>WPIO01000018.1:2727500-2787500 GCA_009760855.2 Cristatella mucedo | reverse complement strand
TAAGAGAGGTGTGAGGTCAAGTAGCTGTCAATCCCCCACACGTGTTAAGTCGGTCCTTCATGCAGAAAAGTTACGCCACACGCGTAGCAGATTTTTCACGTCGTTCTTCTCATAAAGTTGTCGCCTGGCGACATGCAGCTTTGGCTGGGCACGCATATTCGCCCACGCATGCACATACGCACACACACACACGCGCGCGCACACGCGCGCGCACACGCACACGCACACACACGCACGCACGCACGCACGCACGCACGCACGCACACACCACACACACACACGCACGCACGCACGCACGCACGCACGCACACACCACACACACGCACACACACACACACACACACACGCACGCACGCACGCACACACGCACACACACACATACACGCGTGCGTGCGCACGCATACACACGCATGCACACCTAGACACACATAGACGCACAGACTTACACGAGCGCTCACGCACACAAGTCGCTCTCGCACTACTTACGCACTCACGGGTCTCCTTCGTCTGAGCTCTACGTATTAACGAACTCTCGACTCAGTTCTTTATTCGTTTCGTTATCGCATCAACGACGCCTTCGGGTATGGTTTTTCATAGTGCTTTTGCATGAGCTGCTACTCTTGCACACCTGAGTGTTTGCTACTTCTGTTTCGCTCTGCTGCGTAATTTCTTAATAACTGAATACTTAATTTTATAATTTGACCCTGGATGTCTGCAAATGTCCTTAAACTTAATGACAATAAAATCAAACTGCTAATGAAAGGTCACCCACCAAACGTGCGGTTGGACTAGTGTCATTAGCTCTTAGAATAGGTCATGCTGTTGTCCGACCGTCCTCGGGTGTTCGGAATTTGGGTGTTGTATTTAACAACTGCCTAAATTTTGAAAGTTTCATTAAGAGGACTACCTCCACTGCTAGCCATAGCGTCTAAGATGAGGGACCTTCCTTCCTTCCTTACGCGGCTGGCAAAAGATTTAACTTGCTCCCTCGTATGGTCTAGGCTGGGTCCTTGCAATTCTATTTTGGCCGAGCTACCGAAAAAAACCCATTAGACTGCTGCAGCCGGTGATTAATATGGCTGCAAGGCTAGTAAAAAAATCCCAGATGTTCAGCTACACGTCTTCTTGGCTGAGGAAGCTGCGATGGCTTCGGTGGAACGGATTCAGATTAAAGTTATTACGTTAACCCTCAAGGTTACGCCCGCCACGGCTTGGTTCCTTCATGCCTAGCTGAACTGCTGCACCAATCTCAACCTCATCATGGCCTCGGGTCTTCTATGGACGATAAATTAGCTGTTCCATTCCTACGCTTAAAGTTTGTTGGCAAAAAATGTTTTTGCTCTGCAGGTCCAAGACTGTGAGACTCATTTCCGCAGCTATTATGCAACGACATCTTTTCTCCTGCTGGCGACCGTCTCCTTTACAGCCGCCCCGAGCAGCTGCTTTCACGATACCTATCACCTCAACTGCTCTTCTGACTGAGCTATTCTTCTCAATTTCTCTTTCTCGCGTGAGATGAATTTTTTTGGCTACCGCATACGTACCGAAAACCACTCAGGCTGTGAGTGCGCTATGGAAAACTCCCCTGCAAACCCCTCACTTAGTCTTTATGGCTTTGTAGAATTACAGACAGATATACATTACACTGAATTACTTTAAATTAGTGTATATATGTTTTGCAGCTTTGCTGTGACACATCCTTTAAAGTCACCCTGAGCTGCTACTTCCATGTTACTCATAACCTTGACTGCACTCCTGACTCAGCACCATTGCTTATAACTTTCTGTTTTTTTCGTGAGATGGACTCTGCTCATTGGCTACCGTGTGCATTTCAAAAGCCGCATAGGATTTGAGTGTGCAAGAGAAATTTTCCCTAGCATAAAACTCATGTAGTCTTCGTTGCTTTGTGGAGTTAAAGATGGAGATACCTGATTACGTCGTTTCGCTCATTTTCTGACGCGTGTGACTTTTCCTTAGATCAAAGTTCGCTGCAAGCAAGTTCTTTTTTAGCAGTCACAAAAAGTTATGGCGATGTTGTGCATGTACTGGACTCCACTAGCTTGGTGCCAACTCATTCAAAACGGTCTTAATTACATTTGACTGACGATTCTTTTCTCCTCTTGCTCTAATGAATGTAACTTGCACAAGCGCATGCAATTGTCATTATTTGCTCGCACTGGGACATCGAAGTGGCAGTTGGAACAAACGCAGCAAATTCAATGCAGGATTGACCATCACGCGAGCCTCGCATTCTATACCAAAAATGGACAGCCTCAATGGCAGTCTAATTTCTTAGTAGTGCTCATACATTGAAAGCGCTAATTAAGTCGGTCGCGCTTGGCGCACCCCTCAAGAGAGTTTTAGATCAATGTGTCACACTCGAGAGATTAAATGGTCCGATGTCGTCTCATCCGCGTACGCGCCATTTGTCGATATAAGATCGATATAGTGCAGTGTTTTGCATGAAGACACAATTGCACTTGACGCATGTCAAAACCAGGCCTGAGAGATAGAAAAAGATAGAAGTCTCCAATATTCGAACCGTTCTGCGTTCTGAGACGTCAACGCCCGATTCTAAATTTCAATTATGAGAGTACTTGTAGCTACATATGCGAACTAGCAACTTTACTTCCTGATATTGTGTCGCGACACCCATCATTGTTGTAATTTCATAGTAATACTCTAGATATCGAAAAGAGTACAATGTAAGCGTGACGTCGTCGATTCGTGTTTAGGGAATCCACTCACTCCCCAACTGACGGACTCGTATTAAAAATTATGCAGCTAGATTATACATGGCTGTTGGTTGATAGTCATCAGCTTTAGGTTTTATCCTCGCATCTCTCAAAGAATATTAGGTTGTCGAAACGTAACACATACGTAGGTACCAGTGAAGAATTATTACCGGCCCAACAACTCTAAAAATATCAGCATAGCGCGAGTGTCCAAAGACCTTCCCAAGGACGCTGACTAGTGCCTCTTTCTCAGCTCTTCTCGGAGGTCTAAGCATAGTTTGACGCTACTGATAACCAAGTCATAGAGAGCACCATACCGTCTCACTTGGGCATCAAGGCAATTGCACTGCGATTGGTTATGTCCGACCGTAATGAAAGGCTTCAGAGAGTATATGCCAAAGGCCAGCGGTCATCAGATGAGCTTTACAAGTAAAGTGCACTCAATGATCTGTTCCAGGTCCACTGCCTTTTCACAATTTATACTCTTTTTATCTTTCTCTCTCACTCTCTAACGTAATCGCGATACCCAGTTTAGGCTTCCAATTCAATGTAAGTGACGCACTAGCTTGCCCGTGACTTGATACTTCACTGATTACCAGCTTATGTAATGTAATATATCTCCGTCTGTAACTCCACAAAGTCATAAAGACCATGTGGGTGTTACGCAGGAGAGTTTTGTATAGCGCACTCACAGCCTAAGCGGCTTTCGGTACGCATTCGGTAGCCAACAGACTTCATCTCACGCAACTAAGAAAAAGTGGGAAGCATAGCAGAGTCAGGAGAGCAGCTGAGGTAGTGAGTAGCATGGAAGTAGCAGCTCAGGACCGCTGAAAAAGATGTGCTATAGTCGGCAGTAGGAGAGTAGTTGTCGTTGCGCAAGAATTGTGGAAGTAAGTTCCACAGTCTAGGACCTGCAGAGCTAAAGCTTCTATCGCTAACGGTCTTCAAGTGGAGGAATGGAACAGCTAATTTATTGCCCACACAAGACGTGAGGGCGCGAACAGGCTGAAACTGATGCAGCAGCTCAGCTAGGTACGAAGGAGCCAAACCGTGGCGGGCCTTGTGGGTCAGCGTAAGAACTTTGCTCTGTATCCGTTGCTCAACCGGCAACCATCCTAGCTCTTTCAGCAAAGGAGACACGTGCTCAAACCGCTGGGACTTGAAGACTTGCCTTGCAGCCATGTTCATAGTCCGCTGCAGTGGCCTAATAGCTTTGTTTGGCAGCCCAACCAAAAGGGAATTACAATAATCAAGCCGAGACAGAACTAAAGAGCTAGTTAAATTTTTTACAAGCCACTGTGGGAGACAGCTCCTAATCTTGGATAGGGGTCGGATGTGATGGCTAGCTGTAGAAGTAGACTTCTGAATGAAGCTTTTGAAATTGAGGCAGCTGTCGAAAACGACACCTAAATTTTGAGCACGTGGTGATGGTCGCACCATAGCATCACCCATTAGAAGAGCAAAGCCTTTTAATCCAGCCACACGCTTAGGGTGTCCTATGAGAAGCAGTTCGGTTTTATCATCATTTAATTTCAGGAAGTTCTCCGACATCCAGGATCGAATATCGGCAAGGCAAGCATTCAGTTTCTCAGTTGCTGCAGCAGATTCCGACTGTTTGAATGACAAATACAACTGAGTATCGTCAGCATAGAAGTGATATCCTATTCCATGGGCCTTAATCACTTTTCCCAGAGGTTGTGTATAAATGGAGAACAGCAAGGGACCGAGTACAGACCCTTGAGGGACTCCACACGTGACCCTTCTCGTGTGTGAGACCTGACCCCCACACGACAAGGATTGAACACGATCAGACAAGTATGACTTAAACCACGCCAGTGCTTTGTCTGCCAGACCGATCGCTGTTCTCAATCGTTCAAGCAGAACTTCGTGATCAATGGTGTCGAAGGCAGCAGACAGATCTAGCAGAGCTAGGGCAGTGACATTCCCGTCGTCGTTGCCACGTCGAATGTCATTGTTAACACGGAGGAGAGCAGTTTCAGTAGAGTGCTGCCTCTTGATCCCCGATTGAAATGTTTCTGACATTCCATTATTTTCAATATGTTCAACCAGCTGCTTAGCCGCAATCTTTTTCAAATATCCTTGGCAAGAAAGGAAGAAGGGAAACTGGGCGATAGTTTGCTAGGACCTCTGTGTCTAATCCAGGCTTTTTAAGAATGGGTCTAACGATTGCCGATTTGAAGGACTTGGGGACGACCCCTTTTCCCAAAGAAGCATTAACAATCTTGGTTATGGCAGGGCTAAGTTGGTCTGCCAGTGAAGACCACAGATATGAAGGTATAAGGTCTTCAGGAGACGAGCTCTTTTTGCTTGACCTTATTAGAGTAGCCACATCGTTTGCAGAAACCTCGGAGAACCTATAAAGGAAGGTCACAGGTTGTGGAACCGCGATTGCTTTAGTCGGAGGGGGCTTAATAGAGGCACGAATGTGCACAATTGTTTCAGTAAAGAAGGCTGAAAACTTTTCGGCTGAGTCCTTAGTATCTGGGGAGTCAGACCTCTCTGCATTGGCCAGTAAACGGTTTACTGTCTTATAAACCTGTTTAGTGTCCGACTAGCAGAAATTCAGCTTTCTAATGAAAAAAGAAGCCCTGGTTTTTTTAAGCTTTCGGGTGTAAACTCGAAGGAAGTCTTTGTAATTGACTAGATCTGCATCAGACCCCGAATTCTTGAAACGACGTTCAAGCCTGCGCTTAACCCGGCGCATCTTTAGGAGTTTTTTGTAAGCTTACATTCGCACTTGGATGGTAATAAGCTTTCTCAAATTGCAATAACTAAAACCAGCTTAATATCTATTTGAAAACCTAGTGTCCCTCACAAACTGGAAAATGTAACCCGAAAATTTGGGTACGCCAGCATCTCCACCATCTCGTACAGTCTATGCCCACAATATAAGTGTCGCGCGCCAAAATGACCAGTACTAGATTACTGCAGTCATGCCCGCCGACTTTCAACTATGTCAAGTGGCTAAAATGTGGACTTAGCTGGATACATTCAAGCAGTTCAATGCATTCGCAGAATCATATCTAGACTGCTTTAACTCATTATTAGTAGATCTTTCTTTCTGAGCATCAATGCGCATACAGTTGGTGCACACACTATAGCTATCGCAGATTGTGATTCGAGCTACTATTATTCATTATAATGAATGATCCACCTGTTGAGAAAACCTAAATCCGGGCGAGACTAATACCTACCGGCGTTTCAGTGCGGTAAGTCACGGTTATTACTAAGTAATATAGCTGTTTTAAAATGCAAACGTCCTGGCAAGTTCGATGCTGGAGGGTTCAATAAAACTAGTCAACGTCCTAAAGAGACAGATAAGAATTACAGTGCTTGAGAGAGGCTTCAAAGAATGCCTCTTTTCCTCCTAAGCCTGATCCATCTGGAGCTGGACGCTAAAGCTTGATGCCAAAGATTCGTCATCCGGTTGCCTCTTTTGACGGATCTAGCAATATGAAAATCTGTCTAAATGAAATGTGACTCCGCTAAAACTAGCACGAGTAAGCCCTATTGGAACTCTCTCTTCCTGCTCTAAAATGTTTTGATAGTTTTATCGTGGAAAAGCGTACCGAAGGTGCCCTGTCCGTATGCGTCATAGTTAAAATATACGTATAATATAACTATATATGATTAATATCAACATCTATACCATACTTATATAATTACAATTTGGACCAAAGATTAGGATAGTTCTTAAAAAAATTAAGTTAAATTCTCCTTAAAATTTTCTAAGAAGGACGTTTTTTGGGCTGCCCCGGCGACCCACTTAGCCCAATCTAAAAGAACTGCTTGTAGTCTCCCTCTGGAAAAATGGCAGGAGGCTTCCGCAGGCACGCCCCCGTCGTGTCCGCAGCCGCTCTGCTACGCTCTTCAGAAACTGGCAACCTCTTTCCGGAAACGCGGGAGTCGTCATGGAGCGGATAATCGCGCTTTCAAGAGAACTAAGGAAGACTATCGGCAGGCTCGCTGGAATTCGCTGACCGTCAAAGAAGAAGCCGAAATACATTTCTAGATTATTCTAGCCACATTGCCTGCGCCCGAAGAATTCAAATAATGTTCGATGGGCTATGGGCTATGAATACTCCTATTGCCTCCAAGCTACATCTAATGCTGCCACCGCGACCGATCTTTTACACCACTTCAAAGCAGAAGACCTGAGAGCCAAGAGATTCCAGAGGCAACTAATCA
Source organism: Cristatella mucedo (assembly GCA_009760855.2). NCBI lineage: Eukaryota > Metazoa > Bryozoa > Phylactolaemata > Cristatellidae > Cristatella > Cristatella mucedo. Next base: position 2,780,556 of record WPIO01000018.1, on the reverse strand, counting down.
TGAGCACGAACTGCGCTGAATTGCTCATGAATTAATTGTGCTCGAAAAAAGAAAACCAACGCAGTAGGCGATTGTCAGGTGATTGGTATGTCGTTGAAAGCGTGCACTTTTAGATGTCGAGTCTATCAGAACTGCTTCTAAAATTCAATTGTGCTGACGCGGCGTCCAGAAGAATATGAATGCATACTGATGTCGCCATAAAAGATGCCTGCCCTTTTCCGTGAAACTATATCTAAATCGAGAGAAGCGAAGAAATCTCACTCTCTACTTCTCCTTCTACTTTCTGCTCTTACTTACTCTTCTATTTTCTGGTGAGTTGGTATGAATTTCGCATCTGCCTTCGGTAAGCGCTGGTCCAACCCCAAGAATGACACAGCAAATAACTCTATCTTACTTGCCAGACGATATCCCTATGGAATGCTTCGCGCTATATAAGTTCTATTTATAGTTCAGCCACTTGTTGGGTTTTGATTCTTCTTCCGCCTCCGGCGTGTGAGCACAGCTACGGCGCATCCTCCTGACAGTTGCAGAATTTTCCGAACATTCTAGTTCCTTTGCGCGTCAAATAGCAGAAGCGGTACAAGATAGTACCCGATTAAAGTCATGTTTGCTTATTTTTTGACCGCAGCTTGGAAGAAACTGCGCGTACTCGTCGCCTCTAAATGCCTGCTGTCCAGTCGGAAAGCTCCCCAGGGCTCCTCGCCTTGATCCTGCCTGCGCTTTCGTAACCGAGCGGGCTGCCACACGCAGCACACGGCAGGCAGCGACGCCGCATCTTGCGATCGTACCGTTCGTTACGATCGAGCGTGGCTATCAGCGTGGCTTCGCCTTCATCGCGTCGCTTCGTCCAGCTCGCGCGCGAGCTCTCTCCCTCAGAGCACTGCTGTGAATCGCTCCAACTTGGTCCAACTCATCAGGGCTTTTACAAACCCGGCGATCCCTGTGCAATAAACTACTAATGGTATGCGACATAGTTGTTGATAATGCCGTTGGCCTATTTGCCTTTAACGTGACCGTGAGGAAATCGAATAGCTGCCCAACCATAATCGATACCACCCTGACAAGCTTCTCTGTCTTGAATATCCAGAGACCAATCAAATTGAAGTTGCCATTGTAGCACCGCCATCCCTCAATTTAGTACCTTCAGTACCCTCAAAGTAGTCTATAGAATCGCTGGTTTAAAAAAATCTTCCAACAGCAGGTTATCAATGATGGCAGATATCCATCACCCCGCCAGGTACCAAGTTTTCCTTGATTTTATATATTTCGGATCTCCTGTCGATTCTGTGCTCTAGAAATTACCCCATCCTCGTACTGGGTGATTTCAAAATTTACTTCAATGACCAAACTAACCTCCTATGTGCCAAATTTGGTAAATTGCCAAATTCATTTTTCTTGTTTCACAAATGCATGGCCCAACTCGCAACACACATCGCACACTCTACAAAAATGCTCTCCACAGAACATAAGCTATCAATTGCTATTTTACCGAATTTAGCAACATGACCTCACTTATCAAAGACTAATAGACACGCCACAATGCTCTAGAAAAATGCAAATCCACACGAAGTAACCGACATGATGTATTTTCGCTCAACAGCACCAGCGGTTAGTATCAGCAGGGTCCGAATTCCACTCAGCGGGTTATAGCTCTGCCGACTGCCTTTGGCTCGACTGTTAAATACATCCGAGCCTTGGCCATGAAGACGCCTTATCGAACCATACAAAGGCCACATCACGATCAACAATACTTCAAATGGCATGGGGTCATAAACCGGCCATATCTTGATCAAGTCCATACATGCCAACAGGCCACAAACCGGCCAAAGCATGAATCTCTACCAGTCGGCAGTTTGTGTCCCCTCTTCGGTATCTAAAATCATCTGCTAATTGCAAAACTGGATAATTGACATTGATACAGCCGGTGCGAAAAAAAATTCGTTGCCCGCCTGGCAAAACATCCATTCGAATTAATTCACTCGTAGATTGCTATGAAGTAATACTTGCCGATGTTCTGGATGAGTTTACTCCTCTTAATAATAACACTGCAGGCCCTCGCCCAGATGTTCCGTGCTCAATGCAGGCAACTATGTTATAATAAATATATTGATAATACATTTGTGATTGCACCCTCAGAGAACTTAATCTCTTTTCTAGGCACTTCAGATTTGCTGCAATTGAAGCATGATCGACTGGTTAGTGTTAGGAAAGACTACTTAGTGCAAGGTTGAGAAAGAAAACAAAAGAACCGGACCAAAACGCTTGTAGATAGTACCAATTCAACCTAGCTAAGTCTAATTGTAGCTTCTATGAAAGCATAGATGAATAAAAATGCGAAACCCTAAACTGCTCTCCTTACCCGCTTCCTTGTCAGGACCTAACCTAGTGATCATAGAAGCGATCTAGCAGATCGTTCGCATAGCATTTTATCAGCAAATGGATGCGATCAGAGTTCATGCTAATGTAACTTAGCTGCTTTGACAGCCTAATTTTTAAAGTGGCAGAAGAACCTTAACGGCTCTCACCACCACTTGCAGTAGGCAGTAAAGAATCGCCCACTGCAGGACTGGTACCTGGGCCGTGAAGAGAGAGCACCTTACCTCCTAGAATAAGGCACAGAGGTCCATCCTGGACTGTGTACCCTCAGTTCTTTGTACTTCCTCAATGACCACTTTCAAGCCTACCCCTCGTGACCTCATCTCGAGTTAATGTCTACGAAGACTACGAGACCTTTAGATCCTACTGCCACTGCTTTTCTCCTGAGATGCATAGGCCTAATAAGATATATGTCTTTATACTCCGGTTTTGTGTTTGCATCATTCAATACGGTATTGTTAGACCACACATTAAGAAAGCAGCAATAAACCGGGATAGCTCGAACAACTTCCGCCTAGTGTCCCTAATGCCGTTCCTATAAAAGACACTGGAACGAGTAGCGGCTGACCAGCTAAACTCTCACATCAAGAATTAAAACTAAGCATACAAGTTCCAGTAAGATTTAAGAGCTAATCACTCCACAGAGCCAGCACTGCTGCGAGTGTTCAACGACCTTCACGGGAAAATGAACATAGGTAGAAACTCTCTGCTTACTTTGCTAGAGCTTTCGGCAGCATTTGAAAACATTGGTGCCTTAAAACTCGTCTAAACATCACTGACACTACACTGTAATGGCTTAGGTCCTACCCAATCAGTGAATGTTTCAGTGCAATGATGTCAACTGGCAGCTGTCATCCGAGGATCCTCTAAAGTATGGGGCAATACTGCCACTGGGCAATCTGTTCTTGGTCTAGTTCTTCTTGACTCGATTTATACTCTAACCCTTTCTTATGCAGTCGCTAAGCACAATTTAGGCTTATAATTGTATGCATACGATACACTGATGTACCTTACCTTTGCTTTGATCCCTCTCTGCCCTCCAGCATGTCGAAGTCTCTCAAGTACTTTGCGGCTTGTAATGCTTACTCACCTAGTCGGATTGCGGCGAACTTTCTTAAGTTGAATGACAATATAACCAACGTAATGGTTATGAAGATTATATTGTTACTCAGAAATTGAAAACCTTGACTCTCAAAATGTGCTCGGGCAGTATATCACAAATAGCGCCTGCAAGCAATCTCGGTGACCGGTGCCTAAGACACCTTTCACTTGATGACCACATCAGCTCCGCCGTCGAGTGAGCCTGCTTTCACCTCAATAACATTGCGAAAATTTGAGCCTGCTTCAAAGGGGATAACGCATCCAAGTTGGTCCACGAATTTGTGACACTGAGTCTCGACTTTTCTAATTCGCCACTGGCAGGTCTTGTCTCCTGCTTGTGCAATGAGAAGCTAAAATCGCACCTTCTGCTCACAGTATTTGCTGGCTCCTTGTGAAAATCCCGTCACGTGCCTACTTATGAGGTGACAATATGTTTGTTAACATTAAACTATTGACGTTCTTCCAATAAAGCACATTTAAAGTGCATAGACAAAGATTTTGTTCTCTTTGGAAGCTAAGACGGTGTCATAATAATACTATTATTACTACTATTGGGACGCACGAAGTGTCTGCTTCCAACTGAACAGCGGTGGCATATCTCGCGGCTAAGCTTGCCACCTTGCAGACGCTGCTTTCGCTGGTCAGCCATCGCTTTGCCCTCTGGTACAGCGGCATTCTAGCTTTCACTACGACACCGCAAGTGTCCTGGCTCTCAACCGAATGCCGTTTGTCCAGCTGAAGAGCGCATTTTCAGGCTGCCCAGGCTGAGTTTGCTGAAGAAGCAAGAATGGCAGCCACTACTCGGAATAAATCGCGAAGTAGCTGCGAAAGCTGGCAACTGCACTGCCTCTAAGCGCTGTGGCCTTGGCATGCATTGACACTCAGCGGTTTCAATTTCGTCGGTGCTTTAGGTTGAGACGGCGGCATAAGTTTGATTACTCCAGGTCACCTTACCAACAAACGACGCCCCTTTCCTTCTCCTGGTAGCGACTTAGCTTAGCTCTCCCGATTTAATTTGGATACTCGAGAGAATTCTTTCTCAATTGATTATGGATGTTTGCAAGAGGCTGCTCCACGAGGCACTCCCGACACACACTGACTGGCTGTGATGACAGGCTGCATTCGTGCTGTCACCAAATATCACTGTTTGCATCTTCACTCTTTTAACAGAATAACTCTCGGTGCCACTATTGCCACCTGCTCAAAGAGAACAAACCAAGGTAGGCGACGGAGTGAATTGATCGTCCAATCAGAGTACATGGTCTAGCATTCTTCAATTGTGAGCTTGCTTGTTCTCGATGTCCTGTGATATTAGATTTAAGCCCCTAGACTGATCGCACTAGTTGCCAATTCGATTATGACGCGTTGCGTTTTTTTCATCTGGAAAAAGATTCGAGGAAGATAGATAGCTCTCGACCCATGGGCGAATTAATGCTGCAGAAGCCTCTCAAATAAGTGCATACGGACAAAGTTCGCTTGCGTAAATGCGGTTATTATGACAGTACATGGGTGATATGCACATAAGAAGTACCTGTAACAAAAATTATATATCATAGGGTACCCTACAATTGTTTTATTGTTGTGATTATACATACTGGAAGAGGAATGTAAGGTTTACAAGAACTTTCTGACAATAATTCAAGGATCAGCTCGAGAGAGTATCTGCTCACTGTTCGTTGCTTGTGTCATAAACGCAGAAGCGACAGACATGATATCGTCCAACGGCTTTCTCTTAGTGACGATTTACTGGACTGGATGGGAAAGATTTGCTCGTTTATAGGGAACTTTTGGCCTGGCATTCAGAAAGACATTCATACGTACATATATGCATGCAGGCAGACTGACTTACTGACTGATAGAGACCAATGAACATACCGACATAAAATGGGCTGAAAGGACGCTTAAAGAAACAAAAATCGCTGCATTGTAATGTACTTGGGCTCCTCTATTTTCCACAGAACTAACAATGCACGTACTCTTTCGACTCCTTGATTAGGTACTTGCTGGTACGAAAGGCGTCTCCCGAGGGAAGGCCTGTGCCTTAAGCACTCATCTCATAGAGAGCTATTTCGCTAGCTGTCCATTTCACTGTGTTCAGCAGCAACGTCAAGTGTTGGCCACACATATTTATACAAGTTACTAGTCATAGCAAATTTCGTTCACATGTATGCACTTCAACGCGGAAAAAGCATCATTAATTCGTAAGCAAATAGGTTTATTCCCGCTTATTTCAGCCATAGCAAAAAATGCTTAGCCATCAACGACTGCATTTACAGAGCCAAATCACAGAGCGATAGAAGCCTCTGTCAAATAAAGTGTTGAATACACAAGTCCGGCTGAAATAATAAAGCCAGCTATAGCCACGACTAAGAATCCGTCATTCAGTCAAGTTATCAATAAAATTGGATGTGTCGGCGTACCGCGTGCATTCTCCGAGGAGTCGTCTCTATATAATATATTAGGAGAACTACGGGTGTGGCACACAATGGAAGAAATGGCAAGATAGAGAGACAGCACTGACTGATGGATGAGCATGTCCGACCTTCAAACTAGAGCAACGCCGAGGTGAGTGGAGGGAAAAAAAGCAAGAATCTCACATGCTGCACAGAAAGCAGCCGAAACCTGCATTGCTCTGATTGGGTAATCGTGAGATAAGTGAAGCAAAATTTGCTTTGTTTCCTCAACAATATGAGAATGAACTGGTCGTGACTCTGGTCAAGAACTTCTCGCTGCTGCTATCGTCTCCGGCGACTTATCTTGTTCGTCGTTCTTGTTAGAACCTGAAATGAAGTATTGACACATTCCTGCACTGAGGCTAAAAAAATTTAGCTTAGGAATAGGCGAGCAGTCGCAACCAGTTCAAACCCATGCGAGTCAAATGTTTAGGGCGTCGGGCGTTTAGACATCGGCAGGGCAATGCACATTGGCTAGTCCCTGTAACACAGTGGGACGCACATGCTGGTTCAGCCGAAGGTCACAGTCAATTCAAGTAGAAACAACAGCTGCTTCCTAATGCTTCAACGAGCCGTCGGGCGTTCTACATTACGGACTAGAAGGCTGAAAGCTGCTCGGTACTTGTCTCAGGTACCGACGGAGAGTCCATCAATGCTTCTAGTTAAAATGAAAATGCACATGGCTTCAGTGCACCGTGCTAAAACGGGCACAGCAAGCCTCTAATTGTTGTGCTCTCACTGCTCAATCCCATATATCAAAATAAACTCCACTTACTTTCGCAATCAAGTCCATACAGCTCGCGATCGCACAGTCAGCTGATCACGAAACTTTTTTCCCTGAGAAGTAAATTGTTTGCCGAAGTCTAGGTCCGACTGCAATCATCAATATATATGGCAGCTCTTCTATTCTCTATTATATATATGTGTGTGTGTGTGTGTGTGTGTGTGTGTGTGTGTGTGTGTGTGTGTGTGTGTGTGTGACAGCTCTTCTATTCTCTCTTCCCCATTTCAATTCGCAAGCACATACGCTGTATACTGGTGGCACGGCTGAAAGCGTTACATCAATGCGTTATGATATCTTACGTAGCTCCGTCTGTGACTCCAAAAAAGTCATAATGAATCAGTAGGTATTATGCAGGAGAGTTATCTATTGTTTCCTCAAAGCTTAAGGGGTATTTGGTGCTCATTCGGTAGCCAACAGACTTTACTCCATTATTACCAATGAAGCGGGCACATGCCAGAAACCTGCATTATCATTGGCCGTTATCCTGCTTGTTGGGTTTCCTTGATGTAGCCAGAAGTATGCTAAGAATGGGATCAGATGTTACCCTTGCAAACGGCAACTGATGTTAGGAAGGCTGAAGGGGCGTGTTCTGCTACCCAGCGGGCCAACACATACCTTCAAGCCGGTCTGTTACAGTTAAATCTCCCAAGTACGTACTGCACCGTAGTCACGTGCAGCCGCAAAGATTGTTATTGTGTGTGGCAGCGACAGGCACATCGCTTAGCAGAGTCCCCCCCCCCCCAGTATTCGCCCAGGACGCCTAAGACGCGTGCTCTTCACGACGACCAGGGTCGTTGGTTGGAGTCAAGCAATGGCGACCCATTATTTCTCACAGCAAGTGGGGGGGAGGGGGGTGAAAGCCTCTTCTAAGTAGGGCTCTTCTGCCGCTATATAAATGAGGCTGGTAAATCAGCCCTCCCTGACCTTACTAAAGAGAGGTCGACAAGCCCTCTGTAAACCTTTTATTCACGACCAACATCAAAGCACTGAGTACGATCTCGAATAACAACGAAAAACGCACATGGCGTTTTAATCGTGAGGGAACGGCTACAGCGAACCTGTGGAAAAGTACCGGTCGAAAATGTACGCCTTTTTTCATGCATCCCAGCTACTTTAGTCATACTTCAATCGCTGCTAGAGCCAATCGTAGCCTATTTTCTTTCTCAGGTCTTTTGTACACGACACAGCGATACAGCAAAAGTGTTGTAAGACCAGAGCTTACTTTGTTGAGACAGTTTGTAGACAAAGTTGAAGTTAAATTATGTATTATATTTTATATATGTATGTATTTATTATATATTACTATATATTACGTCTAAAAAGTTACACGTTGCTCTTAAAGATACTAGAACGAATAGAAGTAGACCGGCTAAACTCTTTCATCCCACTTGAAATAAAACCTAGCTAGTTTCAGTCATGTATTAGCAATGATCACCCTTCGGGCAAAAGTTATCAATGGAACCTTTACAGTATGGAATACTCCAGTGATCTTCGCTTGATCAACTTCCTCTTACAACGTATACCCCAACTTTTCTGATGTATCAGCCCACACAATTTAGACTTGCATGTTCATGCGATGGCACACAGTTATACAGCACGTGAGCGAGTTCGAGGTGCTGAAAGGCAGGGGGCCACAGTAATTGTACTTTGAATTCTACCGGCCTTCCACCACGTCGAATTCTCATGACTGTCGTATGCCATTTATTAATGAAATTTTCAATTGGACGGCTGAAAAAAAATTAGATGACAATAAAACCAACTTAGTAATTATGGTAAAACCTATTGCTACACAGATATTGGAAAGTCCAACCTCGACCAGGAGTGTTTGCACGAATCTAAGTGTCCTATTCCAAAGTGACCTTTATGTAGATATCCGCATCATCTACATAGTAAAGTGTGCTTACTTTGAGCTACGCAACAACTTATGGTGGCTTAGACAAGGATACTGTAGCTTAGACGGTCCGTGCGTTCGTGATCCAACCTGAAATCAAGGTGCTAACAGTTTTTGCAAAACTCGACAGCTAGGCTTTTTTGTCTTAAACTCCGCAACTGCCACATCACACTACTTCTCACCAACATGCACGGGCTCGCATGAAATTGGGGTATCGACTTCAAGACTCATCACTCACTTTTATATCCTTTCATTCCCTTGTTCTGACCTTCCTATACGAAATACTCTGGAAGTAGGCTTTGCATTGAGCCGCCCGATCTTGTTGCTCAAGTTATGCTTCGGTGTCTCTAACCAACCTCAAACCCTATTGAGCCCGTGCTTTTAGTCCTTAGGTTCTCAAAGCATGAAACTCACTGGCAATTGATTTCAAGATATTTTCCGACTTGACGTTTAAATCCACACGCACCAACGTGCTCTTCACAGCATTAGCTGCGGCCATTTAAATAGTCTGCCGTGCACTAATGCGTGCTAACCCCACGTGGTTGTTATCATTAAATTGGATGTTCCGATGGAAAAAAGAGCAAAGACAACAGACACGTAGCTATATAAGTGATACAATTGAGGCTGACGAATCAGCTTACCATTAATTTTTGCCCATATTTTGTATAGAATCAAAAAGGCTAGGCTCTCATTTACTTAGCCAACTTTGCAAAAGATAGCTATAGAAAAGCCTTAGCAGCTACTACTTCCGATTGAAGTGGACAGTAAAGAGTGGCCTACTTCAAGACTCGAACCAATCGCCTCGTGTCGTCAAGTTCGAGCACCCTACAAATGATTAAGACCCGGGGACTAAAGGTAAACTACGGTCGAAGGCTGGTACACTTTTGGGGATATGACAAACACTGCAGTCCGAGGAGAGCATAGTTCAAGTTCAGCAGCGAGTGAGAGTGCAAAGCTCCAACCTGCTTCTATTGCTCTAGATTGAACGGCTATTTCGTACAAACCACGCCCTCGTGGCCGGCAGTGCTGTGCCTAAGTGCGAACCCTCCTCCCCCAGCAACAATTGTGCACAGAATATTTGGCATTTTCGCGAAAAAAAATGTAATGTACTTATTTCTTCACAGATTCTGCCTGGATATGCTGATATATCTATGACAACTGACATGCTTCCGTTCCAGAATATGTTAAGTACGTAGAAAGAGATCACGTTTTCATGGGACGGTAAACACATTTCTTCTATAGTATTCCAATGACTCCAGGCAGTCGAATAACGATTTCAAGATCCTAAAGTAGCCAAGATTGGCCAGAAGAACTTCGGTAGAGACTGTCGGTTCTCCGTGAAAAGACGCCGCCCCAAGCTACGCGGAAACGACTAGCCTCGAGGCATAACCGGCGTGCAGCATCCTATTAGTCGCTCAAGTTATCCCAAATTACAAAGACGCTTCAGAATCTAAGATACTGCCGCAGCGGGATGGGTATTCTGCAATGGAAATCGAGCGAGACCAGCTCGAGCTCGCAGTCTTCCGATAGAGAGTCTCTTTAAAAAGCGGCATGGCGATTAGTGTTCGCCGAATTCCAAGCTAATGTAGTCCCTGCTACCTTGGCCGCACTAAGAGTAGTGCACATAGGAAGGCTCTAGACGCCTCGGGTAAGACATAGTTGACTACACTCGCTAGTATTCTACTGGTATTTGCAGTCAGGACAAGTGCATTCGAGATGCTAAGAGTGGCACGTCGCCACCACTCCACCGGAAGCTGCCCACGAGTTCGACTGAAACCGCACCCGAGTAGCTGTTTGCTCTGCTAGCAGATTTTCAGTCGATGAGGCAAGTGCCTGACAGTTGTAAGCAGAAGCTTTGGCTTTCAGCCCCCCGGGCTGACAGAGCAGACAGCACGCGCCGGGCAGCGATTGCACTGGCGCCTCGGCAACGCAGGTCGATCAGTACGCGAAACGATAGCTCTGCCACCAGGGCAGCAGCACCGGGGTGCCAGACCGCTGCTGCCGAGAGCTGGGCTCAAGGCCGGCACGTCGTGCGTGCCGCCGCGAGATTCGACTGTTTGCTCGGCAGCGGCGCAGTAGCTGCAAGCGGCCGGCCGGCGCAAGGCGTTTCGAAGCGAGGCTAGGACCGTCCCAGCATGCGGTCCTCTGCTCTTCCTCAGGCAGACGATCTGCCTGCCGCTGCTCTGCTGGCTGCTCTGCTGGCTGCCGCTTAATTAGTCGGTAGCCCGGCAAGATAAATCGCATACCTGACGACTCCTTACAGACGATTTTTATCATCGCCTGCGTAAGCTCGTCGACAGATCCCGCCGACGGCTCGCAGTAGGACAGAATGTCGGGCACGGCGTTCCTCCGGCCCGAGCGGCCAGCGTGCAGGAAGCTCTCCATTGCCTGCCTGCTTTCGATCTCGGCCATGGTCGCTACGTCGCTGGGCGGCAGAGCGGCTGCTGTGGCCGTCGACCTGGAGCAAAGAGGGCGGCCCCGCTAAGGACGTGAGAACGAAAGAGAAAACCCCCTAAAAACGAACGCCGCTCGACGTATCGGATTGTACAGAGCACAGCAGGCGTGCCGGAAAAACGTCGACAGCAGAGCTATCGAAAGCACGAGCATGAGCACGTGCTCGTGCATGCACGATCGATGCATGCACGATCGTGCATGCATCGCACGCAATCGATCGATTGCGTGCGATTTGCACAATCGCACGAGCACGCATGCGAAGAAAGACGCAGACACGTGAGCACCCGAGCGGCGGCGGGATCGAAGGGCCGAGGCTTGGACTGAAGAGGCCTGAAAGCGAGCTGACACTGCCTGCCGTGCTAGCAAGCAGGCCTACCTAGTAGTGGCCAGCCAACTAAGTTCCCTGGACAAGGTGACTGAACCGAAGCTTTTTCGTAATATATGCAGTATGTACACTTCGCTTTCGTAGCGCCCTAACAGAGCTCATTCTCTATCCAGGTGCTTTACAGGCGCAGCAAGACTGAGGCAAACGACCTGGGCCGTTTGATGCGAGCGTTAGACTCTCCGCCCCTCGAGGGGCAAAACCAGGGCGATTTGGGGTCAGCGAATCAGACAGGCAAGCGTTATATGACGGAGAAAAATGCTGCTTCATCGGGGAGTTTGAAAATCACTCCATATGGTGCAAGCAAAGGACGAAAGCTGAGCTACTTCGACTGGGCAGCTCTGCTCTCTCCCTCCCTCTCTCTCTCTCTCTCTCTCTCTCCAGCTTTGGCACGGCAAGCCGGTCACGCCCCGTAGCAGATAGAGGGCATCGGACGCTCTCCGAGACCTGGGAGAGCTAGGAAGCTCCAGCGATGAGGCTCGTGGGAAATTGCTCAACTCGGCCCGGTGCATTGTCTCCCCGCACGCCCAGATGCGCTCGCTCAATGCGGTGCTGCACTCGCCGCTCGCGCATCGATTTCCGCGGCCGGTAGGATTGCCGACCGCCTGACAGCCGGTCGCGTGCACGACTCGGCAAGTGCTGCGTGCAGCCGACCCCGACCGAGTGGTGCAACGCAGCGGCGCGGGCGGTGGCGTCCCTAGGCGACAGCGTTGCAGAGCACCGGTCGTTGGTGCACGAGAGAGGAGATAAAGCTCGGCCCGGTCCACTCACCAACGGTCAAGGCTCGGACCGGTTGCCCGTTGAGGAATACAAGAGAACGATTGGGAGGTGGAGGCCTGAGGCGAAGGCGAAGCGGAACTTCGTGCCAAAGTTGTGTACAAACGTGGCGGTGGCTGCCACGTTCGGATAGAACTAGGCCACAAACACAGGGCTCGCAACGGTGCTAGTCTCAGCCGACGTGCGACGAAAACTGATGACGCCTGAACCTTGAATCGCGGCGGCTAGCAGCATGTAGGTGAAGCGGTAATGCATGCAGGTATACTGACTGTGGCATAACACTGCAGCGACGAGGAGCGCCCAGACAGTAACATAACAAGTCCATATCCATAACGCAGACGAGTCTTATTGACAGCGATGGAGGATTACCTGTGCTCAACAACGGCCATTACTTACGCCGACGGCTGCATGATCCAGAGATCAAATCAGCTCAAATGCCAATGCCAACCAATGCCGGAATAACAACTGACTGCTTATGGCACGGCATAGGCTTTTATCCGGCCTCGGCCATAGATTGTTGCACAATCGATTCCTTGCCGTTTCAATTCAGGAGCCGCCGCTTAGGCGGAGCATCAGTCATAATCTAGCTGATTTAGCTCTCTGCCGTTTCACAGCGTAAGAGTGAGCAGCACGAATGACGTCTATGACGATCGGGCCGAAGTTTGGCTGCAGAGGCGAGTTAACGACAGCGGATGGCATGGAATTCATCTTTCAGGATAATACACTAGGCAGTATTAATAATAGTATGTAGTTTGTATCGCATCCTAGAACTGCGCGTGCATTCCAAGATATTCCCCGAGGCTTTCCAGAAGATACTTTCCCCTGAAGGGGACCAACCGTCTCTGTCACCAGGCCTCGTAGATATTCATAGATAGTAGTTTACCAGCGGCTCACAACCCAGAGCCAATTCCACCCTTCCCATGCAGCCAAGCCAGTGCGGCCAGACAGGTGCACAAGCGAGAGCATGCCCACACAACTATTTGACTGTCCCGTCCTGAGGCCGGCCGTGCGTCAGGGCTCCGAGTCAAGCTTTGAGTAAGTATGTGGCAGAAGTGGGTCGGAAAGAGTGGTAAGGTCGGGGAGGAGGAGGAGGAGGAGGAGAAGGAGAAGGAGGGGGAGCCCAGCTCCCCAACTAATCCCCCCACGAATCGTGGCGGAAGCAAATCGCCACTCCCGTCAGGCACGCCTACGAGCTCCCAAGCTAGCTACTGGCTTGCACGGTCTGTCTCGGAACCGACGAACGCGTGCCACCGTGGGCTGCAGGTGCTTCACGCTTTTACTCTGCGTAGCCGAGGTTCGACATCGCACGCCCGGGCACCCTTCTATCCTACGTCAGTCAGCCCTGGTCAGGTCGCAGACAAAAAAGCTCTTTCAATCTCGGCTTACGTCGGCGATCGGCGGCGAGAGCCATATGTACACACTTCGCATTCACCTGGCAGCCCACGACAGGCAGGCCACTCTACTGGCTGCTGCTGCTGCGCTTCGGCGGCCTTTGCATGCAGCAGCAGCGCAGAGGCCGCTCAGCAGCAGCTGCACAGTTACGTGGAATGCTCTCTCGCCGCATCCATAGACATCTCGCGATTGAAGGGAAAAACTGGCTTCGCTTTTTTCGCGAGCCAGGCCAGGTCGTTATCGGTTGAGTGTCGGCACTCTATAAAAGGGCAGGCGTCCGTCTTGCTGGCATGCGCCAGAGCCTTGCTGTTTACGGAGCGGCCGACTTTGTTTGCATAGCCAGATGCAGCAGCAGCAGCATGCGCTCGGCCATCGGCCGCGCTGCGGTGAGTTTCCGGCACGGCAAGCCTCTAACGCCAGCATTTGCATGAAGGTGTAGCGTCGGCAACCGCGTCAGCTGCACTGATACATCGGACTCTCTCTTTCTCCCTCTCTCTCTCTCTCTCTTTTCCTCTCATCTATCTCTTCCCCTCTTCTCTCTCTTTTTTCTCTTCCCCTCTCCTCTCTCTCTCTCTCCCGCTATCTCTCTTCCCCTCTTTATCTCTCTCAAGCAGTACCAGTGGCAGCAACAGTGAAGGCGACGCCGGAGGGGGGTAGGCTCGACACATTGAGGTGCATACTGCAGTCGCGCGTCGCCTCGTGCAGATGTCCGGGCAATGACTGACTCGGGTCCGGCACTGTGCATCGGAACGAAATATGGAGAAAAATGCGAATATCCCCAGTCGTCGAGCTCGCACGAGGCCGGCGCGTTGCGTCTGCTAATAAGATTTGCCATTTAATGAGACCAAATTGAGGCTTGATTTCTCCTGGCAGCGGATTATTGTCATCCATCGACAAGGGCGCTTCGCAGCAACTTCGCAGCGGCAGCGGCGCAGCCTCTCAAACGTGCGTGGGCGACGAGGCGTGAGCATAGCTCGCCGCTCGGCCGTCTGCCGCGCACTTCTCGCGATCGGGAAATGCCGGATGCGGAAGCGGGGGCTCGGCAGCTTGCGTCCCGCCTGCCACAGCCGCCGCACGGTCGGGATCCACCGGCGCTTACCTCGTGCGGCGGTCGCGTCGAATCACGGTCATCGCCGCTGCAATCCTACCGAGCGTTTGCAGTTCTCCCGAATTATTAGCTTCTTATTTAGGGTTGGCTGAGAGAGGGGAACGCTTTTAGCGCCGCCAGCATGGCGGCGCCGCTCAGTTATGTAGCCGATGCGGGTGGCGGCTAAGCGCACGAACGCGGCTGCTCCGCGGCCCGCATGCACGCATGCCAAATGAATCGAGTCCCCCGCAGCACACTTGGCTCATTCGGCACTCGTCCGGAGCTAATCGTTCGACGATCGTTTAGCGAGTTCGCTAAGCAGATCGGCGTCAGTTGCCGAAGTCGCAGCCGTCGCAGCGCGGAATGACGCCGCGGAATACTACGTCGGCGGCGGCGGAGCCAGCTTACATTGCGAGCAGTCTCCTCGGCGGCGAGGCAATCCCTCAACGACTGGAGATATCCTCGAAACCAGGACGCAACCACGCCGCCGCCGTCCGATTGCAGCCAACCACGGCCGACCGAGGTAGCTGCTTGCGCGCGTGCAGACGGCTACTGGCTGCCAGGCGGCGAGACCAGAGAGCGGTGCGATTAGCGTCGCGCTGGCATGGGCAGCTGACCCGGTGACGTCAGATCGCTCTGTCACGCCCACCCGCCGCCTGCGCACTGGCGGGGGTGGGGGCGGGGCGCCGGCAGTACGGAGTCGGCCTGCGTCAGTACAATTTTGCGTACCTAATGCCAACGATTCGTTTCCGTTTCTCTTCGGTCTGATTTTAAAGGTCTGCGCGAGTCGCGAGCCGGAAACGTGAGAGACTGCTGTCAATGGCAGCGGGGCTGCTGTAAAGCTGAGGCGCCGCCAGAGGCGTATCTTCCTCCCTCTCTTTCTCTCTCTGCCTTTGTCTCTGTCTCTGTCTCTGCCTCTGCCTTTGTCTCTGTCTCTGCCTTTGTCTCTGTCTCTCACTCTCTCTCTCTCTGCCTCTCTCTGCCTCTGTCTCTGTCTGTCTGTCTCTCTCTGTCCCACTCTCTCTCTCACTCTCTCTAACTCTCTCTGTCTCTCTCTCTGTCCCACTCTCTCTCTCTCACTCTCTCTAACTCTCACTCTCTCTCTCTCTCTCTGTCTCTCTCTCTCTCTCTGTCTCTCTCTCTGCCTTTGTCTCTGTCTGCCTCTGTCTTTGTCTCTCTCTCTCTCTCTCTCTCTGTCTCTCTCTCTCTCTGCCTCTGTCTCTGTCTTTGTCTCTGTCTCTCTCTCTCTTTCGCTCCCTCTCACTTTCTCCCCTCTCTCTCTCTCTCTCTCTCTGCCTGCTTTTAGCCCTTTAGCATTTTCGATATTTACGGGCCTGAGGAGCCGTCCATTCATTAAGCACCATGGCCTGTACAGCGCCTCGCGACGAGTCAGCTAATCGGAGCTCCGCTGGCGACTGAAAACACTCAATAACATAGATTCCGCTAAAAAAAACCAGAAATGCAGACATTTTTGAAGCGTCGTTCCTGAGCCTTTTTTAAAGAATGCAAGAACTTCAGCCGCAGTCGCAAGCATCGACCTAAAGCACTTCTTCCTCGCTCTCATAACAGCTGAGCCCAGAGCGCCAACGGTCCAGTTATTGCCCGACCCCCCCCCCCCCCCGCTGTGACTCACCTTCCTCATAAAATGAGGAGTCGATTACCTCGAAGCCTCGTAAATCCGTATGCGCCTAATGGCACACCTCAATAAACGCGCCTCATCAAACTATAAGATAAGCAGCTAATACGGCGTCGTTTATGCACGGAGCCAGCCAGCTCCCTTTCTGCTATTCCTACAATGCCCACAGCAGGCCGTTCGACATTTCCGCCAGCGTCTCTTTATATTTACGTTAAATAAACACGTCTTACAGATTTTTGCGTGTTGGTTATGATATTGGGCGTTGGCTTAGAGATTGTGTTCTTGAGTTAACTGTTTAGGGTTAAGTGGTTAGATTTTGTAATTTTTTTGTTTAGGGCTTAGAGTTTAGTGTTTAGGTTGAAGGGATAAACTCTAAGTGAAAATAGATCTCAAATCGTATTTAATTAACACAAATATAAACAGGCTCTGGTAGCAATGTTGGACCGCCTGCTATGGGCACTGTGCCCATAGCAGAAAGTGAGCTGGCTCTATGCATACATGACGCCGTTTTAGCTGAGATGAAAGCGTCCGTACGAGCCATAAGGCCCATCAGTAAAAATGCCTGCGTCTAAACTTCCTCACTTTTTCCCAAGCGAACACGGGTGCGTTTGCAGACAGGCAGTAGATCTGTCTCGGTCATTTCCTGAGTCTGCTAGCATCTTCAAGGCCAAGATCGCGGCGCTGGTATTTACTGGTATCATTTGGCGTCAACATTGTCTGTCAATTACTTAGCACGATTCTTGATTCTTTTATTGAATACGAGGCATTTGAAATACGAAGAATATCTTAATTTGCTGCTGAGGCTCAGGCATATTCAGAGGCTCAATGATGCTAACCCAAACCGCTCGGCGCCGAAACAGCCCCTTCAGCCCGAGTCCCGCAGTACGAATCCAAAATGTATGCAGAGGTTTAATATTAGCAGCTCCGCGTCCAGCTGTATATGAAAATGAGTTCATTCCTAGGCTAACGGAAGGATACCACTGGGCATTGACGACCCCCATTAACCGACCCAAAAGGTGGGTAACAGTTTACGCAGCCGTAGACGTACGTGTAGACCGGCAGGCGCTCATCGACTTCCGTCAACAGCACGGCCATATTCTGTCCGATACGCCTTCCTCACTCCCCCGCTATGGTGCTATTGTTATGGTCGCGTTCTTTCAAATATCGCGCGAGCTTCGTAGACATTATATCGATGTTTACATATGCGCCATGATGTGGGTATTTGCAAATGCGTGTACGTGTATCGATAAGATTAGTATCGGTACAAGAAGCTCAACCTTAGCTTATGAAGGAAGCGGCCGATTCTGCACTTGTCTCGGAGCCATCTTTACGTCGAGCAGTCCTTCTGGAATGGAACAGCCATGTTATAGTCTGCGGCGGAGGACCTCAGGGCAAGAGGAGGCTGAAACTGGAACGCAGGTTAGCTAGTTATGAAGGAGCCAAGCAGTGGCTGGCCTTTTGGGTCAGCGACCGTCTGAATTTCTTGAATTTAGAAACGAGCCCTCGGGCTATAGTAGCGACCAACTGTAGTAGAGGCTGGATGTTTTTTCCCCTGTAGTCCTAACAATGCGCAATTTTAGTAATTTCGTCGATAAACGTCTGGGAAGCTAGTGAAATAGTTGAAAACGACAATATAAAAACATTTGTATAGCACCGTAAGAGAACTAAATATCTTTCCAGGCACTTTCGATAAGCTGCAAGGAGATACTAAGCGTGCTGCCGCAATAAGTAGTCCCAAATTCTGCACAGGGGTCGAACATGATGACTAGCCTGGGTATTCTGATTGAAGTTGTAAAGATAAAGAGTAAAAGTAAAGTAAAGTAAAGCCAATTCGACAGCTTCACTTTCAGAGTTGCAGCAGAAGGAGCTTAGCTGATCGCTCCTCTCGTGCAGTGGACGATAAATGCTCGCCCGCAACCGGACTTAAATCCACGTGACCCCCATCGCGAAGAGTGCGAGCACCTCACCTTCGGGCTAAGATGCAAAGGGGAAATACAATGCTGCCGTCAATAAGAATAAACTTAGGAGCATACGTGAGGATTCTCAAGCCTCGGAATGTTCACCAAGGAGAGCGAATTCACTTCTTCATCCCGCTGTGCTTTTCGAGTTTCCAGCGAGGAGGTATTTCTATCCTATCACTGGAAACTCGAAATTATCCTAATTTAATTTAAAATAATCCGAATTATCCTAGCGATTTCGATCGCCGCATTGTGCGCAGAGGAGGCTGCCGGACTTAGCATTGCGAGCCTTAGAATTCCAAGGGCTCCTAAGAATTTTCGGATGGTCCTAGTCCGCATGGAGTGCTGCAGCTCCACAAAGCCACAAGGACGTGGTGAATGTTAGGCGAGCGAGTTTTCGATGGCTTTCTGAAAGCCTAGGCATTTTTCGGTTCGCACGAGCCTGGGCCCCTTGTGCAGCCAAAGTCGGTGGTCTCGTAGTCCACCTCCAGAAGATGTCTGCAAAATCTGCCAGCGCATATTTCGCATAAATCAATTTTATCAATAATCATAAATCAATTTTATCAATTTTCATCGAACAATGAACATTTAATCTGTGATTCTGCAAGCGTAAATTCACGAATTTACGTTTTCAGAATCACAGATTAAATGTTCATTGTCTCGCGAGACCGAACTCGCGTCCGGGTGCGGAGCACTACGAGCGCGCGTAGCAAAGTCTTCGTCGCTCCGGCTACCGTTCCACAAGCAGACAGCGCGTGCTTGCTGAGAACGAGGCCGCCGCAAACAGAATCGCCATTATTGCCGGTCGCCATTCCCAGCTTATGCGCTGCTCAGTGGCCCAGCGCGCCAATGAACGGACAGAGATTGGCTCGCAACGGGTAGGAGGAAGTGCTTCTGCCCACGGTAGCTGGGGCTGCGATAGCCCAGGAGGTAAGGTGCTCGCTTTTCTCTATCGAGGTCGCGGGTTCGAATCCTGCAGTGGGCGATCCTTTACTGCCAACTGCAAGCGGTGGTGATGGCCGGTAAGGCTCTTGTGCCGCTATACAAGTGAGGCCGTTAAGTCAGGTAGCGTAGATAGGCACGTACGTCACTTAAGGGAAACTTTCGGGAGATCAGGCGTCGGGAGCGTGGGTTGTACTGGGCTGATTTACCGGAGAAATTAGAGGAAGAAAGAGAGACAACTGAAGTGAGAGCGATGTTCTTGAGGCGCAGATTTTGAGTCACTTTCAGCTTCAACCGAAAAGCCCCTACCATTCGTGCAGAGAATGGGCGGACGTTCTCCGAGCGTCAATATTTTGCTGAAGGCGCTAGCAATTTTTGATTCCCAAGGATATCTGTTTATCACATTTTTTAGGACTTTGTAGGAACTTGACGCTGGGAAGATATTCAAAATTAGAATGCACAAACCGATGTGCCCGCCAACGTGTTTCCATTAAAACTGCTTCCCGTAAGCTGCAACGAGCCACTCATGTTTACCCTAGTTTTGCCAACGAATACTATCTCCCAAACAAACGGGTCAGCACGCCTCGACGCGAGCATGTAGCTGACTAAAAGCTACAAGCGTTTTCCACAAATATTGAACTATCGAGAATGCGCGCAGAGGCACTCGTATGCCTTGCTGCACGACTTTGGGTCGCCGTAAGCTGCCTCCGCGACCAGGTGCCGCCGACAGCAGTGCAGTGCACAGTGCATTTTGTACATTGAGGCGGCGCACTTATGCGCATACGCGAAGCGTCAGCCCATGGAGCTCGGAGGGCTCGTGCTGCCCAATTTCGCGCTGACGAGTACGTACGTATTTTTGAACCGTGGGCGGTCGCCAAGCGTCAGACGCGGATACGCTCAGTAGAGTCACCTGCCCGCTCGCCGTCGACCAAAAGGGCCCCTTAGCGGGCAGCGTGGCGACTGCGTGCGCCGGATCTGGTCGCGACGTTTGTTCGCAACGTTCACCAGCGGCCGAGGCACATGGGAGGCACGCGCTCGCGTACGAGCTCTCAAAGTTCCGCAGCGTCACCACAAAGACTAAAAAAGGTGAAAGGTGGCCATTATTCTGGCCGATCAGTCTGTAGAGATCGACCAGAGTTATTGGATATATATATATATATATATATATATATATATATAGAAATCGAATATAGATCGCTATATATGTATAGAATATATCTATTTTATAAAAATCGTGTATAATATATCCTCTCTCTATATATATATATAATAAAATATGTTATATACACAATAGAATATAATAGAATAATATATTTATATTATAGCAATATTATACTATATATATATATATATATATATATAGAGAGAGAGATATATGTATATATATATAATGTATGTGTGTGTGTGTGTGTGTGTGTGTGTGTGTGTGTGTGTGTGTGTGTGTGTGTGTGTGTGTGTGTGTGTGTGTGTGTGTGTGTGTGTGTGTGTGTGTGTGTGTGTGTGTGTGTGTGTGTGTGTGTGTGTGTGTGTGTGTGTGTAGAATAGCTATCGAACCGAGTGAGAAACCGTTACCCCGCGCGCGATGGCCTCGCGCGACTGCGTTCTGTCAAGTTGCGGCAAGAAACAGGAGAGCAGGAGGGCTCGCTCCAGAGCGGTGCGGAGAAGGAAACTGCCTCAACTGCTCTGACTCTGCTATGCCTCCCACTTTCATGAGACGAAGTCTGTTGGCTACCGAATGCGTACCGAAAGCCGCTTAGGCTGTGAGTGCGCTGTACAAAACTCTCCTGCGTAACACCCACTTAGTCTGTATGGCTTTGCGGAGCTACAGACGGAGATACATTAAATTACAAAAGCGAAGACTGAATGCGAGGCGAGCTCGGGCGGCGCGACGCCAGGCCGCGCTGCTGCCGTACCGCCACGCCCCGCCCACCAGCGCTGGAAGCCGAGCTCAGTCTTCGACCGCAGCCAACCGCTGGCTAATGGGTAACCCGGACTTAGCCGCGATCCGTGAAAGGAGCTCACTACAATTGTGGAAGGTGCTCGCCCTAAACGATCGAGGACGTGGGCTCGAGCTCAGCGGCATGTGTTGAGCGCCCGAATAGAGATTCAGTCCTCTTCGGAGAGGGCTGATGAATGAATGAGTTGTGCTTTTAACTTTTTTATTCAAGTCAAATGTCGTCAGATCCCGGACTCGTTGAAGCTCTGAAGCTTTCGGCCAATACCGTCATGGCCACTGCGGCGGCGCAATCAGCTCCGCGAAGTGGTGTCCTTGGCCGGCGGGCGGCGGCAGTGCTGCCTCGCTCTGCCCTGCCGCGGAGCGAGGCAGCGTCGATGGGTTTACTACGCCTGCGCTTGCGCTAGCACGGGACGATGCGAAGGGACAATCTCGGAATTGCACTTCTTCAAAAGTGCCAATAGTCCACGAATGCTTTTGAAAAACGTCCTGAGTTTCCGCTGAGCTCTACGCAATCCTACAGATTGTACTCTAGTTCAAGACTCTGGACTGGTGAGGATAGCGGTTGGCGTCAATCGCGACAGCGGCCTGATACAGGTTAACCGCCCGAAAATGTAATTTAATAGCTCGAGACATCAGAATCGAGCAGTCTGCCGCCGTTGTGTCCACGGCGCTCAAACTTCTCGGTGCTAAAGTTCACGCAACCGCTATTTAAATTCCCGGAAGTGCAGAGTTTTTATGACCCAGTCACTAAATGTCTGCAGTTTGACCTCGGTCCCGTTTGCTGCCGCGACACGTTTAATGACAGAATCGGCGTAGCCAAGAAGATAGCGCTCTCGCGTCGCAATCCTGCAGTCAAGGTGTGCACCCGGTGGCAACAGCAAAATAAGAATGATCCGTGAGATGGAGGATTGATCAGAATGGGCGAGGGAGACGAATGTTTGCGACTCGCTTTAGTACTAAGGTTCTTGAGGTTTCGTGGTTCTCCGCTGATTTAAAAAAGGGAAAAACGTTGCAGAAAGAAATTGATGCATGCGCGTTCTGATGTGCAGAATCTGGGAATACGAGGTGCTTACACGATGCGACCTCCGGACAATGCTTAATCGAGTGCGTGACCTATTCTGCGGGCGGTAACATGCGCAGTCTAGTCTGAAAAATCGACATCTTGGGCCTGATACAATTTTTTTTCCGAAATTCAACGTCTACGCTCTGCTCCGTATTCTGGCGCTATGAAGTGGAGTGGTAGGATTGAATGTTTCAGCAGTGCTTTGAGAGAAACAGATGCCGTAGTGTCCGCCTGAAAAAATGAGGCGGTCATGTGTCGGCGCCGAGTACTGCTTTCCCTTCCGCAAATCAGGCTTCCCGTTTATTTTTGGCTTTGAAAATTGTTGTGCAGCGCAATATTGTTTGGATAATAGTGTGTTAACTTTTAAGCCGTGCAGCTCTTTGATTCAATCATGGTTCTTCCACGACTGGAATAGATACCGACAATGTTAGTGCCGTTTCGGCTTTTATACTTTCATCGAAAATACTATATCACCAGGCTTTTTAATGGCTGCTAGCTGCGCGGTGGTATGCGAAAAAGTGGACGTCAGTGAAAATCCTGCGGTAGATTTTCAAATTAGCATATGTATATACATGAATATATATATATATATATATATATATATATATATATATATATATATATATTGGGTTCGAGCACTCAGCGGCTCGTTCGGTCATACGATAACGGCATAGCTGCCATGTCGCAACACTTGCGTCTGAGCTCTGCTTGCTCCCAATAGAGCATCGAGTCAAGTTCAAGGTAATCTCAGAAAATTATACAAGCAAGTCACTTCAAACGCTTCCAAACTGTGCACCTAGCCAACCTTTTTACTCCTGCAGGCACGTGCTCTTACATAAAACTGCCCCTCGGTTTCTAGTCATCTCAACGAGCTGGAAATGTCGCAAGTTTCATCGCAATTTCAGTCGCGAGCGAATACAAAAAACATTATTGCAGTATGTCTTCTGGTCGTACTAAAGTTTGGGTAAATATAGGACGGGTAAGGGTAATTCAGGTACGTAGAAGAACGAGATAGATGAGCTGAAACATCCTCCTCTTACTTGGGCTACCGTGCTACCTACTCCTTTGGGAGTTCCATATTATGTAATGTAATGTATCTCCGTCAGTAATTCCACAAAGCCATAAAGACCATGTGGGTGTTACGCAGGAGAGTTTTGTATAGCGCACTCACAGCCTAAGCGGCTTTCGGTGCGCATTCGGTAGCCAACAGACTTCGTCTCACGCAACAAAGAGAAAGTGGAAAGGACCGCTGAAAAAGATGTGCCATAGCCGGCAGAGAGTAGTTGTCGTTGCTTAAGAATTGTGGAAGCAAGATCCACAGTCTAGGACCTGCAGAGCTAAAGCTTCTGTCGCCAACAGTCTTTAAGCGGAGGAATGGAACAGCTAATGCATTGTCCACACAGGACGTGAGGGCGCGAACAGGCTGAAACTGATGCAGCATTTCAGCTAGGTACGAAGGAGCCAAGCCATGGCGGGCCTCGGGGGTCAGCGTAAGAACTTTGCTCTGTATCCTTTGCTCAAACGGCAACCATCCTAGCTCTTTCAGCAGAGGCGAAACGTGCTCAAACCGTTGGGACTTGAAGACCAGCCTTGCAGCCATATTCATAGTCCGCTGTAGTGGCGTAATAGTTTTCTTTGGCAGCCCAGCCAAAAGGGAATTACAATAATCGAGCCGAGACAGAACTAAAGAGCTAGTTAA
This sequence comes from Cristatella mucedo, assembly GCA_009760855.2. NCBI lineage: Eukaryota > Metazoa > Bryozoa > Phylactolaemata > Cristatellidae > Cristatella > Cristatella mucedo. The sequence continues at coordinate 2,756,604 of WPIO01000018.1, read as the reverse complement.
GTTTTTTACAAGCCACTGTGGGAGACAGCTTCTAATCTTGGATAGAGATCGGATGTGATGGCTAGCTGTAGAGGCAGTCTTCTGAATGAAGCTTTTGAAATTGAGGCAGCTGTCTAACACGACACCTAGATTACGAGCACGTGGTGAAGGTCGCACAGTAGCATCACCTATTCATCACTAAGCAAGCGTGGCCGCTCGATCAAGCAGCATATTTTTCAAGTTAATGTTCCCCAATTCAACGTTAATCTGCACTGTTATATGCTTGACGGGCCGTGCGATCGAACGACCAATCGATTTCCTCTTTTTCCAGCGATGAAAACCTTATCTCTCATTCAGACAGCATTCGGGCGTTGTGCGCATGCGCGACGCCGGAATGCTGTCCGGTATCTTTCAGACTTGAGTCCCGAGTTTCAATAAATGCCAGCTAGACGATATTTAAACAGGCAAGCCTCAGCTGCAAGCCAAGGTAATTGCGTCCGACCGCGATGTGTGCATTGGCGATTCCAGAATTTCGCCATCGGAATTCCCCTAGAGCCTTGCCGAAATATGGTGCTCCAATCTTTGTTTCAATAAGTTGACCAGAACCCGCTTCACATCGCTCTATTTCCATTTCTATCGATGACTAGTTGGAGTGCTCTGCGACTCAAAACCTGGTCCATGCAGTTGCTGCATCTAAACTGAGCTCCTGCAATTCATTCTGCGACGATCTGCCCTGCGGCCGTCTGCCCTGTCCGTCTGTCTGTCTGTCTGCGACGATCTGGCGTGGGGATTCCGTTTATCTCTGCCGACCCTCGCGATCGACTGGACGCTTTGAATCGTTGACGAACGAAGCGAGTTCGAATCGGTCACCCGTTGTTGAGGTATTTTGACTGACTTTCAGCTGAGCGATAAAAATATTCATATTCAATACCCTGTTCTTTGAAAGTTGCATCGAGCAGATCCTTCCAGTTCTACCGTACCCCTTTCAGACAACAAGCTTACAAGATGTCAGAACTGCTTAGGTACAACGGAGTAGCGGCTTCGGCAACATGGCTCGATGTGAGTGCAAATAAGCGTCTCTCCTATCGAGCTGCTGTGCTCGGCCGATCATTGACTGGAGCAACTGCAGCATCAGCCACCGCCTACAACATCTGGCAGTGCCTTCACGGGAACACCTGCAGTGCCTTTACTGGAGCTCTTGTAGCGAGCGTGCACTTCGAAGGCCTTCATAAGTGACTTAAGGAGCTACCTTTCAAAGACTCAAAGCCGTGAAGAATGGCACCGAAGGAATGTGAGCGGACCTATAAAAGCACGCTGCTCTCTGACATTCAAAAGCGAGGAGCCGAACGGATGGCGACTCAGCTGAATGCATTCGCGAGCTGTCCATTAGCACTCGCCGCGCTGCGCAAAAATGAATCACATCTCAGCCGAAGAGCCACTAGCGCGCACGTGTGGACTATGCAAACCTGAAAGCGTCGGCTGAAAGTTCCGGGAAGATGCGGGGGGGGCAGCATTTAGCGAGCGTGCACAGCTGCTTGCACTAAGCGTCTTCCCTGCCCACCCCTCCACCCCCAGATTCCGCGCAGGGTGCCCGCATGGCGCGTCTCCTGCTTGGCACTCCAGTGCAACGCCGAAGTGGCTAATCGTGGCTAATCGTGGCTCTGCTTCTTGCGGGGTGGAAGGCGCGGACTAGTCGCCTTCGCAGTCTTACCAGCCGTGAGCGAGTTTTCACCGACGGAAGTAAACGACGCCCTGTATGAACAATTACGGAAGCGTGGCGTTAATAAAGTGAAAACAGGTCGACGTCTAACTAAGAATCAAAGACGTGGAAGTAGCCACCCTGTGTAAAGAGGTACTTGCGTAAAAGCGGCACTGCGGTACCTACGTGTGTTCAGTGGCACATGTGCATGCATCTGAGCTACAGAGGTAACTTTCGATGTAGCAGCCTGTGTAATGAGGCCTCCAACCTTACAGTGGTGCCTTGAATGGTTTTCTTTTCATGCTGATTCAACAGGAGATATGCTGGCAGAGCCAATTTTTAGCGCCAGCCTTTCCAATTTCTGAATCACACTGGGTTTGCCCATAACTAGTAAGTTAGTTTTATCGTCGTTTAGTTTTAGAAAATTTGCTGCCATCCATGTGCGGATGTCATCAATACACGCAGCAAGTGAGTTGAGAGAATTTGAGGTGCTCGAAGGCTGGGAGGGATCAAAGCAAAGGTACGACTGAGTGTCATCCGCATAGAAGTGAAAGCCTAGATTGTGCCCGGTAATCACATCAGCAAGAGGGAGAGTATAATCCATGAAAAGAACCGAACCTAGCACGGAGTCCTGAGGTACCTCGTATTTCAGCGGTTTCTCGGATGATCTTTGTCCATTCACATCAATCTTTGAAGTCTTCCCCTGAGATAAGACCTGAACCATTGCAGAGCAGTGCCAGTGATGCCCAGGCGAGATGGGAGGTGCTCAAAAGAAGAGCTTTGTGATCGATTGTATCAAAAGCTGCCGAAAGATCAAGCAAAACAAGCAGAGATACTATACCCATGTCAGCATTCCTAAGTAGATCGTTGTACACCCGAAGCAATGCTGACTCTGTGGAGTGATTAGCTCTAAAGCCAGACTGGAACTTACTAACAAGATTTGAAGTTTCAATGTAAGAGTTCAGCTGGTCTGCCACGACTCGTTACAGTGGCTTTGATAGGAATGGTAGAAGGGAGAATCACAGAAGAATCATAGAAGGCAATCACATCAGCAAGAGGGAGAGTATAAACCGTGAAAAGAACCAGACCTAGCACGGACCCCTGAGGTGCTTCATGAGGTGCTCCATATTTCAGAGGTACCTCGGATGATCTTTGTCCATTCACGTCAACACTCTGGAGTCTCCCACTGAGATAGGACCATTAGTACTGCGCCTGCAAGTCGCTAGCTGTATTACAAGGTTCAGGCGTCACCAGTATTCGGCACGCGTCGGCTGAGACTAGCACACTTACGAGCGCTGTCTATGCTGCCTAGTTCTGCTCGGACGTGGAAGCCGCACAGCGAGCGTTTGTAGCAATATTGAACTGGCCTATAAAATACCTTGCCGTACTGAATACCCAACGCATCCGGCTTGCCGAGGCCAGCAGGACCGTTGACTGCAGAGTTTCTAACCACGACATTGTTCTACTCTCGTATCCAAGATGTGCTCTCCGCTAAATATTGCTCTCATTTCAACAAAATACACGATGCGGCACCTTGTTTTGACCACTGACCTAATCAAACGATACCATAGGCCAACTGACTGTTCTTGTGTCATCTTAGCACGCCGTTTTGCTTTATGAATACGGGTGCATGGTGCTCGCAGCCGCTCATTCGTGGAAATCACGAGCTCGATTGACGGTAGCCTCGTTCAAAGAGGTAAACTGGAACCGCTGCATTGAATCGGGCACTTTCAACGTTCCTCAATATCAGCACGAATAAGAAACAAACTTATTGTTTGCACACAGAGAACTTTTAATTGTACATATCCCCCAGGGGTTGATTTATACAGCGGATGAATAGAAACTGGACGGCTGACTCATTGGCGTTCGCAAGCGGTTCCGTTAGGACTCCGGCCGGCCGAGGTGACGAGCACTGTAGCCAACTAGTGCGGAGCTTCGGCGCAGACCTTTGGTCTGCACCTGACGGCTACTGTGCGACCAGCAATGGCCTCTCGCTCCTGCCGCCGAAGATCTGCTGGAGATTGACTGGTCTATTTCGTCATTATGTAAAGGCCATTTGAAATGGTGATTAGCCAGTTGCACTGCGTGCCCCCTTCATAGACAGCGATAGTCCTCTGTGGAATATAAAGCTATACGTCAAGGATGCAAACGTGTTATAGAGTTAAGGGCGCTTTGATTGCTGTCGTGCTCTGCTTTTGCCTTTTATCCGCGGGCATCGGGATGCCTTCTTGAATTTGCTGCCCCATTTGGAGGCGCCAGCACGAAAAAGCGTCTTCTGGTCGTTTCTGGTCGAGCGGCTTTTGCGCTAGAAGCGAAGCTAAGTTCGCTGCGTTTGCAGGAAGTTATGTGACATGCGGTGCTGCCGAGAAGGCAATCACGAGTCAGTCAGAGGTCTAGAAATGTAGCAAACTTCAACGCAGCTAGCACTGTTACACGTACTGAAAGATTGGGGAGAAATGCTGAGAAAAAGAGAGAGAGAGAGAGCGGAGCAGACTGTGAGCTTTGAGCTTTGCTTGTGCTTGTTGATCGCGTGAAATGACTGCCGCAGTTGGCTGTTGCTGGAGTCGCTGCGATGATAAACAGTCTCACGCTTCTGGGGGCGGGGGGGGGCTTGATAGCTTGATTTTCCGCGAGTTAGTTCAAGCTCAGCTAATCAGCAGTAGTTTCTAGCTGAAAACAAATGCAGACCGGTTGCTTGGGATCTTCTAGAACTGCACAGGAAGCCCACGTGGAGGTTGTTCGATGCTAGCTCGATCTCGGATGCGATATACGTCCAGACAACGGGAGAGACTCTACCTTTGAGCTGTCACTCACGTTCGTCAAGGCCGGTTGGCGCTTCCATAACAATGCAGAGGTAGAAATGGCTTTAGCTGTAGCTATCAACCCCACTTGCACTGGATAGTAAAGGTTGATAGTCGCCGGCTGCGATTCTCGAAAACGGGACCAACCTCGTCAAGTTCAAGCACCTCAAGACCGAGGTCCCGACACTCCGATCGATATCAAGCATACCTAGGTGCGAAGGTTTGCCTTAAGTTAACCGAAAGTAAACCGGGCGACTGCTGCTGCGCTTTATCGTCTCTATCAGGAATTAGAAAGCCAAACAGCTTAATTTTTGCTGCCTGTCGCCCAACCGCATTTAAGAAAAGACGTAAGCGTGATTTTCGATCGTTCCAGAAGGCACTAGCTTAGCTAGGGCGAAAGACGCGTCACGTGACTTGCTTGCGAATCTGGCCAATAGGCTGTAGTGATGCGCTAGACAGGAATACATACATAGAAGGCGTGCAATAGGAAGACATCGGTAATGGATAGGAAGACGTCGATAATTGAGCAAAGGTACCGAATCGTACCAAAGGCTCGGCTTCTACCAAATCGTACCAAAGGCTCGGCTTCTACCAAATCATCCATTTCGTCCGTCGTTGGCAATGTTGCACGTAGTTTTACGGTTACAACTTGAGAAGGTCTAGAACTTCGTGCTACCAAATAATTTGCCTTAACAGGGACTCAACCTTTAGCAGGCAGAGGACGCTAGGGGTCTTAGCGACGGGCCGAGCTGAAAAGTCACGCAAAGAGCGCTGACAGCGAATCGCAGCCGTTGTTGGAAGTGTGGAGCAGACCCAAAGGTGTCGTCATCGTCGTTCCTCGAGAGTGGCTGGCGCCGATGACCACAGTTTGTGAGCTGCAGAGCAAACGCGTATGTACGCAAAGGCAGTCGAGTGCCGGTAGGAAGGAAACCGCAGCGGTAATTATTGCCATACGATTTAGCTAGTTTGGCCAAGTGGTTAAGGTGCTCGCCCTGACCAAGATCTGGCCGAGTTCGTAGGCTCGAGCCCCGTGGCATATGTGAAGCGCCTGAATAGAGATTAAGCTCTCTAAGGGAGCTATACAAATTAATTATATTAAATATATATATATATATATATATATATATATATATATATATATATATATATATATATATATATATATATATATATATATATATATATATATATATATATATATATATATATATATATATATATATATATATATATATATATATATATATATATATATATATATATATATATATATAACGAAGGAAGGACGAGAGGGCCTGCTACTGCTGCTGCTGCTGCTATTCCGGCCACTAGTACAAAAGAGAGCTGTGCAACGCCTGTGATAGCGTGAGTGTCGACAAGTCTTACGAAAATCAACACGGCCCTCTTTGCAGTCCACGCCGTAGCAATGGCTGCCGCCCCCCCTCGAGGAAATTGACTGTTAGCTGGCATTGAATGGTAGTCTCGTTGGGACTGGCTGCGCCCGGGGTCGCGAGAGAACCTGGGAGCAGCTTGAATACAAGTGCACAGAGTGCCGCCGCCGCCGCGTTCTCAGCGACGCCGCTTAAGTTCAATCAATTTCACCTCGGGGAAATTTCGGTCTTTAGTGAACACACTATGCTCCACTAATTAACAGGTTGCAGCAGCAGCAGCTCGGAGGGAATCGAGCGCGACTGGCCCCTATTCTTAATCTAATTGGTTTTCTTGGGAGAGGAGAACCACAATGCGTGCCAGCAGCTCGCACGCCGCCGATCCCGGCTCAAAACGCGCGCAAGCCGGCGAGAACGGCGCGCAGCTTTGGCGGCACGCATTGCTCGCTGTTGCAGAAATGCGCGCGCATCCGCGACAGCTCCGTCGTCGTCGTGCTCAGAAAGGAGCACGCATTTCACACGCAGAGTAAATAAGTAAATCCTAGCTGATTAAACAGCCTCTTTTTGTAGAGCGGCAGAAGAGCCTTTACGGCTATCAGCCACCGCTTGCAGTGGCGATACAGAATCGCTCACCACAGGAATCGAACCCACGACCTTGCAGCCGAGGTCGTGAAAGCAACCGCCTTACCTAGTGTGCCATCACGGCTCACCGAGCATAGCGCCGACCGATTTACTCATGGCTGGAGAGCCACGAGTAGTAGACACGCGGACAGAACTCCTGCTTAGCTGCTATGCGAGCGGCGGCGGCGGACTCGTTTCTCCATGAAGCAGCGTTTACACTATCGGCTTTCATCCTAAATCGGCGCCCATTTTGTGCCGATTTCCCTTAGGTTTAGGTTACTATTTCACCGCTTCTTGGGTCAGGTTTCAAATTGGTCGACTGACATGAAGGACGAACTGCTTCTACCTCGAGTCCTGAATAAACGTACGATAGCCGACCAATCAAACTCCGGTACGCGCCGCATACACCCCACGACAAAAACAAAAACCAACAATATCTGACGTCCTTCGGGTCGAGCTCTATCGAGGCAGTCAAGGCAACTCCCTGAAAATGGGATGCTTATGCATTGTAGCCACGGCTTCATCCACGTCTGCTCAGAAGACGCTCGTGCCTCTAGCTACGTAATACACCGACGCACCCGCAGCGGCGCACGTTACTTAGCACCTTACGCTTTCCTGAAATGGCTGCTGTATGATAGTTCGAATGCATAGGAATGCTGGCTGGCCTGAGCCATGAGAGACCATGAGAGCGTGAGAACGCCCGTGCACTATACCGTGACTGTCTTCTGTAAAGTGAAATCAAAACAGCAGTTGCATGACGCCTATTATGGAAAGCGCAGTTGTATTACAGTTTGAATTTAACGGCAGCATGCACGGGCCATTGCAGGTCGTCGCGTGAGAACGAGCATGCGAAATTTCACGAACTTTTTTGGGTAAAGCCGGATTACTGCGGTCAATAGATTGAATTCAAAAGCACGGTTGAGCGATCCCTATCGCGGAAATGATAGCTGTATCGCAGTCCGAAAATGTCGGACGGCTCGTTGAGCCGGGGCCATTGGTGGCAATTGTACAAGTAGGCAAATGCGCAAACCGCGTGCAATTTGATGAGCTAATCCGGATCGCCATTTTCTATACAACTGCAGCAGCGCGACGCCTATAGTTGTAATAGCCGCAATGTGGAAATATGAATATTTATGAAGGCAGGATGGCCCGAGCCACCGGCGGAGGCCTTAGCATGAGAACAAGCAAGCGAAACTACGTGAAATTTGGTGGGTAAACTCGGAAAGCTGTTTTCTGTCACGAGGAATCAAAGCGGCAGTTTAGCGAAGCTTTTTGTTGAAATGGCAGCTGTATCCCTGTTTGACTATTTATGGCAGCCATTTGAGCCGGGCCATCAGAGGCAATAGCTTGAGAACGTGCAAGCCCAATCGGCTGATATTTAGTTGGTGATCTTGACATACTGTTCACTATCATTTGAAATTAAAACCAGTGCCGCGAGGCTTTGTTTTAAGTGGCAGCTTGATTGCACTTTTAATGTTTTGGGCTGCCATTTGGGCCGAGCCATCGGAGGAGATCGGCATGAGAACGCGCAATCGCAATCGCATGGAACTTTTTTGGATAAACTTGGTAAACTGTTTGCATATTTGGAATCTAAACCTCAGTTGTGCGAAATATTTTGTGAAAATGGCAGCGGTTACTCCGTTCGAATGTCTATAAAGGCTGGCTGATCAGGGACCGTTTGGGGCCATAGCACTACAACGCACAAGCGGCAATTGCAAGAAATTTATTGGATAAACCCGTAACACTATCTGCATAATTTGAAATCAAAGCTCGCACTTTTCTGACATTCATTGTGGAAATGGCAGCTATAGCGCAGCGTATCGCAACTATGGTGCGACCCCGCCTCTGCTTGTGCGTGCGATGGCGCCGCGGCTCATGTGTCCGCTGCTAGCTTTCGTTGATCAGACCTGTCTCGAGGAGTCGCAGAGTGCGCAAGCAATTGCAGCTCAATGCCGATATACACGTGTAACATCTGCCCCGTTCTTCTCCGATGACCAATGCATTTTTTGCCTGGCGTACCGCTACATTTCTGCCTATAAACCGCACGTGCAGGTAGTTTTCTACTGTTTAGGCGAGCTCCATCAGCCACCGATCGGCGTCATTCCCTCACCAGCCAGCTGCGACCTTTCGTCGCCGGCGCTGGACGGCGGCAAGCCGGTTAACGCGCAAGCGCAGCTTCGGCGCGAGACGTGCGGACGGCGCGTCGTTTGGCGCGAGACGCCTGCGAAGGCGCCGCCAGACGCCGGACTCCGCCTCGGGCTCAGCACCCATGCCGCCGACGGCGACTCCTCAGGGCGTTCGAGACCCCCCCCGAGCGCCGCATGCGGAGAGATAAATTCGGCAGCAAATGCCAGCTGGCTGCCGACAGCGCAGCGGCCGTCTCTGATAGCCGCACCGGCAGCCCCGAGGCTGCGCTGGAATTGCGTACGCCCTTTGAGCGGCGCCCGCAGCTGTCTGTCTGTCTGTCTCTCTCTCTCTGTCTGCCCCTCTGTCTGCCTTTCTGTCTATCTGTCTAGCTGTCTGTGCCGACTGTCGTGGCCGGCGGCTCCCCGCGGCGACGCTCGTTGCCGCGCCTGCGCTCGTTCGCTTCCGGAGACTCGTCTGCGCGCGCGGGCGTCGACTGACCTGAGCGGCGACATTCTCGCGCGCGAGCCGGTCAGCAAGCGCGCCGACTGGCTGACTCGAGGCGATCACTCCCCAGTGCGCCCACGCCAGGCGGCTCGCCGACGATGGCGGCGTGCCCCCAGTCCCGCCCACATCCGTTTGCCCGCAAGCTTACTTGTCGTCGTTCACCGCTTCGTCGCTCCACCGCCGTCTCTTCTAGTCGGCGTCTCATTCCCGCATTTTTCCGACGGCTCTCTCGCCGCGTTCGACGACGCGAAGGCGAAGGCGAGGGCGAGGAACGCTGGCTTGAGCTCGGACGCTCGCGGCGCGACGAGGTGCCCGCGACCGTCTGCTCTGGCGACGACAAAATTAAAGCCGTCTTCGCTCGGCCTGACTACTATAAAGCTCTAGTACGGCAGATCTCAGCGTGCGGCTTAGCCAACGCGTCAAGTTCTCCTCTACATAAAAGGACTCCCGTGAATTTCGCCACGTGCCTCCTTCGAAGCTGTCGTTGTTGCTGTCTCGTCTTTATCTTCATCGCCGACGGCCATTGTCATAAAAGGCTGGGCGTCAACGTTTCTCCGGAGGACTCGGATTTTCATATTATTCTAAAGCCATCAGCGCTTCACGTGACCAGAGACAGGCGAGTGCTTGAGCTGCAGCTACGCTATAACTAATAGATACCTAAAACTATCTCAAACTAGAAGGGAATGTTTACATGCAACGAAAAGAGGAGCGAGAGGAGTCGCTGGACCGCGCTGCAAGAGCGATTAATGCTGCACCTCTCGCTTGCCAGCTCAATTAACGCTCTCGCTTAGCTAACCTCTCTTATCAGGTTCATAACTTGTATCGTCTTAGCATTATGCCGTGATGGCACACTAGCTAAGGCGGTTGCTTTCACGATCTCGGTCCCGAAGTCGTGGGTTCGATTCCTGCGGTGGGTGATTCTTTATCGCCACTGTAAGCGGTGGTGATAGCCGTACAGGCTCTTCTGTCGCTATACAAAAAGAGGCTGTTTAATCAGCTAGGATTTATTTATTTATTCAAGTCCTGTGTGTCCTAAATTGAGTCAAACTGTCTGTTGGGTAAAGGAGGCAAAGTCGAGTCAAACGTCTCTTTGGAGCACGCACTCAGTGGCAGATTATCAAGAGACGATGGAAATTCAAGTAAATGCGAATTGAAACAAGAAGCTCAACTCGCTCGCTTGTGCGATACGCTGATTCAGCAAGCTGGTTTGGTAGGTTTCAGCCGAACAAGTTGGTTGCCGTGCGTGTGCACAAACATAGTGGCATTGCATTCACCCAGTAGAGCAGTTAATCGAGCCATCGCCGAAGAAGCGACAAAGACAGTATCACACACGCGCACACAATACGGAACGCAACAAAAGTACGGAAAAATGCGAAGAGGAAGAGGAGTGCTCTCTTGTAAACACGTAAAGCACAGGTGTAATGCACAGTAGGTAGTTCACAATGAGCGTCTGAAAAAGGCACTGGCTCCTCGCCAGTTCAAAGCAGCAGCATACACTGTATAGTCATATCGCTGTGCGGCCCATCGTCACATAGACGAGACTCTTCATCGAGCACGCGACGAGAGTTAGCAATAAGCACGGTGCTCGTAATGCAGACACAAGCAGAACAATGTTCATAGCGCGATCTAAGGCCGCGATCGTCGGCGATCAGAACGGGAGTTCATAACCTCGACAGTTTGTCCTGCAGCAGTCTCGAAACAAGTTACGACAGTCACAGGATTCGCAGATGCTTTAACCGGCACATGAAGAAAGACCAATTCGTTTCTCGCATTGTCAGTCAAGGGCAATATGCTAAATACCTGTGCGTTATCATTTCAACGCCGTCGTGTGTAATCTTATAATCTGGTTCCTCTATAAAGCCGCCCATATCTTGTTTCCCTATTTCAACTCATGGAGCTACTCAACAAGAACATATCCCTTTGCTATATTGGTCATCTTATCGCCCTTGAAATCTTCTAGATTAGCATTAGCGAGGCCAACCGTGCTGCCGTCCTAAGCGTCGCTCAAGTTTCAGCCTCTTAGCAGCCTCAGCATTGTTGTCGACAGATGGCTGATTAGCCGGGACATTTACGGTGGATAGTTATAACCTTTTACTTTTACAGATTTCGACCTACTCGTTTCCATCAGGGCATCGTTACTCTTGTGGTTTGTGGTTCCCTGTGCACGGCTCAGATCGCTGGGCTCGCCGGCACACTGCAAGTGCAGGCAGACCGGTAGTGGCCCTGGGGACAGGCCAGTGCACGGCTGTGGTCTGACGGCTGTGCTTTATCCACAGGCCGCCTTTGTCCTCCCGCCGACTCACAGGAGGAGTTGTGGCCGGGAGTCGAGTGCGAGTAGGGGCCGAAGGGAGCCGTGCGCCCTTGGGCTCAGTGCGTGGTATTAAACTGTTGGTGTTGGGCACCGGCTGGCTCTCTGATGTGCGAATCAAAACTACAGTGTCCATATGCAGTACTGTCCCATGAAATCCGGGGCATGAGCCTATATTCCTAGTTCATATATGGTCAGAAGAATGTTGTTAATAAATTTGCTTAATTTTTGTTAAGCAAGGCTTCAGAAATCATTGAAGTTTCGAAGTTTCAGATGCTCTGAAGTTTCAGGGATTTCTATGAATCCCAAAGCTTGGTACAGGAGGCAGCTACTACATCGTTTAAGTAATCAAGATCTCTTTCAGTATGCAACTCATTCAGGTTAATAGAGAAATATCTCTTTCATGTTCAACGTTTTCCAATAAAGTCACAAGTAATGAGATCAGCATGAGACTACGGCTCAGTTTGGAGTAAATTATCCAACACTTTCGTGACCATTCGCTACACGCGGGGGGGGGTGGGGGTAGCAAAGTTAGTGGAGCCAAGGTGGGTGGGCGGCAGTTCCTACCCCCAGACTGAACAGGAGCAGCTCTCAGCGGCAGCCGCGCTAGCGGGAATTCGCTTCAGCGGGTTTTTTAATATGGCGTCAGGAGAAATCTGTTGAGCGGTTCTAGCCAGAAAGATTTGCAAGGACTCATTAATTAAGTCTGAGCGAGCGACTTGGTTCATTGGACAGCAAGACCTACTCATAATCTAGAATAACTTGAGGCGATCGCTCGGACAGACGATACGATCTCGCGAGTCGGCCGACCAATAGGCTACATCAAAGAAGGTGCTAGGCTCGTTGGCGAGCGCAATTATTCCACCAGCCGAGGATTTGAAGCAGCGTAAAATGCTCTCGAACCGGCTCAGCTCGTAGTAGCGCTACCGATCAGCCAACCCTCGCTTTCTGTGCAGAGGCTTTGGCCGGATTTTGTATCCACGCGCGCTGGCAACCAGTAAGCGCCGTTAGTACCGGCGCTCGCCGGAGCCTACTAGAGGAAGTGTGCAGCTTGGGAAGTAGCAGCTCTGGACGGCTGGAAGGGATCGGCAGCAGCAGACGAGAATATGCGTCGAAGAAGCTGAGCAAGCACTGCGGCAGCGAGTTCAGAGCTCAAGTAGGACCTGCGGCAGCGACAGCTTCTGTTGCCAACAGTCTTTAAGCGAAAGAATGGGAAGGCCTGAGGTATTTCCACAGAGGACACGAGGAGTGTAATCAAATGCAATGCATCTCCATTTGTAACTCCACAAAGCCATAAAGACTAATGGGATGTTACGCAGGAGAGTTTTGTATAGCGCACCCACAGCCTAAGCGGCTTTCGGTAGGCATTCAGTAGCCAAGAGACTACATCTCACGCAACAAAGAGAACGTGGGAAGTATAGCAGAGTCAGTAGAGCACTTGGGGTACTGAGTAGCATAAAAGTAGCAGCTCAGGACCACTGGAAAGGGTGAGCCATAGTCGGCAGCAGAAGAGTAGTTGTTGCTGCGTAAGAATTGTGGAGGCGAGTTCCACCGTCAGAGACCTGCAGAGCTAAAGCTTCTGTCGCCAACTGTCTTTAAGCGCAGGAATGGAACAGCTAATTTATTGTGCATACAGGAACAGAGGGCACAAGGAGGCTGAAACTGTTGCAGCAGCTCAGCTAGGTATGAAAGAGCCGAGCCGTAGTGGGCCTCGTGGGTTGGTGTAGGAGTTTTGCTCTGGATCCGTTGATCAATCGGCAGCCATTGCAGCTCCTCCAGCGCATGCCTGAACCTATAGGATTTTGTCACAGACCTTGACTCATAGTCACTACCAGCCCCAGTGGCTAAACGACTTATTAGGTAGCGCAGCCAAAATTGAGTTACAGTAGCCCAGTCGAGAGTGATACGGAGAGCTAGTGAGATCTTTGGCCAGCCAGCGTGTTAAAGCTTACCCAGTCGCCAAGAGACTAAACGCGATGAGTAGCTGTAGGCAAGGGTCGTCCGGATGAAACTAATAAACTTCAAGCAGTTATCCTATAGGGCACCGAAATTACTAAATTACGAGCGTATACAAATTTAATAACAATGAGACCCTTGTATAGCACCCTAAGAGAGCCAAATATCTTTTAAGGCGCATTCATAAGCTGCAAGGGAAAACAATATCAAGACGGTCATCTTATAGCACCACAAATTAGAAACGCACAGTTCATTAATCCAGTCGTACACTTTGGGTATCCTTAGCATAGGGGTTCAGTTACATCGGCGTTACAGCCTAAAAAACTGGCCGACATCCATGATCGAATGATCGAATGTCGGCCAGTGCAGTAGACATTCAGTTTATTCACGGCCGCGGTCGCTGATCCCGACGGTTTAGATAGATGACAATTAATTAATTAAGTATCTTGGAAGTAGATCTGATCGCCGAGGCCGTGGGTCCATATAACTTCTCCAAGAGGCTCCGTATAAACGGGAGACATACAAATATCCCAAACTGACCGCTGTGGAAGTACACAGAGTGAGTGGTCTGCTGCAATAGACTTGACGAACTGACAAGGAGTAGACAGGTTCAGACCTGTAAGATTCAAACCACGTCACGAATCTACCAGACCGATTGCCTTTTTCCTTGGCCCGCGTAAGTGTTGTGATCTGTAGTTTCAAACGCAGCTGCTAGATTGAGTAGGACCCGAGCAGTGGAGCTACCATCATCGTTGCTGCCAGAATGCCGTTGGTCACACGGAGTTGAGCTGATTCAGTGAAGTAGTGTCGCTGGAATCCTGACTTTTTCTGATAATCAACTCTTGTCAATGTTTTCCAAAAGTTATTTAATGATTATTTGATTATTTATTGGAGAATCTTGTACAAAATAGGAAAAATAGCGACTCGGCTATATTTCTTTCTCTGGGATCTCACGATTCAATCTTTTAATTTATCGGTCGAACGATTGACGGTTTAAAAGACTTTTAAACAATTGAATATTTAGCGAGCTGGTTTGGTAGTGCGGTTAAGGTGCTCGACCCCGACCAAGGTCTGACTGAGGTCGTGGGCTAGAGCCCCGAGGCATATGTGAAGAGCCTGAATAGAAATAAAGTTCTCTTGGGGCGCAATACAAATGAATTATATTTTTTATATATTTAACCTTAAAAACTTGAGCTGTGTCAGGGCAAAATATTAACTAACGTGAAGACCATAGTTGGGGATGGCATAAGGTATACAGGTGACAAACTACTTTTACCTGACTTAATTATGATACAACGCTTTATTTACAAGAGGGAGGTTGCAGCCAGATCGCCTCAAGTTTCATTCCAAAGTCAAAATAGCTCTCCCTTTTTTCGCTTGAAGCTTCTAGCCAATAAAACATATTCTTCATAGGTCCAAGAATGCGGAAAATACCACCACAATTCTTGCGCTTCGTAGTTCTCTGATGATGGAACAAACAATGGTGTGTCTTATCTGGTTTCTTGGCTGTTCTTCATAGCTAATAATTTTTTAAGTATTTACTTCCTTGAATGCTTTTCTACTTTAATTCTACTGTCTAATTCCTCATCCGGGACACACTTCTTTCGAAACATACTACCGAAAGCCGCTTAGGCTTTCAGAGGAACTTGGAAAACTTACCCAAACACAATTTGGTTTTGAATTAGTACAGCATTCGACAAAACACAGTGATAACTGCGCTTGGTGGTACATGTATACAAACATTCTCTATTTAATTTGGAGATTTTACGATTTGATCTGCCAATGCCAGAAAGAGGCTTTTTCATAAACACTAGTCATAGAGGCTTTCTGAGAACTAAGTATCGTGAGCGGGTAATGCACATCGCATAGGATAAAAAGTCCTGCAATTGCACGCTTGCTGCTGCTGCGAAACCGCAGTCCCATAGAAGAAGGGATATAGACTGAAAAAATTGCGTCTGCGTCTGCTTGCATGGACCATCGCAAAATCAGGCAGCAGCACCAGTGAGCACCAGAACGCGACAAATCGAAAGCGATGAATCGAAATGGTTTTCTTAAGGACTTTCGAAGTTTCATCTGAGGATCTTGGAAACGCGACAAGAAAATGGAATCACGAAGCGATGCCCATCGCCAGCACTTGGCATGTCAGTGCAATGGCTGTTGCTGCAACAGTGAAGAGGCGCTATGCGAGCTCGCCTCGCATTGTTACACGCTGCGAGAAATAGTGTGTTCGCTGTGAGAAAAAAGGAGAGTGACCCCGAGCGCCAGCCATTTGGCGACACGTCGTTGCTGCCCGAACGGTGTCTCGCCTTTAATTGAAACGCTTGACGCGGCTGAAGTCACAAAATCCATATCTAAAAGTTAAAGTTCAGGCCATTTTTATAAACCTCGTGCCTCGCTCTATCATCGCGAGCACGTCCAGATATTAATCTTTGAAGTATTTATGAATTTCAGTAATTTCACCTGATAGATAATTTTACCAAACAAAAAATAATTTTACCAAACTTCACTTCGACCAGGTTGTTAGTGCGTAACAGGCAGCTGTGGCGAAATAGCCGAACACCAGACTCACCTATGCTTTCCACTCTCTTTGGTTCACGGAACGAAGTCTATTGGTTCTCGCAGGAGCACCAAAAAACTGCTTTACATTCAAGTGTGCTATGCAGACCTCTGTAGACACGTACCATACCAATACGTACCAATAAAGCACAAAAGAGCGCTGCCGTGCTCGGGGCAATTTGCCACAAACCGATGTCGTTGAAGCTTGTAATGGTAATGATGATGATCATACAACTTACGTACAACGAACTCTAAGAGGGCTAATTATCTCTCTATGTACGTATTATCATATTATAATGATCTCTCTGCACGTATTCTGAAAAGGAATTGTGTAATGCCATGGTACTACATACAGATTTGGAGGGAAGATCGAGTATGAAACGTATCCGCCTAAGGCTTGAAGCTGAGGGCACTGAATCACAGAACGGCTGAGAAAGAGGTTTTTTAATATACACTTGAAGTATGTAGTTGTGCTAGAGAGAAATTCACGTCAAGATGTTCGCGGAAGTTTAACCCTTGTGAGCTCCAACGTCGAACTTCAAATTCAAGTCAGCTTGACTCATCTCAGGAAACTTTTATTTTACTCCTGATTCAAGCAAGAAATTGTGGAAAAATTAGACTAGTTACACAAAGTGAGACTTAGACCGAATTATTTGTAAGACCTGTCGAAGATTTGTGAACAAAGTTAATCGCATGCAAGCCTGCTCGTCAACACGTGATCGTGATGCATTATCAAGTGCTAGCGAAAGACAAAATATATGGGAAAAGACCATAATTGACAGAACTAACGCTGCGGAACTTTTTAAAGAACTCTTCGCACAATGCAGTAACTGAGGTGATACAAAATTTAATAAGAAAATTTTTTTAATGCATACCGTATGTGTGGAATATCAATGCTCAAGGTAAAACCGCAGAAAATAAATGTATCATTATACAATTAATATTGTAATCAACATAAGAAGAAGTTGGCATGCAAAACAGCGAAATGGCAGCTCATTTCAAGTATAATGGAAAGCTATAGAATATGTTTAATGAAAATAAATTTTAAAAGTATTATCTTTAATAGAAGAGCGCCAGTTGTCGGCTATAAAATTGTAATACGCAGAGAATATTTAATCGATATTTACGGATGTATCTCCGTCTTAAGCTCCACAGAGCCACAATAACTAAGTAAGTACTGTTAAACGGTACAATTTTCTGAAGCAAACTCTAAGCTAAGCAATTTACCATAAATATTTACCATAAATGCGCCCATGCCGGCAGCTGGAGTGAACCTACTGCGATTACTCTAGAAGTTGCCGAGGGCGATAGGGTGACCATCGTAGCGCAGAGGTGCAGAAAATGGCTGAAGCTCCGTGCGGTGAAATCATCGCTAAGCCCGACGCACCCGGGCATGGGAAGCCAGACGTCTTTTTCAGGAGAGCTTGCAATTGGCTGCTGGCGATGCGCACCTTTCCGGTACCTTAGCCCCTGACCGGAGACTGGTACGAAGTGTTCGTCCTTCTTTCGCCGACATTTGCCGTCGTGGAGCCTGTGACCGCTGTAGCTTGCTTCCCTGCCTGGTGCTCCGTACAAAGTGCTGCTGGACGCTGATCGCTTCCCTAATTGATTCTGCTCACTTTGCCGCGCGGTTGCTTGCGACCTTGTTGGTGGGCGACGGCATCTTAGCAACAGGTAACGTAAAGGTCTCCGCCTCTCTGATATGCGTCCAATGAGGTGGATCCGCATTTCTGCAATGATCTGCACTTCTCTGATATGGCGGAGGGGGTATGTGTATGCCGACTCTGTATCCTAGCTGCTTAAACAGCCTCGTTTTGTATAGCGACAGAAGAGCCTTTACGGCTATCACCGCCGCTTGCAGTGGCGATAAGGATCGCCCACCGCAGGAATCGAACCCACGACCTCGGGACCGAGGTCATGAAAGCAACCGCCTTACCTAGTGAGCCATTACGGCTCACCAAGTATGATGACACAGAGAGGAATGCGAGTGTTGATTTCGCGAGTTCCATGTTCCGCATTCTATTTTTGTCGTTGTGTCGTCGTCTACTCGGGAAAGTTCCCGTTTCTTCGTGCCATGACGTCTACGTGGCTTCCTCTCCAAGGAGTCCGTTGATAATGGAACTTTTCGAATGCAATTCCGTGATGCAATTCGAGCACGCGCGCGCGCGTGTCGATCAATCGGGCGCCTCGATGCGGTCACGACACCACAATTCGCTGAATGATGCGCTGAATCGTCGTCTCGCAGGAGCAAAAGGACCGATGTTCCGCCCATTTGCCGATTTGCAGCAGCTTAATTGCTCGCTGCGTTTTGAAAGCCCTTGACCCCCCCCAGACTCTAGCAGAATGCAAGGCAGACAACACTGGATTGGCGAGACAATGCCAACGGCGAACATGATGAGTCCCATTAGTTCTTGCAACGGTGCAGGGTGTGGAGGGTATCGCCTCTTCGTGTCGCGTGCACTAATAGCATAGCGTTATGACTTGAGATAGCTCCGGGTAGCTCTCTGCTGCGATGTACCTGACGCTAAATGCTCTCGCCTTGTCCCAGTCAAGTGAAATCTTGACATCAAGAGTGTAAAAACATAAGGAAATTCGTGAGACGCTGCGAAGCCCAGCTCATAGTTGTGACGGGTGACAGTGCTCAAGATAAAGGCAAGTCGGCTGCAATGGCAGTTGCGAAGACGACATTTGAAAATCCTCGCTATTAATTTATGTTAGAGCCTAAAGATGTGGCGAAGCCGAATGGTGACACGCGCCGTCGTTGGCTGTGTTAGTTTTTCTTTCTTATTGTGGGCGATGACGCCCTTAGTTTAAAATAGGGGCAGTGAACGTTGGCGTGCTACATCAGCTAGACTACATCTGGTTAGTTATTATTTGCAGTTCCTGAATTATAATATAATTAGTAGGAACCCGCTGCGGCATTATAATCTGTGGCTAGGTGGCATACAAATCCCAACTCACTTTGCAGTCAGTCAGTGGTGGTTTAACTTCAGGGGTCATCATTATTAAGGAGCTGCGAATAATATCCCCCATCAGTCATAATTCGGCAGTAGTAGTAGCACGCCAATGGTCAAGCTTTTAACATAGCAACCAAGCGACAGACGGGTTAGAGCTGAAGGCATTGCTTCGGGAGGCCTGAGTAGAAAGTGTTTCAGGTATATTGGACGGAGCTAGAAAATAAAAAGATATATACATATATATATATATATATATATATATATATATATATATAAGTACTGGCTGGAGAGTCGGTGCAGATTGATGAGAAGCAGCGCATGCGATGCTCGCGACTAACAAGCCCGACTGCAGAGTTTTGCACCGGACCCTGCGCGTCTTGTTTCGTAGGCAGGACGACCTGTCAGAGTTCAAACGACTCGTCATTCGATGAGCATATTTTCTCCTCTGTCAAGTCGGCCTCTATTTTCCGCCCAAGAAGCATCGCCAAAATCAGGGAATAGCTCAGGGAATGGCTTGACGTTCGAGCTAGCTCGAGATCGTTGATATTCCCTTTATTCAGAGCTTCCGGTATGTTCTCGTAATAGTCTGCAGCCGGTGCTCAAACCTCAGCCGTACTGGCATGCTGACCCTGTGCACGGCCATCACCCAACCATCCAGCACCCCCGGCAGACAGTCATCTTAGCGTACGTCGCACTTTAGGGTTTTTTAGTGATGGAGCTTTCAGCTCCATGTGCACCAAAAGTGTGGACCTCGCTTCCGGCTAGGTCAACGACCAGCATCGAGTGCAATCGTCTTTTATTTGTGACTTTGTCTTTAATTCATTCCGGTGCACTTTTCGCGCTTACCTTCGCATGACTCCGTTCGCGTGCTACTAGCCAGAGGTGTTACTAACCTGTGGCCACGGATGTTTTCATGTTTTCCTTACCCTGCTGGCCTAAAGAATGACGCTCGCTTGTGTACGCTCGCTACCGTGCAAGCGACTATCCACATTGGTTTAGATTATCTTGCAGCGAGTTACAAAAAAACGCCTGGATAGAGATTACGTTGTACTATGGTGCTATTCAAACGACTATTCATATTTATATTATTATTAATATAAATGGCAAGCTACAGAAGTCTAGAGCCTTATCTTATAAATTTGGTTGCTGCATGTAAACGGAAATGATGGCCTCTCCTCGGTAATAGACACTCTGTTTAAGCCCGCCCGTCTACAAGTCTAAAAACAGAAATTCGCACTCCTCTATTCGCACGAAGAGCGGCACGCCATAGCAGTGCCGCTCTTCGGGCGAGCCCCCCTGAGAACAGTTTTAGAAGAACGACCTTTTTAACGTATCCAAAATTTGACCCTCGTCGCATGCGGAGAAAAAGGATAGTAGTAAGAATAAAAATAAAAATAATAGATATTTATAGAGTCCTGCGGGAAGAAGATCTCATTGGAGGCTCTTTACATAGGCTGCAAAGGCAGCGCGTCAATTGATTAGCGATAAAAAATGGGCACCATATTCAAAGGTTCACTGCACATATCCCGCGCGCATTCGATGCAGCTGGCGCATTTCTCAATTCGTTAAAAAGCATCGAGCGAGCGCGCTGTAATCCAGCAAACACGTCATCCGGGTGCACCCACAGCCAGGGGGCGCGCGCAGCCGCTAGCAGCTGCTTCCGCTGCAACAGCGAGCGCTCGCACTTGCATGTATATTGCGGGTTCGTCCTAAACTCGAACGAATGCTGGAGCGGCTGAGGTTGCGGCTCTCGAAGGGCATGCACCGCCGCCGCAGCCGCTGCCAATGGCAAACGGGACGACGAGACCTCGCGCTGGGCTGGCACCGCTCCGACCGCCTCTTCGGCTCTCCAAAACGGGAGACGGCGATCTGCAAACCGGAAGAGGAAATGCAAAAGCATGGCTGATGGGTGACTGATGGCGGCGGCGGCGGCGGCGGCGGCGGCGGCGGCGGCGGCGGCGGCGGCGGCGGCGGCGGCGGCGGCGGCGGCGGCGGCGGCGGCGGCGGCGGCGGCGGCGGCGGCGGCGGCGGCGGCGGCGGCGGCGGCGGCGGCGGGGGGCGAACTCTAGACCTGCTGTTGCAAACGCACTGTCGCGACTTCTGAGCCGAAGCCCTTAGGCCGCAAGCGCAGCGCTCGTAACGTCGCTGGTCATTACAGACAGTGAAAAACGCCGGCAGAGAACGTGCGCCTGCTCTAGCGCGCGGCCAGCGAGCAGCCGCAGATGCTTCCCAAGATGCACGCAGGATTCCAAAGGCAGCTGAGCGCGGCAGAAATAAAGAGCCTGTGCATTTACGAAATCCTGCCATGTCCGTAGCGCAGCAGAGCCTGAAGCTTTCGAAAGCCGCGGGGGCTACAAGTGTCTGAGCACAAGCTGAAGGGCACGATAATCACGATTCGACTCCCTGACCACAACTGACCAGAAGGGGGTAGCGAGGGGTGCGCAGGGGGGGGACAGATATCCTCAGGCGCCAGAGCCGAGGGGGCGCTAAAAAGCAAAATCGACTGTGCACATTTAAAAAGAAAGTTCATGCGAGAATGCCAATCTTGATTTCAAGCAAGTCCTTGTTTCAATGGACTTGCTTGCTTGATTGCTGGCTGAGTTAGCTAAGCATGTTTACAGACTTGGACCATTTGACCTTAGATTTCAGTTAAGCATGTTTACAGACTTGGACCAATTGAAAAGGCTGACGCTCAAAATTGGCTCTACCAGCATATCTCCTGTTGAATCAGTTCGAAATCTAGGTGTCGTGTTCCAAAGTGACCTTTCGTTAGCGTTCCGTTTCGGTGCAAAACTCCGAAGCTAGTCTTGTCTGTCGTGAGCGTCGCAGTCGCCACATCACACCACTTCTCGCCGACCTGCACTGGCTACCAGTCAAGCAACGGATCGACTTCAAGGTTTTGTCGCTCACTTTTAGGTCACTTCATTCTATGGCTCCAGCCTATCTCTCCGACATACTCCCCCATCAGGCCAAGCATCGTACCACCCGCTTTTCGGAATCCAGCAGTATAGAAATACCTCGTACAAACCTCAAATCCTTTGGAGACCGTGCATTTAGTTCGTATGCTCCCAAAGCCTGAAACTCCCTCCCGACGCGTCAGAACATCCCCTGACTTGACGACATTTAAAAAGAACTTAAAAACACACCTATTTAGGACAGCATTTAATGGGCCCCTTTGATTCGTCCTTGATGTGCTTATGCGTACTGACACTGTGCATGCTGCCACTAACCACATTTGCATGCTGACCCTGTGCATGTCACCTCTAACCATGTTCTTCATGTTGTTTGTTTATCAAGTATGATATTACTCACTCTTCAATTGCATTTCCCTTTGCAGAAAATGTAAAGCGCCTAGAAAGAGATTGAATTCTCTTAGGGTGCTTTATCGAGTGTGTTCTTATCATTACTATTATTAGACCAAGCAGCAGCTTGACGCTCTGGCGGCGCACACGCGACGACACGGAAGCACCGAGGGGGCTTTAATCACTCTGTTTTCGACTGGCACTCACAGTGCAAAAAGCAAGGGGCCGTTAACTCCTCCGTCGGTGTTCCGACTGCCCTCCCCGTCCGCTCGTCCCACCTTGCCTATCGCAGGCGGGCTGCGTCTCGCCAAGGGCGTGCCCGGCCAGCTACGCTGCGACAAGGGTGAGCGACCGTACCGTGGCTGAGCACCGACACACTATTAGACCGCACAAGCTAGGCTTGCTTAAGTGGCTGTGCTATGACAATGCAGCTGTCATATCCGACCACTTTTTAGGTGTCCAAAAGATAACACCGGCCAGAAATGAGAAGGTGATTTTTTTAAAATTGATAACCACAGCTTGAACCTGGCAGGAGTTCATGCTGCAAGTCAAGACAGCGCTGCCATTACCTTTTTGGAGCAATAGAGAGCACCTAATCATTCTTTTCAAGATCAAATCTGAGGTTGGAAGAACTGAAGAAATTCTTAGCCATCACTGCCAAACGTGACTCTGCAACAAGCTGGAATGCAAGAGTGGAGACTGTAAAAGCTACAAATGATGAATATCATTGTAGATTGGTTGGAACAACTGTCTGAGGACACAAGTGAAACATTTGAAACAAGAAGTGAAGCTGGCAGTCTCCCAGATTGTATTTTGTACTTAAAAATTTTTGGCCATTCTTGCCATTTTTGTAAAGCATTTTGGAAGAATGACCGCGTCCAGAAAAGACTGCAGGATCCAAAGGTCATCGAACATCGAAGACGTCTTTTGACCTCCACTCTCTTGAAATTGAAGTATCAAGACTTCGAGGAGATCTCTACCAAGAATCACTAGTAGAGGCTAAAAGAGATGCAAATTGTCCGGAGTTGCAGTTGAACAAAGAATCTGCTACCGAAGGACACAGATGCCTGGACAATTCTCTCAAGATGCTAGTGGCACGGCAGAGAAGGTAATTTAAAGAGTAATCAACTGACAGCATAGACTATCTCCGACAGGCAATTACAACTAGGTTTAACAACGGCTCACAGATCTAGATGCCAAATCGGGGCTTCTTACTCGAAGCTGAGAAGCTTTTGAAGACACTTGAAGAAAAGACCTAAGAACTCCGCCAGCAATGTCTAGATCTTCGAGGCTGCTACTTTTCAGACGTTGAAGGAACAGAGCTGTACAACAAAACAGGTGATTGTAACATGCTCCTTGCCACACGCCACGACTTGGCACTAAAGTCACCACCGGAACTCATGCCTGTCATTGTCAGCTATGAAGAAGATTCGTTTCCTAATTTAAGAGTTGCCTGCTAAGTCCTTCTCACCATAGCTGCATCAGCTGCCAGTTGTGAACGTTCCTTCAACCAGCTGATTAATAAAAATAGCAGCAATTAATCTATATAGCCCCCTCAGAGAACTGAATCTTTTTCTAGGCACTTTAGATAAGCTGTATAGAAAGCATTACCAAATGATTGGTGCTGACAGCCACAAACAGCAGGCGTAGTGCAAGCAGGTAAATGCACATGAAGAACGAATCGCAAAGACCATCCAAATGCTGTAGATAGTCCTGTCTTAGCTGAGAGCATCGCTGGGGCAATATTGACTCTCTGATTTGACCTTGTTAAGCATAGTGAAAGAAACACCTGATAATATTGACTTGCAAACTGTAATAGACCAGTTTGTTTTGTTCAAGGCGAGAAAAATTCACGTAAGTTAAAGCTGTGATAGCTACCTTGTACCGGTATTAGCGTTAATGAGACTTTCTCGACTCGGTGTGCCTGCTAGCGTGTGCTTTGGCTTGCAGCAGGTTTTTCCCGGGGGGGGGGGGGGTTGGGTGCCATTTGAAGCTTTGTCCCCGGAAGTTGAAAGGTCTCACTACGCCTGACTGACCATACCATGACTTGGGCTTTAAAAACCACCTTACTGTAGTAGACTTTGGCAAAACTGGTTCCTAATCATTACGCAGTATAGCATACGCAGTACAATTATAAATAAAATTATAATTATATAACTATAATAATAAAATAATAAACGTATACAATAATAATATAATAAACAAGAAGTATAAAAATATTATAATATAATGTAAAAACTAATATATAATGACAAATATATAATTATAATATAATTATAATTATATAAGCAGTATAATTCAGCAGCCGCGAACGATATCTTCGTAGCAGTTATCATAACCTGGCTGATCGAGCGAGAGCGCTGAGGTCGTATTACCTACTCAATTCTTTCGATGGCTCTGGCACCTATAATGTTCGTCTCGACATCCCCTGCCTTGACCACATTTAAAAAGAAACTAAAAACGCATATGTTTATCACAATATTCAGCGGGCCCATGTAATTTTTCCTTTGCATGCTAATGCGTGCTGACACTGTGCAAGCTGCCACTAATCATATTTGCATGCTGATCCTGTGCATGCCACCTCTAAACGTGTTATGCTTGTTGTCATTGAGCATGCTGCCACTAACCATTCGATCTGCCTCCTTCGCAGCAAATGTAAAGTGCCTAGAAAGCCAATAAATTTTCTGAGGGCTTCGCATAAATGTATAGTGGTAATTATTATTTTTTTAAACCACAGTTTTGCGAAAGTTTATACGGAAATGGCAGCTTTATTGCGTTTCAAGTATTTTATGCTGCCATTGGGCTGGGTCAACAGAGGCCATAGCATGAGAGCGCACAAGCGAAATCGAATGAAATTTGGTTCGTAAACTTTGCCACACTGTTCTCTACAATAACGGGCAATCAAAAACTCGTTTTACAAAGCGTATTTTGGAAATGGTGGGTGTACCACCGTTCGAATTTGTGTCAGCTCGGGCCAATTGAAGACAAAGCGCGAGAACGCTCATACAAAAATCGCATGAAGTTTGCCGGATAAACCCGTGGCACTTTTCTGTGTAATTTGGAATCAAAATCGCAGTTTTCTGACGTTTATTGAGGGAAAAGCAGCTGTGTCAAAGTGTATGGCAGTCTATCGCAGTGTATCGCAGTTGTCTTTGGGACCCGCGTACGTTTGCCCATGCATACGTACGTCCGTCCCAAATAAACGCTGGATAACTTCGCAAGATTTCTTACTCCAATGTTAAATTTTGCGTAATGCGAATTCGAGCAGGCCTTCGTCCTGCCTGAATGTGAGGGGATGCCAACCGAGTAGGGAATAGAATTAGCTTTTAAGGAAGTCTCTTCGAGCGTTTGCAAAAGATTTCATTTCTGGGGCTAGCGGCTAGCAGGTGGGAGGCGCAGACGAGAGCGGTCTCGAGCTGCTCGCGCGCCGCGAAGCGCAGACCGACGGTCTGAGCTGCAGAAGCAAACTCATTTCTGGGCTTCATATTAAGATCGGCGGAGGAGCGCGTCCGGACATGTAGGCAATTCGCTCGTTGCAACTGTCGAGCTGCTGGTGCTGCTACTGCATATGATTTAGCTCCTAGACCTTGGCCTTGGCCTTGGGGTAAGAAGCTGACACTTGACGCCCCACTTCGTCGGTTCGAGTACTCTAGCAGGCAGTGCTCTATTGCCTCCTGTAAGCGGGAACGTACCAGCTAAGGCTCTCCTGCCACAGTACAACTCGACATGTCGAGTCGGCTGACTTCTAATTTCTTTTTAAGAAATAAAGTGCACTTCATTATTGAATAATGATTACTTGTGTGCATGGTTTGCCGGTGGACTGCTACAGAATGCACTTGGTGGATTGTACATTGTCGTTTTCACGAAAATGCTTTGCTGATGCATGGGAATGCGCCATGAATTTCAGTAGTTTAACCGTGCTTCTTTAACCAATGGTCCTCAATATGTGCTGGATATTTCCTTAATGTCTTTAGTTGAGTGGCTCCTGAATATTGATATGGAGTTAATTTCAAAGTAAATTACCAGCTCTAATAAAGCGCTGTTAATAGCTAGTCCCTATTTATTGGGAACAGTCAGTGTGTCTTGCTAAGCGGTTAGTCAATACACCTACTCACGTGTCTTGCAAATATCACAGGTAGGTTACTGATGTTCCAATCAACATAAAATTTAAAGCAATTTTGACGTGAAATTTGGGATTCAGCTTGGCTGTTTTTATCTGACTTTTGCTTGTCTTGGTGGTGGGTTTGGTAAGTATAGCTGTGAATGTCCTTAAATATCCTTGAACTTTATTTTGCAGATGTATTCACAATTTGAAAAGTCAAATAATCTCTTTTCCATTTTAGAACTTTATTCAGGCTGAGCCAGGGGTCCTGCATGTGTTTAGGATCTTGGGCACATTGCTACAGTGCATGACACGGAATCTGTTGATTTTACAAGACAGCCATGTTTGGTTGAAAAACACCGAACAACGTGACCTTGACTCTTGGTGATCGAACGGTCATTATGATAGCTACGGTTAAGGTATGTCAGAAGATACCTAATTTTACGCTTGTCGCTCGTGCCTATTTTGCATGCCGATCATTCCATTGGTTCATGAGAATGATCAATAAATGTACTTTGAGGGAGATAAATCCCATAGGGAGCATAACTTCCATCCCCTCGGGCTTCCCCCTTGATGGAAAGCTGATGCGGGAGAAGGGGTTACTTAGAAAGAAACTTCTAGCTGCCGATTTATTTACAAACTGCAAGCATCTCATATCACAAAAATGAAGACATGAAAAGATTGAGGGTATAGTATTAGGTACAACTAAATGCAACGCCGTGCTGGTTTGGCACAGCGGTTGCGATGCTCCCTTCAAACCAAGGTCAAGATGAATGCATTTGACAATCGAGGTCGTGGACTCAAGCCCCATGGCTTGTATGAAGCCAGAATAGAGACCAAGTTCCTATATGGCGCTATACGATATGAATTATATATATATATATATATATATATATATATATATATATATATATATATATATATATATATATATATATATATATATATATATATATATATATACAGTTCACTAATTCATGAAGCAGCTTGGTTGTGGTACCTTTGTGATAAGCACGCCAGAATTTTTGCAAAAAAAAACAGGCATTTTATGTAGCACCCAAAGAGAACAAAGTCTCTATTCAGCGAAGGGGAACCAATTGCCATAGGTTAATTACACGTACGGTAGCATGCTCAGACAAACATGCAAAAGCAAGCTTCGTGCTTTGGCAAGCATGCTGAAGCAGACGTGGATTCACTCTTGAGCAATGGTCAGTAAGACCTCGGCAAATACAAATGGACTGAATCGTGCACAGGTAAGCACTCAATGCTACCGAGATGGAAAAAAGAAAGGTTTACCGGGATGAAGTGGAAGCTGACCAGAACAGATGCATTTTTAGAAAAGACTCGAATGGTGCAAAGTCGTTGCAGGTAGTGACTGAAGCCAGCTGCGAGTTCCTGACCTTTGGCGCATACGAATTAAAGGCCTGGTCACCAAAAGATGCCGGTCTGTAGCCGGAATGTTGCCAAGTACGGTCTCAAGCTCTATTCCTTGCTTGAAAGGCCAGTCGTAGAAAAGACTGATGCTGCCTGTCCTTGAAAGCCTGCCCTTGCTTCCGGTACGATCGAAGGGAGGCGGCCGCCGGTCCCTCTCCCCTTTCCCACCTATTTGGAGAAGGTAGCACTTCTTGTGTTCGGTGTACGGGAATGTCATTAGCAGATGGTGGAGACTATGGAGCTATTTAAAGCTCGGACCACACACAAGAGGGCTTTTACTGTATCGGCAGGATTGTGGTCCATCAACTTCTGACTAGCAAGAGCATCCGGAAATGCGGTTTTAAGAGAAACCGCAGTTCCTTTGAGGGCGGAAAAGAGTATTTGCAGCGTGTATTTGTGAGTGCAGACCATTTCAGACACTCAGACCTTCGCTGCTGCTTATTTTGAGATTGGCTAGTTTAGCAGTTGCCTCGTTATACTCAATAGTTAGTTCAAGTTAAGATGTTTAACAAAAAATTAAAGTTAAGGTATGCTAAAAATACCACTTTAATTTATAGTGCAACAAAAGAGCCTTCGCAACCATTCCTGCTTCACCATGTGCTAGGATAGCTGCTCATTTAGTGATTGTGTAATCAATAATTGAGCGATTCTTCGATGGCCTGAAGCATATGCTGCCTCATCACTTCCGTTTTGTAGTGGACTTTCGCGGTGCGGATGATTCCATGACTCAGTGGCTGTACACGAGATCCAGTATGCACAGCGCGTATATGCACCTGCATGGAAATGTGGGAACATTTCTATAAATAAATGCATGAGGGGCGACGGTAAGGTGGAGAAAGGTCAAGGTCAAGCATATACATATATGTGTGTGTGTGCGTGCATGTGTGTGCGCGCGCGCGTGTGTGTGTGTGTGTGTGTGTGTGTGTGTGTGTGTGTGTGTGTGTGTGTGTGTGTGTGTGTGTGTGTGTGGAACCGTAAATAAAGGTCTTCGGCGACATGGTTCAGAGCCCTGATAATGGCTTTATTTACTTTGCTTGGAAGTTTTTGAAGTCGCAACGTATTCCTTACCTCATACGACGTACAAGCGTTCGCTAAATTGCATCAAGATGACAAAGCTTTCCTAAGCTTACGGCTTGTTGGTTTTCCCCTCTCACGAACCTTGTTTAGTATTACCTAAACCTACAAATGTAAGAATGCCTTTGCATGCAGGAAAAATCTCCCGAGCCTTTGATTGCTCGGGACTAATGTCGTAATTATTATTTCCGGTTCATTCCTTCTCAAACGTCTCCAGTTAGACTACCAAGGATCAGAGAAACTTTAGTCGACCCGTGGGCATCACCATCCCGCCAACCAATCGTCTGCAACGGGTG
>WPIO01000018.1:2700000-2722500 GCA_009760855.2 Cristatella mucedo | reverse complement strand
AAGAATAATAACCGGAAGAATAATTCAAAAATTCAACCTGCAAAGCACGCGAGGGTCTAACGTGCGACGGCATTTGTTAGCATTCGCTCCAATCCCGAGAGCGGCAAAAGTGATCCGGCCATCTCGTTGCCGCATGGCTGTCGCTGAACTGTCGTGGCCGTCCGCGGGAAAACCTGCGCTGATTCAGCAGACTCGTTCACACAGCGGCATAAGAATCTTGGCGGCTACCGCCATCGCTTGCAGTCGGCAGCGAAGGATCGCCCGCTCTGGCCCAGGATCGAGAGCCCGCTCTGGCCCAGGATCGAGCGCCCGCTCTGGCCCAGGATCCAGGATCGAGAAGAGCGAGCATCATCGTCCACCATCCTCACCATCCCGAAGCTGCAGCGGCGACCGCGGTGTCGCATGGGCCATCGCACCATCGCCATCGCCAGACGCAGGCTGAGAAGGAAGTGCAGTCTGTTCGCACAGCGGAGAGCCAGCCGATGCCCAACACCGACAGTTTATTACCACGCACGGAGCCGAAGAGCGAACGGCTCCCCTCGGCCCCTACTCTCACTCGACCCTCCTCCTCGACCCTGGCTGTCCCTTGGCAGACCCCGATGGTGAATCCACCATCTGTTCACCAGCAGGTTATCGGCCTGTGTCAACGCCTCAGTAGAAGCTGACCACAGCTGTGCTCAGGCCCCTCTCGGGGATGCTCCCACGAGCTGTCGAGGAAAGGAGCGGTACCAGCCCGCATGCAATCGAACTACAGGAAGTTTTGAGGAAGCGCTACGCTCCGTGCCTCCGACTTTTGCTGCTTGAGGGCTCAGCCCGTCTGCCGGAACCTACGCAGCGCGTGCGCCGTCGCGTGGCAGTTCTGATTACCGTGCGTCCGTCCATGTATGTTCGTGCAAAAGAGACCGGCAGCGCATAACTTGTGACATCAGCGATCTGCAGATTAAATAGCGGAAAATGGCTAGCCCATGACCAAACTGTCGGTCTGTATAAAGAGACAGATTGGAATACGAATCGTTTGCCGCTCTCAGCGACGCCATCATTTTCTTATGAAAGGCCTACCTTAGCCGAAGCATGCAGCTGGCAGGCGCTTTACATGCAAACCTCTGCCAAGCCTATGGAACCAATCAGTCCTGCTATGCTGGGAGGAGGTTGCATCTTTGACAACCGGGTTGTCACGGTGCGTTCTGGCGGGTTAAATAGCCGCTGTTAAAAACTTAATGGCTGATCTCCTTGTCTGCGCACTATGATTTCAGGTGCCGTTCAAGAAAATGCTTGCAGAACGAGACTGTGAGTTCGGGTCTTAGCGGAAGCTCGAGCGTGGCTGGAGCGAAGCGAAGCAGGCGTCCGAACGCCGCGATTCCTCTTGGTATCCTAAGCGATACCTGGAAGAGGTAGTCGCGAGGACATCGATTAGATAATAATAATAAAAATGCATTTGATATAGCCCCCTCGGAGAACTCAATCTCTCTTTCTCTCTAGGCACTTCACATTTACTGCAAAGGAAGCACAATCGAGTGGTTAGTGGTAGCGTGCTCAATAAACTACACCAATAATATGGCTAGGGGTGGCATGCACAGGGTCAGCATGCAAGTGTGGTTGGTGGCAGCATGCACAGTGTCAGCACGCATAAGCCCATGAAGGACGAATCACAGGGACCCACTAAATGCTGTCCTAAATAGGATTCAGAATATAGTCGAAGCGCCGCCGAACAGCAAAACTGTTACGCGCGTCCAGGAAGTCGGGCGGTGCTATGTATGTACCCTATCGAGCGGCACGTTCTTCCCAGCGCGATGCGATGCGATGGCCACAGAGACGCGCGCGCGTTCTCTCTTCTATCGGCCGCCGGTGAGTGAATGCTTGGAGCCTGCGGCCTCGACGCCGGTCAGCGAACGTTCAGCCGTTTTCGCGCGCGAGCTCACTGCCGCTTTAGCGCCGCCTTTTTTCGGAGCGCAGCTATTGGCTGTTCTCCAATCGACGCTGCTCTCTCTCTCTCTCCCTCTCTCTCTCTCTCTCCCTCTCTCTCTCTCTCTCTCTCTCTCTCTCTCTCTCTCTCTCTCTCTCTCTCTCTCTCTCTCTCTCGCTGCGCCTAGAGCTCTAGAGCGCGGCCGTCGATTCTGGTGCGTTAGGGGCGCTTGGCGGGCGTCGAGATAAGCTTCCATTTAGCCGTCAAGCGATCGCCCCGCGGCGCGATCGTGCGCGATCCCTTCATAGCACGTCCAGTCCTGTCGTCAATTGACGCTCAGCCAGCGCCCGCGGGGGCGAGTTTCGCACAGCGAGCCTGCGCTTCGCAGAAACGAGGCGGCCGCGCTATACGGTCGCCGGAGAAGCAGCGCGCGTCTCGAGGTAGCCACCGAGCGGCTTGTCACGTTGCGCAGTAGCGCGGCGAAGGAGCACTTTCGCATGCAGCTGTCGCAGCTGCATGCCGCGACACTGGGGGAGCGTCCGATTTTCGCATCGGCGCGGCAATAAATTATGCAGCAGCCTTAGCGTGCCCCCCCCATTAGCATTCTGACATGGCGATCGGCCACAAGCAATCCGAAGGCGCACCTAGCTACTATTCTCAGCAGTAGAAACGGTTCGGCAGTGGTGCTGATGAAAATATCGCAGTCGGAGTTTTAATCGACTCGCAGCTACCAATTAATTCTAAGAATAAGAAAGACCCTGCCGAAACGCGCCACTAATAAGGAGCGCTCTCAACGACGCTCAGTTAGCCAAGGCTCGGGCCGCTGCAGCCGCGCTTGCGGCGGACAGCCTCTCGGAAGCGGCGCCGCCAGACCACTTTTGCCACCACCCCCGGCCCCCCCGTCTATCTAGTAAAGCGCAAGCTGACCCGCGAGAGGTCGGGAGACAAAAAATCAATGTGCAATTAAAGGTTTTACATTTTACAACGATTCAAGATTATTATTCATTTATGCAATAGTTCGGCTCATTTGAACGCTAGCGAGTCCTCTCGCAAAGCCATAGTCCCTTTCAGGATAGAAATACGGCGCTGGGCGGCACGTCTCATTTCCGGCGACATCAGGTCTCGCTTTCTCGAGGTCAAGGTTAAGCCCATTCGGAATCAAAAGTGTAGCTGCGAGCCTTGCCGATCTCGAGCGCCCGCCGTCACCCGAAACGCGCCAGCTGCGTAGTGCGACTGCGAAGTCCGAATCCTCCTCGACTCGACTCGAACCGGACGATAATGCGCGGCCCGCTGCTCCAGCTTGAGCGGACACGCAGCTCAAGCGGAAGTCGACGGTACCCGCACGCCTCGCCTCCTTTCTAACCCGGTCAGCCTGCGACAAGCGACGACAAGCGACGACGCGAGCAGACAGCAGTGCGCACACGCCGCACTCGCTGGGCGCTCGCTTTCGAGCAGCGGCTCGCGCGCGTCTCTCTCGCGGAGCGCGAGAGACGCGCGCGAGCCTGGCTTTGATGCGTGCGCTTCCGGCGATAAAGGAAGCTGTGCGGCTGGGCGAAGGGCTTAAAAGCCGGATGCGCCGATGCGCGACCTCGGCATCCTTTTCCGGCGCGGGCTTTTTTTTATCCGGCCGTAATCTAAACCAGCCATCTCCGCCTTTGGGTGAGAGCGCGCGCAGTTCGTGCTCTCGCCTGCTGTCGCAGGGCGCCCGAGTCAGCCGCGATCCGATCCGAGGCGCGCGAAGCTTCGCGCTTCGGAGGCTGAAGAGCGGGTATTAATTAGTGCAGATCAGCCGATTGAATGGTCTCGTTTATTTAGCGAAAGAAGAGGCTCGGCTGCTATCTCTCCCGCTTTTCGGTAGTGATTGACTTTGTGGAGTTACTGACGGAGATACATTACATTACATTACATTACATTAGGGAATGGCCTGCTGCAGGACTCGCAGCCGACTGCCTGGGTAACGAAGCGCGAGCAGACGACTCCTAGCGGCTAAGACGCGCGAGGACTAAGACTTCTGCCTCCCCCTGACCTAGAGCAGCTGCGACCTCAGCGACAGGGTCGGGCAGCACGGTCGTGCAGGCTACGTCACCATGGCTACAACCATCAGCAGGGCTTTAAATGATTAAATTCCGATTCAAAACTATGCTAAAAATAACAAGCAGTGCATGTGTTCAAATTAAATAGTTGCTGCTGGACGGAGCTTAGAGCGAGGTAGAATGAAGCGCTCGAGAAAGTGCCTTCGCCGTTAACTCGCGAGCATATGAGAAAGCATTGTGCGGCAATAATCGCCTATAAGTGGACGGCATAATCCTCCGAATGTAGCCGAAACGGCAAAAATTTGTCGGGAGATGCGGAAGCTTAGCGGTTGCTAATACCGGATGTGACGCACGCAACACCAGGCAACTGCGTGCCGACTATCCGAGGCAGCCTCGCCACAGCAGTGGCAGTAGCAGCAGCAGCAGCGGGAAAAGATGCACTTCTTAAATAGGCCCACTCGTTTTGCTCTAGAGCGTTTGCAAAGGTGCGAGTGTCCGTTGCTTCGAGACGGCGAATAAGCAGCACGTCTACTTGCAAGCGTCGCACGACAATACAGCCCGCGGCCTGCTAGCCAGGCAAAAGATTAGAGAACCCGTGGCTTGAAATGGGGGGGGGGGGCGGCCAGAAACCCGATCCACTGGCACCAAAGGGAATGCAGGATTACACGCTGCGGAGCGCGAATCGGAAAAAACGTCCTCAGCCGCTAAGTTATCCTCAAAGAAAATCGGTTTCGCTATAACGTCATTATGCAGCTCCATCTGTTACTCCACAAAGCTACAACGACTAAGTGGGCATTACGCTGAAGAGCTTTCTACAGCAGCGCATTCAAAGCCTACTCGGCTTTCGGTGCGAATTCCGTAGCCACAGAGTGCCGGAGCCAAGGCGGTGGGGGGCAGGATTCGGCGCCCCCCAGTCTAGTCGGGCCGCCGGACGCCACCTAATACCAACATCCGTCACATCGCTAACATTGCAGGGGGAAGGCCTCCTCCTCCTCCTCCTCCTCCTCCTCTCCTCCTCCTCCTCTCCTCCTCCTCCTCCTCCTCTCCTCCTCCTCCTCTCCTCCTCCTCCTCCTCCTCCACCTCCTCCTCCTCCTCGAGCAGTAAGCGATCGCCAATGCAGGTGTAGTTTGTTATGCACATGTGCAGTAAGCAATAGGTGTCAGAAGGATCGGGCGAATACTGGCCATAATCTAACGGTTCTGATATCGTTCATCGCATCATTAACTGAACCCTCTCGAAGTGAGCACGTCATCATCGGTGCCAGCAGCGCCCCCTTGCACCGACGAAGAGATCATTTGCTCAACGCTTGCTGCGATTCTGTCGTTCTTCTCAAAATCCTCGACCGAAGATGCTGCTCCAGCTGAGAATATCGGAACGGTACTATCCCAGTGGCAACCTAAATGCATTGCATCGGCACAGCAAAGTGTTGAATGGCATTCGGCTTTATTACCTGTATTCGGTATTCGGCATTCGGCATTCGCACAGCTAAGTCAAGGCGATGCCCCGCCTATACTGTAGATCCGCTGTCCATGGGGGAGGGCACTTGACATCCCGGATCGAGAGACTGGCCATTTCGACGTTTCGACATTTCAACCTTAAAGTTGTCGAAAAGGCCCATCGTTGGCACTTGCTTCAGGACCGGCTCCTTCCACCCACAGCCATCCTTATTTCAGACACATAAACGTTGCCGGAGTATTCCTGTGTCGTAGCGAAAGATTTACTGCTACCTATGCTCCCTTGAGCGCGGCATTCATCGTGCGGCTCGGCCCCAACGGGCGGACTCACAGACCACGGCCTGAACCAGGAGACTTCCACTGGTGAGCCTATAAGACACTGGTTGCCCAGAGATACTCGCCTATAAGACACTGGCTGCCCAGAGATACTCGCCTATAAGACACTCGTTGCCCAGAGCTGGCCATTTTGGCGAGCGCTACATCAGCACGTTAGCCGCGACCTCGTCGAGCTCGTTGGAGAGAGAGCGGGGTAGCATGGCTGAGCAGAAAATCAAGACGTCATGCCTGACTGACCACATCTTTTCACTCTCAGGTTCGCCTTCATCTTAAATCTCGTGCAGCACTTGCTGTTGGCAATGCACGAGCTATCGTACGCATTGCAAAAAAGGATATTTTTAACGTATTGCATTTGGTTGATCAGGTGCTGATAGAGAGACGAATGGTTAGCCACGATGATCTGTTGACAAAGAAGCAGGAAGTATGACAAAGCACGCTGATATGTCAGAATTGTGAGATCGAATTGCCAGACACTACCACCAACTGTATCTGACCCAAACGGCCTCACTGTAATGAGCACAAGAATAGCATTGAACCCTGATGCCGTGTCAACTTATTCAACGCACCACAATTGACAGCTGCAGTTAGAATTGGACTTTCAGATGGGAAGGAGTCAATGGATGTGCATCTGTCATCCAGGCTGCTTGCATCTCCCCTCACTAATATAGATAAAATATAATTTATTTGTATAGCGCGATAGGGGAACTTAATATCCATTCAGGCGCTTGCCATAGGCCACGGGGCTGGAGCCCAAGACCTCGGCCATCAATGCATTCACCTTGACCTCGGTTGGGGCGAGCACCTTAATCACTGGGCCAAACCAGTACGGCAGCACTTCTCTGCATTCATTGTTGACAACATTGCAGCCTACCTATCGCAACTACTCCACCTCCACCAGGCTTGGCATCATACCGCCCGCTTTTCTGACATAAATCGCTTAGCTATACTTCATGCAAACCTCAAATTCTTCGGAGATCATGCGTTTTAGCTCGCAAGCAACCAAAGCCTGGAACTCACTCCCGACTGACGTCACGACATCCCCGGACTTGACGACATCTAAAAGAATCTTCAAGACGCACATGTTTACCACATCATTTAGTGGGTCCTTCTGATTCGTCTTTTGTGTGCTTATGCCTGCATGCAACCACTTAAAACAGTTTACATGTTAACACTGTGCTTGTCGCTTCTAACCATGTTATGCTTCTTGACAATATGCAAGTTACCACAAACCATTTGATCACGATTCCTTTACAGCCCGTGGAAAGTTCCTACACAGAGATTAAGATCTCAGAGGGCGCTATAGAAATTTTCTAATTATTTTTTATTATTATTGACAACATTGTAGAGGTTGAAACCAAATTCTGCAAAATTGACTTTCAAGAGGTCGAGCCGACCATCTTGAGATAGCAGCTTCACAACTTTCAACTTAAAAAATACAGCCGGCCTCCACACTACAGGGCCTCGGGACCGCTGAATCCTGGAGGCCTGAGTAGAAAGTGTTTCAGGTATATTGGACGGAGCTAGAAAATAAAAAGATATATATATATATATATATGCGTGTGTGTGTATATATACGCATATATATATATATGTATACATTTCCTCGATATGGTGGTAAGTTGCTCGCCCTTCATGACCGAGGTCACTGTGTTCAAATCCTACAGTTGGTGATCCTTTACTGCCTACTGCAAGCGGTGGTGATAACGATGCCGTCAAAGGCTCTTCTGCCGCTATACAAATGTGGCTGTTCAATCAGCTACCGTTTTTCAATGTTATATCTCCCTTTCTCATAGCTGTCACCACCGGCTCTGACCGCTGCCTGGCAGTCCAGCACTGAAAAAAGCTTGGAACACTCAGAGAAAAAACAGCCGGTCACTTCAAAAGGCTCAGTGCGCGACTCAGACCACCGGACGGTCGCACGCGTGCGGAAACGCCTGCCTGCGTCGCACTCGCCGCGAGCAGACGCTGCCCCTTAATGCATTTGAAGAAAGCGCGCCACTCCCTGTGAAGTGAACTTTTGAAAGGTGGCAGCAGAGAAGAACGAGCGCGTTCCGCTGCGCGCCCCAGTTATGACGCGGCCGCCGCCGCCGCGGCGGCGGCTCACGGCATAGTGGGAATGCGGTCAGGAGCGTTTCGCTTGGGCCTTCTGTGGGAACCGAGCGGCCGCCGCACGTCCAAGGCGCCTTTGAGGCAGCGAGAAGGACGAACGGGGCGGGGCGTTCTCTCCCGCACGCTCTGCGTTCGCGCGCGCGCCGGAGCGGTCCGCGCTGACGCAGGCGCTCGAACCGGCCGCCGCTGCCGCCGTTCGCCGTGCCGCCGACGCGGGCGCAGACGCACCCGTCGCTGCCTTCGGAAGCGCCTGACCGCCAGGCTGCTCTGCTCCTGTGTGCGAGCGCAGAAATGGCGTCGCATACGGACGCTGGTTTTTTTGTAATTCCTTCACGCCGCGCTCTGAGAGTACGTGCTCGCTATCCATGCGCTTCACGTACGCCGACCGGGCGCGAGCCCACGACCTCGGTCGTCAAAGGCGAGCACCCTAACCCCCCCCTTGGGTCAAACCATATCCCTCGCGACGTGGCTCAACGGCCGCGCGCCTAAGCGCTCCCCGTCGCCCGCGGCGCTCAAGAGCAGGAAACGCTATGCGGGCCGCCGCGGTGGGGCAGCCGCTTCTTTCGCGACGGCGCGGCTGTCGTGCAGCCCGCTGCGACGCCGAGCGCCGACGGGGGAAGGAGGCAGGGTGGTGCCGCGGCCGCTGCTGACGCACGGCCTCGACCCCGAACGCCACCCAGCCGGCGCCTCCGCTATAGCGCCGTAGCTGCGCGCATTGTCCAACGCGCGTCGGCAGCTTGTCTGTATACTCGCAGTGCGTTCTGCTTAGTAACTACTTTCCTCTTCCGACGGCATCGCGCCGGCGCGTTGACTTTGGAAGGCAAAATTACTCGCCGGGACTGACTGCAGCTTCCGGTCCAATTTTGCGCCGTCACGTCCGCTGCCGATGCCTCTCGCTTGCGCTCGCTCGTCCTTTCCTGGCTCAGTGCTTTCGTCTGCCCGTGGTTTTCGCTTACCTCGGCGCACCGTCGAACGCGGAGTTTGGGCTGAGCGCACGACAGGCGGCGCGCGCGACGACGGTCGCCGGTCGCTAACGCGACTTCCTGGTACGTCGATGTCACTCGATTTAGTTGTTGATTTAGTTTATTTTTTATTTGCTGCGCGACGAACTCGATGCGCACAGAGCGCGAACGCGCGATGCGCGGATTTCCGGAGAACGAAAACGACAGCAACGCCTCGAAACTTCGAAGAAACAAGAAGAGTTCCGGGTTGGCTAGTCCAGAAGGCCGATAGCACTGCGATCGAACCTTGGACATCCGTTCTACGTTCATTCGCCATCGCCATTGTCAGCTGACCTAAGTGCACAGAGACAGGGTAGGTAAGAGCGAGACATTCAGCGACAACGGTACGAAGTCTAGACTTCCGATAAAAGAGGACGACGTGACGAATCGGTTGATAACGTAATCCAGCAGTTGAAAGAAATCTCAAGGAGATCCGTCCAATTACTGGTAAAACATTGCGGTCAATTTTCTGCTGTTACTATGGTGCCTAGGGTTTTCCAAATGAGCGTATCTCACTAGAAAAATGTACTGTGGTCAATGACTGCTACTTGCCCACGTGCAATCACGCTTTCAGCTATACGCTGCCGTTTTCGCTGGAAATTTCCCTCTCCCGTGCACCGTCTTCGAACCTCCAGGCACTCTTTCTCTCGAGTTCGCCGCTGTTATTTGAATCTCGATCCATCTCGAAAAGCCAGCCAGCCCATCGGAATGCACTGCCGTAAAATTGAGTTCAATGTGTGGGTCAATGCCAATGCTACGTCGCAATGCTGCGCCCAACGGGAGAAGCGCCGCCGCCGCCGCCACCCTGGCGGTTTCTCGATATCGAGAGCGCGAGAGTCGGCGCCGCATTTGACACGAGAGTGGACCAACTTAAAAGCAGGCGTCCGCTCCGCACTGCTGACGCCGCCACCCCGTCCTCCCCGCCCCGGTTCGATCGGTCGGCTCGATACGGGCGCAACGATCCGGTCGGATTCTTTCACTAGCTGCGCCGCGAGGGAGGGTTGCGGAAATTGTCATACGACGCCTTGCGCTGAGTCGCCCGAGAGGCGACGAAGAGCGAGAGCAGCTCGACTTCCGGGTACTATTAGAGAGCCTGCGGTGCGCGCTACTACTTCTGCAGCTGTCCGGCCGGCCGCCCGCGGCGACTCCACTTCCCTTCAGCCTTCGAGCCGAGATGTGGGCGGATGTTGTTTCCAGCTGCTCAATTCCTCGCTGCGGCTACGCAGGCGGTGTAGCAGCAG
This sequence comes from Cristatella mucedo, assembly GCA_009760855.2. Classification (NCBI taxonomy): domain Eukaryota; kingdom Metazoa; phylum Bryozoa; class Phylactolaemata; family Cristatellidae; genus Cristatella; species Cristatella mucedo. The sequence continues at coordinate 2,712,422 of WPIO01000018.1, read as the reverse complement.
CGGGCGCACTCAGGCGCTCGAGCCGCTAACGCAGACCTCTAAAGCTCTTTGTTTCGTCGCTGGCTCTCGTCGGCGGCGGCGGCGGCGGCGGCGGCACGCGCTAGACGAACGCTCGACGGCGGCGACGCTGCTGCTGCTGCCCCCTCCGCCGCGAATCGGTCACGATTGCCGACTCGAATGGCAGGCTCCAACGCTAGAATGATTAAGCACGGTAGCAATTAAGAGCCTCCACACTTTTAGATGAAAACAAATCCATTTCCACAGCGAGGAGAATTATATTCAAATAAAAAAAAATATATATATGTATATATAATTCATTTATTTAGCACCCTAAGAGAACTTCATCTCTATCTATTCAGGCGCTTTCGCATATGCCGCGGGGCTTGAGCCTACCACGTCGGCTTGACCTTGGTCGGGGGGAGCGCCTTAAACACTGGGCCTAATCGTGACGGAGAGCTGCAGGCGTCCTGCATCGGCCGCGGTGTACGATAACTCTCTCGCACACGGTGCGCGGTGGCTGGTGTGTGCAATAACCCTCTCACAGACACTCGGCGCCCAGGGCACTTCCGCCGGACGGCCGGCTGCTGCGACATTCCCCCACCCCACGGGCTCAACGCTTAGAGCTCAACTTGCTCAACAAAAGCACGACTGCAGCTTTTGCGCCGCCTAACCGCGGACGACGACATCGCCGGTTCCTAGTCGGTCAGTATATAAGTGAGGAGCCGCGATCGCCGTCTCGGCTCTTATCCCGAGTCTTAGCCCAGCGGTACGGCGCTCGCTCTACGCGACCCAGGTTCCGTGGGTTCGAGTCCTGCAGAGGGTGATCCTACACTATACCTCTCGCAAGCAAGCGGTGGTGATAATCGTCAAGGCTCTTTGCTGCAGCTATTTAAACGACGCTCTTGAATCAGTTAACCTTTGTCGTCATACTCCGGCCGACGTGCCGTACTGCTGCCCTTTCACCGCTAATTCCCAGCCTCTGACCTCTGAGAGGAGATCGTGCCGCTTCCACTCTTCCCCGTTACAGAGCAACGATTTGCAGCAGAGAACTGCAGTTCGGAGGAGGCTTCAAGAGCCTTCGCACCTGTCGCTACGAATGTTGTGCTTGTAAGAGAAACCCACCAAAGCGTATTTTAATAGGAGCCCAGCTGTCCAATGGTTGTTACAGTGGCTGAGTAAAAGCGAGGAGCTGCCGTAAAACCGGCTAAAACATGACCCTATCCTCTAGACTCTGGAGGATAGTGTCATGTTTTAGCCGGTTTTAGCCAGCTCTAGAGGTTGGTCCTAGCTAAAAAATGAGCCTGTCATGCTGCGACTCTCTGCCCACTGGAGATGCAAATGCTGCTGTCAGGAAAGGACATTATCCCTAAAGAGGCTTATTTAGTACTTGGAAACTAACGTTTTAATCGTCAGAACAGCGACAGACGTAATTTGGGGCAATTTTACCGGGTCTATAAGCTCGAGTCTCAGTATCGATACTTTACCGTGAGCGTTTTCACGTGGGAAAGTCTGTAAACGTGCACACTCATATTTAGTAATTACCTGTTTTAAATGTCCCAAATTTTTTTTATTGATTGGACCGCTTTCCACCCGTAGCATGTTGAATTTGAATAGGTCAAACAATTTGCATAAGAGTTTAAGAAAGTGGAATTCCAACGTCCATTTATCCTCTGAACTACTGGAGCTTACTTTCAAGTCAAAAGCAATGTCAAACTGTATATAAATAAGACAGTTGCCTGCCTAATCTCAATCCATTCAAACTAGATCTTCCGCTTCATTGAGACTGGTGTATCCCAACATGATTTGAATGCAAACGTGCAGCCATACAATTGCCGCCCGTCACATTCACCCTGTACCACTCTATCTCTCTCTCTCTCTCTCTCTCTCTATATATATATATATATATATATATGTGTGTGTGCGTGTGTGTGTGTGTGTGTGTGTGTGTGTGTGTGTGTTACATGTAGGTACAAGCGTACGCGTATCGTGCTGCCACTCATTGGCTCGTTAGTGGGTGCAGGACACGGTGCACGCTCTAACGCATAACTTGGGTATGCAAAATGCCCATTGAGATATGTCTTTTCACGTTTAGATCCAATAGTGGCTTGGGAAGAAGCGTTGGAGTGACGTTGGAGCTTCGCCAAAGTTAGCCAGGCAGCAGTCCGACTTCTTGAAGCGTAGTGTAAGGGCACAACATTCTAGCTTGGCACGCAGCAGTTGACAATGCAGAACACGAAGGTCATCCACTGCAGTAACTGGGCGATTTGTTTTTGGGTGCGTAGCCCTAAGCTACGCGGTTCCTGACTTCACCTAGACAGTCTCTCAAGAACGACAGAATTCCGACGACGCATATTTGCCGCTTATCCCCGTTGACTGCAAGCTTCTTCAGACCAGCCCTTCCTTGCTCCTCCTGCTATGAGTAGTTAGCTCCTCCTGCTATGTGTAGTTAGCTCCTCCTGCTATATATAACTAGCTCGTCCTGCGAACTCTCGCACCGCTCCCACTCACCATTTCGGCTTCCAGTCGTCATGCCGTTCATCGCACTAAATTGAAATAGTTTTGGGATCGGGCATTGAGTTCGCATTATGCATAACAAAGTCCGTCACTCGCTTCCGGCTTTGGTCACTGCTAGAAGACGGATATTTTGCCTTCTTTGTCTGCTGCTCGGTTTAGCTGATGAATGAACGCCTAAAGACAACTGCGTTGCCTGCTTGACATATCTAGTTATCTACGGCCTTCATTGACTGAGTGAACTTCGTACAATGGTGTAGAGATGCCCACTGCAAGTGGCGATGACAGCCGTAGTAATGTATTGTAAGATATATAATATGTGTATAGTGCCGTAAGAGAACTTGAAATCTATTCAGGCGCTTCACATGTACCGCCACGGCTCGAGCCCACGAACCTCGGTCTCCACTGCATTCACCTTGACCTTGGTCTTAACCACTGGCCTGAACCAGCACGGAATTGTAACGTAATAAAATGTAATGTATCTCCGCCAGTAACTCTACAAAACCAAAAGAAAGGTAATGGATCTCCATCTGCAAGTCTACAGAGTAGAAACGACTAAGCTGTTCGTACTCAAGAGAGTTTTCTTAGCTGTGAAATCAAAGCCTAAGAGGCTTTCAGAACGCGTGCGGTAGCCATCAGACGTCGTCTCACGGAACGAAGAAAATGTGAGAAGTATAGCTGAGTCAGTAGGGCAGTTGAGGTAAGTTGCATGAAGATAGCAGCCGGGGACGGCCACTCAGGATGTGCCGCAGTCGGCAGCAGAAGAATAGATATTTTTTGTAAGATTGTGGAATGGAGAGTTTGGTTTTTTGTCTCAGTCGCCAAGGATCTGTAGGATGCGTAGGAATAGAACAGCTAATTTATTGTCCACAGAAAACCTGACGGCACGATGTGACTAAGATTGATGTATCTCCGTCAGTAACTCCACAAAGTCATAAAGACCACGTGGGTGTTACGCAGGAGAGTTTTGTATAGCGCACTCACAGCCTAAGCGGCTTTCGGTACGCATTCGGTAGCCAACAGACTTCGTCTCACGCAACAAAGAGAAAGGGGGAAGCATAGCAGAGTTAGGAGAGCAGTTGAGGTAGTGAGTAGCATAGAAGTAGCAGTTCAGGACCGCTGAAAAAGATGTGCCATAGTCGGCAGTTGGAGAGTAGATGTCGTTGCAGAGTTCAGCTACGTATGCAGGAGCCAAGCCTTGGCAGGCCTTGTAGGTCAGCGTAAGACTTCACTCTCGATCCGTTGATCAACCGGAAGCCACCGAAGCCCTTTCAGCGAAGGTGGTTCATGACTGAACCACCACGTGGGATTTGTTAGCTAACCTTGCAGCCTTATTCATCGCCGGTTGCAGTGTCCTAATAGCTCTTTTTTGGTGGTCCAGCCAAAGTCGAATTGCAATTACCCTTGGCTGGTTTAATTTCTTGCAAGCAGACAGTCTCTAATCTAAGACAGGGATCCGACGCGATGGCTAGCTGTGGCGGCAGTCTTATAAACTATCAAAATTTAGATAACTGTTGAAAATGAGACCAGAACTCCGAGCATGCGGTGACGGTCGGTCGCGCGACAGCGCGACCTATTAGACGAGCAAAGTCTCACAGTCCAGCAGCACGCTTAGGGTGTACTACGAATAGCAGTTCGGTTTTATCATCGTTTAGTAAAACGACGTTTATGGACATCCAGAATTGAATGTCTGCAAGGCAAACATTCTGCATCCGTCGCTGCCGCAGATTTCGACCGTTTCAACTACAAACACAACCGAGTATCGTCAGCGCCGGAAGTGATAGCAAATCCTGCGCGCCCGAATCACTTTTCCCAGAAGTTCATAGTATAAAAGGGGAACAGCAAAGCAGCGAGAAAGAGCCCGAATGTGCGACTTCTCATGCGACCGGTCTGCTGGATGAGACTTGACCACCGCACAAAACGTATTGCGCTCGCTCGCTGTCACAGACGACCTCCGCGCTCGAACAGAGCTAGGCCTCTGTACGCAGAACTAGTGACGGCGCCGCTCGTCTCAGCTAAAATGCAACGACAGCTCGGCGTACCGGAACCAGCTCTGAGCCTGAGAAGCGGCTGCTACGACTCGTACGAGCAGCGGCGCTAATGCACCAATGCAGGAATAGCTGACAATAGCAGAACGCAAAAGCAACGAAGAGCGGCCATATGGTAAGACATGAAGTCCATATCCATCAGGTAGACTAGTCTATTTGACAAGCAAAATAAGGTCACAAGCGTTCAACACTGGTCGTGACATTCGCCAACCACTCATTAGCCAGATCAAAGGATGATCGAACCAGCTCAAATGGTGATCGTGAAGATCAAACCAGCTCAAACGGTGATCGTGAAGATCAAACCAGCTCAAACGGTGATCGTGAAGATCAAACCAGCTCAAATGCCAATTCCAACTCTGGAAGCACAGCTGACTGCCCATTATATGGCGTCTGCTATTATGCTGCCTCGGTCAAAGATTATCATCGCATCATCTGTACATCTGTGCCTTTGTAATCCGGGGACGGCGAATAATGAGAATGACTCATAATTTAGCTGATTTAGAAGGTCACCGTTTAACTTCTCCACCCGAAAGGGTGGGTAACTGTCGAGAAAATACTACGCAGATCTACAAGAGAATATTTTTTTAGGATTCCTTTCAAACGTCAAACATGATAGAAATGGGATGTGAAATTTTGACGATTTCCACCTGAAAGTAAAGCTTTATATAAAAAAAAGGTGATCAGGCAAAATGTGCCTTACCCGGACGTAAACTGGTAGCAACGTTAACAAACCACCGATCAGTGCATCGCGTACGACTTGCGTTCCAATATTGACCCTCCCGCGACCCCCAGCAACGCGAGGCCGCCGCCTGCCGCGGCCCGTCGGCGGCCGCGCGAGGTTCCGCCGCTGGTTTTTGCCGGTCACGCAGCGGCCAGCTCGGCTATTTCAGTCGCGCGGTCGCTCGACTAGAAATTGGGCAGCTGCCCCCCCCCCGAGGAAGGGGGCCGGGGCGTGGCGCGCGGTCGCCATAGCGAAGAACGGGCGCGCCAGCGTCGCGTCGCTGGGCGCGCCGCGCCCAGCGACGCGACGATGGCGGGCGCGCCGCGGGTTGGCCTGCCCGGCGGCCTCAGGGCCAGCTACCGGCAGCGGCCGCTGCGGATTCGCTTTCCGCTTAACGGGGCGCGGCGTGGTGCGAGGCGCACCGCCGGCGGCGCGTAAGCCAGCGTCGAGCGTGGAGGCGGGACCCGCTGCGGCAGCGGCGGCGGCGGCGGCGGCGCCGCGAGAATTCGTATGGAGCTCTTTTCGAGATCTGCCTGCACATCTCCCGCGCGACTGGCTTCGGCTTGGAAGCGTGCGGAGGCAGTGACGTCACAGTGGGCAGCGTTCGCGGCGCGTCCTCGCTGCTGCGGCGGCGGCGGGACTATCTATGCCCGCGCATCGCAGGCGCAGGCACTTCTCACGCAACGCCAACTGCTCTCGCGCTGCCGAGACGCGGCGCATCCTTTTCCAGTCGCCCCGAGCTGCTACTACCAAGCTACGTCACTTCCTCGACCGCCCCGCGGCCCTCTTGCGCTCAGCTGCAGCTGCGCTTCTCATTCTCTCTTCGGTGCGCGAAAAGAAGGAAGTGACGTCGGCTACCGAAGGCTATCAAAGGCTACCGAAGGCACGCCGTAAGCCCTTTGGACTTTTGAGTGCCGTCGTAGAAAACGACTCTCCCACTTTGCCTTCTTTTTTTTTACTTAGCTCGAGTTTCTCGAGGCGGTGCATTACAGTCGCTAGGAGCCCGCCTTATTTGGGACTCCGCCGACGCGTCGGTTGACTCCTATCACTGTCGCACGAGTGTCACGACGTCCCCGAGGTGTCGCTCGACGTGCTGCGGGATGCCATAGTCCGCTCATGCGCAGGGAGCGGCTGTCGAGCCTGCACATGTAGCCACCGGATGTGCGGGGGGGGAGCGTAGGCGTATTCTGCTCCAACCGCGATGCGCTATAATTTCTCTAGGAATAGCGACGGTGCGCTGGTACCCACGGGTCGGAAGAATGCTGCCCGATCGCCAAGGTTGTCGGCCCGCTATGAATTTGAGAGAGGTTGTGTGTCTTGGAGATGGTGTGCTTAAGCCGACATTCTGTCGGGGGGGCGGTGGATTGAGGCTAGCGTCACGAGGCTAGCCAGCCACCTGCCTGCACCTTCGGGTCGGCCCAAACTGGGGAGGAGGCAGGGGGTGTGGGTCGCCTTCAGTGCTTACAGCGGATAGGTCCTCCGATGTCCCGGTAATGCATTCGTACGCATAGACCCTGGTTGAATTTGAAAGCGCGTGTGTGTCTGGAGGCTCTGCAGCCGGACACGTCCTTTTTGCCTTCTTATGAAAGACGCCTTTGGCAGAGTCTAGGCCTCACATCCTCCTTGGCTAAATCCTGGCTATGCCGTCATATATACACATTGTGGTGTTTTCGTGGATGGCCCACTTAAGTCTACGGGCGCTTGCGAGTTTGTAAGAACGCATGTGTGTAAGTGTGCGTGCCTGTGCATGAGTAAGTGTTCGTACCTGCGAAAGTGTGTGTGTGTGTGTGTGTGTGTGTGTGTGTGTGTGTGTGTGTGTGTGTGTGTGAGAGAGAGAGAGAGAGAGAGAGAGAGAGAGAGAGAAAGAGCGTACGTGTGAGAGAGCGTGTACGTATGAGGGTCTGCGTATGTGCTTACTTGCGTGTTGGCTGACGGCTGCTTTCCGATTTTCTACGAATCGCGACCCAGCATCAGCTCAGGTGAGTCACCAGCAGCCGCCGCCGCCGCAGCAAACGCGCCGGCAGCACGGTGCTTTGAAGGCTTGAGATCAAACGCCCAAGCGGCACGGCTCTGTGGCTGCGGTGACTAATACTGCGGGCTCGCGATTTCAGCCGGAAGCCGCGACTCGAGCTGCAGAAATGCAAATTTCGAGGAACCCTGCGGTAGAAGCTTTTGATCTGCCACAGCAGCTGAACAGCCCTGTCCCGTTTACCTTAAGGGAGGGTTACCATTTGAACTCTTGTTTCCACGATTCGATCGCGCAATGTGGGTCGCTGCAACACTGCCGGTTTCAAGAAGAGAGCGGTGCCAACTTCGACTCCGTCCTACGGGTGACATGCTTATTTGCATACATTCAAGGCTATACTCGATGGTCGTACTACGCTCGTAAAATGCCGCAATACTTTGCTCACGAGGCACCGCCCACAAGAGCAGAGAAAGGAGCGAGAGGAAGTTAAGGCGGCGGCGTTCGTGAGAAATAAATCGAGATAAAGAGGAAAAGGTGGAGAGGGGAGAAAAGAGATAGATGTAGAGAGATAGAGAGAGAGATAGAGATAGAGATAGAGAGAGAGAGAGAGAGCGCGAGAGAGCGTGACGGTCAGAGCCAAGGAAGGAGGTGGAGAAGAGAGATAGAATCAGCTGACGAGGAAATGGGAAACCCGGAGAGAGAAGTGAACGGAATGTAGAGCTTCTCGTAATGGCTGCTTCCGGTGAACGAAACGATAAACGATAGCAGACTGCGTCAAGAATCCAAAAAGGTTGAAAGAGAAAGAGTGAACAGCAGAGTTCTACCAAATGGCAATGCTGCGGCAAGGACCCCAGAGGACTTTTGACCTCGTACAAAACTGCCTCTCTTGTGACCAAGTTCTGACCGACGGCATCGGCGGACATGTGCATACAGAGATGCCCCGCTGCGGACGGACGCACAGCTTTGCAGGCACGGGATTTGATCGCACTATTGAATTGTAGCACGCTGATGAAGTCTGCTCTGAGAAGGTCGAGAGTAGCGAGTAGCGACCGACCGTAGACCGTAGACCGTAGACATTTAGATCTGTCGACCAAGTGTTATTGTAACGTCATGTATCTCCGTGAGTAACTCCACAAAGTCATAAAGACCATGTGGGTGTTACGCAGGAGAGTTTTGTATAGCGCACTCACAGCCTAAGCGGCTTTCGGTACGCATTCGGTAGCCAGCAGACTTCGTCTCACGCAACAGAGAGAAAGTGAGAAGCGTAGCAGAGTCAGGAGAGCAGTTAAGGTAGAGAGTAGAATATCAAGAGCAGCTCAGGATGAAAAGGATGAGCTGAAAAGGATGAGCCATAGTCGGCAGCAGGAGAGTAGTTGTTTGCTAGAGAACTGTGAAAGCGAGTTCCACAGTCTAGGACCTGCTGAGCAAAAGCTCCAGTCGCCAAAGATCTTTAAGCGGAGGAATAGAGCAGCAAATTTATTGTCCATACAGGACCTGAGGGCACGAAGAGACTGAAACTGGTGCAGCAGTTGAGCTAGTTAGGAGCTAGCTTTAGCTAGGAGGAGCCAAGCCGTGGCGGGCCTTGTGGGTTATGATGCCGTGCCTTCGGTCGGGACAGCCATGGGTGCTGTCAATGGCCTACCTACTGAGGGCAGCTACATTTCAATTTGTATCTGCGTCACTTTGTTATATTATTTTTGACTGGGTCACTAGTGTGTTGAGTATGTTGTGAACCCAATCGACACCCAAATCTATCTCCACGAGCTGCGTTAGTGGTCGTTGCACGACAACAACAACTGCTACCAAGAGGCCAATTGCGTTCCGTCTCTGTAGCCCGAGAGCGCCTCTCGCCGTCCTCTTCAAGTCTCGTCGACCGTTTGAATATAAAAATAAATACAATTTCTTTTTATAGCGCCCTAAATGAACTTAATCTCTATTCAGGCGCTTCACATGTGCTACGGGGCTCGAGCCTACGACCTCGGCCAGGCCTTGGTCGGGGCGAGCACCTTAACCGCTGGGCCAAACCGGCGCGGCCGGTTTACGGCACTCGATCGTCCGAGCTTCGTGTGTGCTGCAAGCTCGCGTACCCGACTTTGAAGGGACAGGAGTCAGCCGGTCTCTTCAGGGCTTTAGAGATAAAATGGCGGCGGCTGCTGCTGATGCTGCCGCCCCATCCACCCGCCTGCCGCCGCTATGTCCGTTGCCGCATCTGCATCCTCTTCTGGCGCCTGCGTCTCGGCGCCAGGTTCGCCGCCGCGTCCGCTTCAGCCTCTGCGCTGTAAACGCAAGGACGGTTCGGTATTGCGCAACGAAGCGTGAGACAGAGCAGCTAATTAGCCGCAGCTGCCTGTCGGTTAGCGTTCGCTACGTAGCAGCAGTTGGTTTCGATTCGAGATTACATGGACGAAAAAGGAAGCGCTCTGCTGACTGGGCGCTGGAAGTCGTCGTTCGACTGACGGCGCCGCTTTGGACCCGCTGCCGCGGCTGTAAGCCACGGTCGTCAACGGTAGCTGCTGCTGCGGCTGCTGCTGCTGCTGCGGCGGCGGCGGCGGCGGCGGCGGGATCTGGGTCGACTGGTGCCGGTCGGCGCGTCGGCCGCGTTCGCGAGTCCTAGCCGATAGCACCGGTCATCCGAGGTCGGGTGGGTGGGTGGTGGGGGGAGGGTTGGCGACCTGGCTTGAACCAAGTCGGCCGCGCCTGGCTAATAAACGGCGGCGGCGGCGGCTGGCCGGACTGCTGGCGCTGGTACGACTTGGCGGCGGCGTGAAGCACATCAAAGAAAGCAGCGTATGAGCTCGCGGCGCGCGGAACTGGCGTACTCCTTTCATGTCGAGCGATACCGGCTGCACTAGAGGTTTCAAGTGGCGGTAGGAGGCTCTTTGGGGACCTCGCTCCCTCCCTCCCAAAGAGCTCCCGCTCCTGCCGCGAGCCGAGCGGCACTCGAGTTGCTCGAGTAGCGCGCCTCGCCGGCCGCCGCACATGCCGGACCAGAGCAGGTGCTCAGAGCAGGTGCTCACTGCCAGCGACGAGCCCAAAGCGGCATCGCCTCGTCCGAAGGCCGCGAGGAGGAGGATGACGACGATGGCCTTTCAGCGAGCGAGCCAGACGGAGAGCCGCTCGGGCCGAGCCCACATTCAGGCCTGGCCGCTTGCATGCCCGTGTACCGCCGCCGGGATAGACGCGCGAGGCGATCGCAGGAGTGCCGGCCGGCGGCTTTTTCCCCCTCCTCGCGGCTTAGGGTAGCCAAGCAACGCAGCCGACGGGCGACAGACGGGCTAGGATGTCGATCGGAGCCGGGGACATCGGTCATGAGCTTAATTCTCAATGTCAGATCCTGGCAGTCGCAGAGGATTGATCGGTCGCCGGCTCCGTCCTCGTCCGAAAGCTCCGATCGGCTCCCTCCCGAAGAGTGCGAGCCGATCGAACTGCGTCGGGTTCTCATCGAACCTCGTCGGAGGCGCGTAGACTCGGTTGATATATATATATATATATATATATATATATATATATATATATATATATATATATATATATATATATATATATATATATATATATATATATATATATATATATATATATATATATATATATATATATATATATATATATATATATATATATATATATATAATTCATTTGTATAGCGCCCCGAGAGAACTTAATCTCTATTCAGGCGCTTTCCATATACCTCGGGGCTCGAGCCCACGACCTCAGCCAGACCTTGGCCGGGGCGAGCGCCTTAACCGCTGGACCAATCCTCATCGCATTCGGGTTAGCGCTGCAAATTTCGACACATCTTGCTGACCCACCATTTTTGCGCACCGCCATCTCGTGCTGGCAAGAACATGCCGAACTGTATCAGCCGCATAATCGCGTGGGATCGCCCACTTAGGGGGCCGGACAAGCGGACCCAGCGAACCGTTGGGCCTTTCATGTGCTCCCATTCGTCCGCCTTTCGCCTGCTCGCGGGTACAATCGTCGACTCAGGAGTGCTCAAGAGCACGAGCAGGACTTAGGGCACCATCTTTAACTGCCAGTAGGGAATAGCGAACGTGTACTCACTGCCCGTATTGGTTGTCCCGCGCGGTCACTGAATGAGCGAGCCCCTCAAATGTCTCACGACTCTGTTTTCGCAACTCACTCGGGCGATTGATGAAAATGTGCTAAATTTTCGTAACTGCGCCCTTTGTGCCGCGTATTTCAAACGTGAGCGGCACGAGCGTAAGCGCCAGAGCCTCTGGTGGGCCAAAGGTCCGCATCGATTGTTTTACGATCGTGTACATCCCCTCATTCTTTCGATTTTGTCTAGACACCTGTTACCGCTGATACTCACAGATAGTCGCAGTAGACTGACCGGGTGAACTTTTGATTATCGTTTTACAAGTCAGCATTCCTTCTGACCGTTTTGAGTTCACTGCCTCGCCCTCAAAACTCTCTCACTTCCTTTAGCCCCTAGTGCACCGCGTTACTTCTGGCTTTACTCGCGCACGAGCACGAAAGGACGCTAAGCAACTAAGAACCAGAGTTCTGGCTGGTTCTCGATCGCTGCAATCTAACCTAATTTCTCTCTTTCCCATTCTCCTGGTGTTACTCGCTTCGCGTCATTGACTTGATCGTTAGGAATCGTCGTCTGCTGTATTGGCCAGCTTATGTAGAGTTTAAAGCTCAGCGGTTATCAGTGTACAAAGAATTGATCGGTACTGCAGCTCCCTCAAGCTGTCGTGCTCATTTACACGGAGCCTCGAGCTTCCGAAAAAGACCCAGAAAGTGGAGCTCAGTAATTCAGTTTTACCAACGCAGGCACGAACGTTCGCTTGTCAGCTCTCTCCCTCTCTCTCCCTCACGAGCACACACACACACACACACACACACACACACACACACACACACACACACACACACACACACACACACACACACACACACACACACACACACCCACACACACGCGCGCGAACACGCACCCAAGAAAGGCACGCGAACGCACGAATGAACGAGCCAGAAACAAGAGTAAATGCATGCCACTAACGAAGATTGACTGTCTATTGCCAGTCTGTGCTGATGCTTGTGGTAACGTACGGATTTACAGAATGTCTTCTCATTACTTGCCTTCGTGCAAAGCCGGCTGGACGCCGCGGTGTTTTGCTTCTTCGGCAAGGCGTCCATGATTATC
>WPIO01000018.1:2235000-2695000 GCA_009760855.2 Cristatella mucedo | reverse complement strand
TTTAAAGAACGTTCACGGATTGTTTGTCAGTCAGTACTCACACTACTCGAATAAGTCTTTACAACTGGTCCGTGGCTACTTGTCCGTTTGTGCACTCTATCCACAGAAACAACTGCACAAGCCTCTGCTGCTGAAGCTGTTAGACCCCTCCCTCAATCAGGAGAGACCACTTCCAGTTTGGCAAGCTTACGGTCAGCCCCCTGGCACTCTTGCTGATGAACCAGCATAAACCTGGGTGGCCTAGTGTCTCATCCGAAAAGAGCCGATGAAAGTGACTTCCGAGAGCCGGTACTAAGCCTGCCGCCCGAGTCCTGGCTCGAGATCAGAGGGCGAAGAGCTTTTTATCCTTCTTGCAGGCATTCCGAAGGCTTGATCAAAGGATCAGCTGACTGCCGCAGGCAGACGGAAGAACTCGCTGCACTGGGCAGCCTTTGGCAAGCGACCACTCAGACCTGCGTAGGCTTGTGCCCCGAAACGTTTACAAAGGCCAGCATCAAAGAGTGCTGGTTGCAGCCGTGGCCACGAGCCACGGCTGCAGCCCGGTAGCAGCAGGCTGCTATGAGGAGGCACTGCAGGACGGTAGACTCGCAGGGTTTCAGCTGAACTAGACATTATGCCAGTAGTTTTTCAAGCGTTAACCCGATGGCGGCGTCTGCGAAGTAAGAGCCGCCGAGTTTACCAAAGGCAGCTTTTCTTCGGTGCATTGTATTTAAAACGTGCGGGCTTCCATCTTCATACTTGCAGAATCCGCAAAATCACAGAGCAGCAGTAACACGTGGGAGGCCATCACGAAAGGTAGCAGATGCCGAAACTTAGGCGATGCAAATCATAACTGTGCTCGCAGAGGGCCTTAAGAGAGCTAAATATCGTTCTAGCTACCTTTGACACGCTGAACGGGGGGGGGGGGTGGTGATACAAGAAAGAGCGCATTCGCCTGGCATCACGTGGCATCGGAGCTGTGCACAAACACAGTGGACAAACTGTGGCCAGACGCTAGGCTGCAGAGCTCCAGCTGCAGGAAGTTGGCAGGCAGTTTCTGCTAATGAAAATGACGATTTACTCTTACGCATGGCACATAAGATTCTCTCCTGACTTGGATGGCCACTTATAAGGCTTCAAGCTGCCCTGGTTATACAATGTTCCTCCTTCTGAAGGCGGTCGGCCACTCTAGCTACCCGTGCCTATTCAGGTTAGCTGTACCTAAGTGCACTTGCTAATCTAGTAGGTGCTGCTTGCTCCCTGCCTCCCCCAAACAGCTCATTCTGGGTTGCTATTTTGCTGCTTCTTCGTGCATTAACTACAGGCTGTGGCTACAGACGATCCTGCTTCCCATGATATATTAATAATAATAACACAATAATAATAATACACTTGATACAGCGCCCTCAGAGAACAAGGTGCTTTACATTTGCTGCAAAGGGAAGCGCGATTGAATGGTGAGTGGAAACGACTAGTTGCTTGGCCTCGACAAGATACAATCCACTATGAACTGAATTCCTATCTCACTGGGGAATCTAAGAGAGTAGGTGTACACGATCAACGGTCATCTAGCCTTTGAATTACGGGGGGGGGGGCACTCCAAGAATGTATTTTAGGTCCCCCTCTCTTTACAATTCATACTCTCCCTCTCACAGATGCAATCTCCGAGCGCAATCCATGCTTTAGTTTTTCTGCAGATGACATCGAGCTGTACCTGATCTTTGAACGCTCCTTGCTTTCTAGCATGTCAAACTCTATAAACTTCCAAGGAGTATGCATTTCTAACATCAACACTTAAATTGTCCATGCATAAATTGTTCATTTTATCACTAGCCAAGTGGCATGGTTCCATTCCATCAACTTTAAAGTGCTTAGAAAGAGATTTTGTTCCCTTAGAGTGTTAAATAACACAAGGTAACATATTTCAGCTTATTTCGTCCTCAGATACAAAGTGTGTTGACTTAATCCCTTATGTCTAAAATAGGTACACAAATAGCTGTTATTGTACAAAAACTTTGCTTCTGTAGTCAAGGCAATACTATAATATTCTCCGATTTCGCTGTTAGGCACGGTTTGGACGGCAGGTTCATACAAACAGCACATGCTGTGCAGCTAACCGAATGAGTCATGGTTAGTCGGATATAACACTATTGAGTAGTATCCATAGAAGTGTCACAGAACAACATATAAATTGAACAAACACTTTGGTTTATGCTAGATCAGAGAACAATAAATGGCCATATTTTATTGACATATCGTCACGAGGTAGCTTGCATTCAGCTTATGCATTTTGCTATGAGTGTCGACAATGCATCAAAACGAGAGCAGAGGAGTACTCCGTGAATTAGTCTATTACTATGTGGGAGGTCTACAAAGAATATTTCGGCATGCCAGTCGGAGATCAAGACAAGCTCTTGGCACCTCATTTCACAAGCAAACACTGCAAGAGAACTGTTGAAGGTGCCCAACTTTAAAGACCGGGGTCTAGGTGAATGTATTTTTTTGATGATCGAGGTCACGGGTTCGAGCCTCGTGACATGTGAAAAGCCTGAATAGAGATTAAGTTCTCTTAGGTCGCTATGCAAATGCATTATATATTTTTTCCTTAATTCTTGCTGCGCACCTCAAAAAGGATGCTGCCAGTGTCATACATATGTTGCCAAGTAACATATGTTGACAACATATGTTTCCAAGTGCCTTAAAGTATGGCCACTGTGGTTGGGAGGTTATTGAAGACTTCAAAATGACATCACTTCAGATAGGCCTCCAAAATAGATCGGCAATTTCACGAAGTTTCCATGTTTTCTTGGCCCACTGGACAGCTGCGACACTAAGGACCTGGTTTGGCCCAGTGGTTAATGTGCTCGCCCCGACCAAGATCTGGCCTAGATCGTGGGCTTGAGCCCGGGCTGGCATTTGTGAAGCACCTGAATAGAGATTAAGCTCTCTTAAGGCGCCATACAAATGAATTATATATATATATATTCCAATAGGATTGGCCACAGCTGGCCAAGCTCTCTGTAGGGAAGTATAATATTGAGTGGGCGCCACTGGTAGACCCTCGGAAGGTGCTGATACCATCACTGGAGCACATTACTTTATGTCTCATCTAGCAATCGGTCATATCTCTAGACAAAGGGTCGGCAGCTTTCAAGTACCTTCAAAAAGTCTTACCACAGCTGTTGGAAGCAAAGGTCAGAGCCGTCGTATCTTCGTCGGACTACAGATAAATAAGATCGTAGACCTCGACGAATTTGCCCAGATTTTGCTACACTTACATTCTCTTGCCATCGGCTCCCATATGTGTGAACAAACGCACACGTGCAAGCGCACGCCCGAATGACGACTGCTCCAAGCTACTACCGTTAGAGCTATGAATATAACGCTGTTCCACTACACTGAGAGCAACCAAGGCTGCGCATGTCACCAACAGGGTTGGCTGGGCTGCCGTGGTCTTTGTGCTAGCGAGAGCTAGCGTGGCCCTCAGCCCCGCTCGTTTCAAGCTCAACGGCCCAGAAAGCATGCCGCGGAGCTCTTGAAATATGGACGAACACTTTCGACCTGTCTTCGGTAGTGCCCCTGAAATCACTGGCAGACGTGATTTTAGCTCAGCGATGCATGCTCACATAGCCATTGCTGCCATCACATAGCCATCACTTGCCATCACATAGCCATCGCTTGCTTCAGGATCCCCGAATGAGGATGTCTGCACACAGATGCTCAAAGGCCTTGTGGGGGGAATCTGTTGGAGAAGCCCGGTCCTCTGGGGTGGGAGTCAAGCCATGAATTCTGAATGTCTCACAAATGCTTACGCATTTCCGGCAAATGCCCACACAAGAGGTCTTTCACATTGAGTGAATCTGGGCCAGGTGCTGCAGCATTGAAGAACCGAGCATCTGTCGCCGGCAGATCCCTTACTGTTTGCTGCCGGCTTTCTTCTTGTGCTGCCTGCTGAATGGCCAACCCCCCCTGTGTTTATTCGCAGATTCTGACCGAAAGCCTTGGAGCTTATGTGCTTTAGGCTTCAGTCGAGCAAAATGGCAGCATCGCAAACCAGGCTGCAACAGCCAATGTCAGAGAACACCAGGCACTATTCCATCATCCAAAACCAGCCCTAGATTATCTCGTGGAAAAAACTTGACAGGTTTTATGAGAGGTTTTGTGGATATAAATACATGCAACCAAATACTTTCTGTGCTAGTTGATGAGCTTGCATCGGTTTTAGGTTGTCGACATCTGCTGCTGCTGCAGCTACCCAGCAGCTGCCCACCACTGCTGGGCAAACGACGGTATAGACATCCATGCAGCAACTGAGCAAGAAAGTGGTTGCAATAAGCTGATGCTCGGGACGCAATGATAAATCTTGTCACGGCTAACAACTGAGCACTGACTGACCAGCTAGTTGCCCAGGTAACTACTTGTCACTGCCAAGCCTGACCTAATTCCAATCTGCCCTGGGCAAGCCATGCAACAGCCTCTACAGTGCCCTAGTTGGCTTCAATCTGACGACTGAATTGATGACAGCATTGCAGATAAGAGCCAGCACACCCACTGAAGCAGGTTTTTGCCCCGGGTGGACAACAGCAAGGAGTAACAAGATTTAAGTCATCAGTCGCTCAAAGAAATGTAGACAACTTCACTGATCTTAGCACCAGCATTATGCCTACATGGGGTCGGCAGTGCCCATGCCCTCGTAAACCCCTCCTTCTGACCCTACCTGGCTGCCTTACCCGAGTTATGGTGCGACAAAATGTAAACACTTAACAATAATAATAATAACAATGCACTTGATAAAGCGCCCTCAGAGAACTCAATCTCTTTCTAGGCGCTTTACATTTGCTGCAAATAGCGTTGCTGGCTGGTCTTCTTTTCCCAGATGTGTACCAACTGTGGCAATGGGAGCAGCAGGCTGCTGCCTCCTGATGCTGTTACTGATGATCTCGGCTACCTCCCCAGTAGCTAAAGTATCCGTCGTGTGCTGCAGGCCTCACCTCAATCATCAATTCTCTGTTGCTTTACTTCTTTGCTAGAGTGAAAAATCTCAATAGCATGCGGTATTCGCACCAAAGAGCACAGGCAGCTGCAGCAGCAGCAGCAGCAGCAGCAGCAGCAAAAGTACCCTACGCTAAATACTAGTCGTCATCGTGGTCGTCATCGACACTATTCATCTCAACACTAGTCATCATCAGCATCTTCAACACTAGTCATCATCAGCATCGCGACCTCTTGCTTGCTGTGAAGTCCGAAATTTCGGCCCCAATAGCTGGCTGCACTCCTTTGTGTCTCTTACTGGCCAGCATTCTTTCGGCAGTGCTCCTTCCTGAGCAAGTCGCCCTGACATTCTATTCCTACACCTTGTACCCCATCAACTAACGCACGGCAGTTTTAATGGAGCACTTGCCTGTCACAGAGAGCTTGTTCTTGCTGTGGTACCCCCTACCCCCCCCCAAAATCGGAGGTGTGGTTCGCCTTCTCTTCGTGGCAGATGGCTTCACGGAGAGACATAGTTGGTTTCACTCACTCGCACGCTGAACAGAAATGGTAGCTGCGAAATGATAGCCGGAATAGTCGAAGAAGGGTAAACAACTCTAGAGTTGATGTCGTCATAGGACCAAGGCACGGCTTCAGTTTTCTTTCTCTGCTCCAAGCCACAAACCAGCACGACTGTTTCCCGGAAACGTGGCTTTGCCAAGATCTGTCCAATGACACGACAGGCTTCCTTTGCTGATTTAGAGAGAATGCTAGGAAGTGATTGTCTGTGAGTTGTGCCTTACAATCGGTGGTCTGTCCGTGTAGACCCTCTGTGACTTTGACTATAGAACTCTACTCGTCTTCAACGACTATCACTGATTACTTGACTTGCGTTTGTGAGACGGGACTTTAGTTCAGGCGTTGATGCAGCACGGTAGTGACACTTGGCTAATACAAACCTGTAATCATCCTTTAGACCGGGCTGTTGAAACTTCTGAACGCAAGCTCTTTACTAAAGACTCACTGCATGTAGCGGGTTCTAGTCCTTGCAGATTAAACAGATACTAGTGAAGCTACATACAACTATGTAATTAATTTGTATAGCACCCTTTGAGAACTCTAGCTCTATTCAGGCGCTTTACATATATCACGGGGCTGGAGCCCAAGACTTCGGTCATCAAATAAATTCACCTCGACCTTGGTTCGAGGCGAGCAACCTAACCAATGGGCCGAACGATCTCCAAGCATCTCAAAGCTTGAGGCTAACAAGTCGCAAGAGCCTCTCGAAGGGAGCACGTCGGCAACGCTAGCAGAACACGAGAGCAACTATGAATGCCTGCACCTTAATAGCAAGTCTTAATAGCAAGTTTTTAAGCATACAACTGTATATACCATAGCCACCTAGGGGGCCACGTGTGTGCAACACACATCAGTTTAAATTTGTGATTACCTCATTTGTATAGTGCCCTACAAGGATCTATGCTATCTCTATCCGGGATCTATGCTACTCTCGGTAAAGGAATCCATAAAGAAAGGCTTATGATATGCATGCTATCACGCAGAGGATAACCTACAACTGACTAGCCATAACTTCCTTTCTTATTGTACTCTCTAAACCGTACATTGTGGCTATCAGATTCCTAATCAATTTCTAACTCGGGATAGTAATCTCTTGCACAGTCTTGGTCTGCCTCAGCTAGGGTGCCAACAGTTTGACTTGAATCAGCCAACCTAGCGCAGAAATCTGCTGTTAGTGCAACGGACCTGTGGATGGACTACATGGTAAGGTCGTTGTTTGCTGGTCACATACTCAATCGTTGCAATGAGCCACTCAACGGCCACTACAGAATGAGCCGAAGAGAGGGACTTGCCAAGGCAGCCAATGAAGACTTAATAGTAATGACAACAACAATAATAATAAAGATAATACATTTCCATAGCACCCTTTAGAGATAACTCAATCACTCTCTAGGCATTTTACACAGGCTGTAAAGGAAGCATGATCAAATAGCTAGTAGTAACATGCAGAATGTCAACAAACAAGACATGGTTAGAGGTGGTATGCACAGTGTTATTGACTGCCATTGACTCATTGACTGTCATTGACATTTGATGGACTGCCCTGCCTCTTGGTCCCGCTGGACCATCGGGCAGGCCTCATTCGAGTCCAAGAGCTAAGTGTGGCCCTCTGTCTCCATTAGCCTAACAATGTGACATTTAGCAGGAAGAAAGAACATAGTGCTGAGCCTTCGATCTCACATGCAAAGCCCAGGAACTCAGGCGGCAGGAGCAGTAGTGTCACGAGCCTCCAGCTTGCCGATGCTGTACAGCCCTGATTTCAGAGGCACTGGAACTGTCGTTATGAGATGTGGGCATTGCAGAGTCGGCTTAAGCTTGGCTAGTGTGCATTACCCTTGCCTCCGGTTTGGGGGCGTGATTTCAGCTCACGATGACCTATTGGACTTTCTTTTCCAGTGCTACGATGCACCTTTGGGGTGTTTAGAACTTCGACGGGTTCGGATACATGTTTGTTTCACAGTTGACCCACACAGAGTGAGTGGCAAGCACAGGGGGCTTCAGCTGCCTTACTGTGTACTTACTGACCGTAGGCTACATTCCCGGTCGTCCGTATTTTTAGAGACACATCTATTTTTAGTAGGCAGATAAGATTAGCGATCGCGAGCTTGGTGGTGCATTTACAATCGGAGTATGCAGCAGCACTCTTGCAGACCTGTGACCCAGCAAGCTACCTCTGCTCTGGTATCCAGCAGACTATCCAGCACTGCTCCTCAGGGCGTGCCACGTGTGCCCATGCCCATGTGCAGACTGGCAGCAACAAGAAAGCAAGCAATTTGTTTTCGTAGGGCTTTCATTGAAGCTAGATATTACTATTCTGCTCTGCCACGGCCGAGGTGGCATTGACAGGCACAGGGCCCGAACGGTTGGCAGAACTCTTAAAGGCTCGATCATTCCGTTACCGGGCTGGCCAAGCCTGAAAATTGTGTATACGTCGTTTTCTTTGAACTGAGGGGCTGAGGCACCTCAGCTCGTCTTGGCTGCGTTTCCTGCTCGAATGTGAAAATCACATCTGTCAAATTACACCGCCTTTCTTTGACTGCACTGGCTTCGAGCTGGCTACCTATCAAGCAGGGTGCAGAATTCAAGGGCCGGTTGCTCAAAAATTAGGTCCCGGACCCCCCCCCCCCCGTCTGGCTAAGGCTACCGTATGCTAAGTACTTACTGCTTGACCTTCCTGCTGCACTGCCCACTCCTGTGACTCTGGTCGAGTATCTCTGGCTTTAACCAATCTCAAATCCTTTGGAGACCATACCTTCAGGCCCTAGGCACACATATAGCCTCAAAACCTCCGTCGAATGGCATCGTTCGTGTTTGAGTACCTACTTTTCACTGAGCCTGCTGCTTTCGTTACTACCGATCGTTTGGGAATGCTTTGTAGACAGCATCGGCAAAGTGCCTAGAAAGAGATTTAGTTCTCCGAGGGCGCTATACAAATGTATAATAATAATAACAATTATTAACCCATTAATTGGCCGCATTTCAAGGGAAACTAAAGACCCACGATTGTCAAAAATGTACTTTGGCATGCAGCAATTGTACCCGATATTGTCCCTATTTACTAATCGCAACTTTTCTTTGGGTCAATAGTAAGTGCCTTCTATTAACGATTTATGGGGTTTATCGGGATTCTCCGAGGTTACGATAGTGCTATAAAACTGGTTTATTGCTCTTTCTATTAGGGCAAGGAGATGCACTTACAATGCACGAACATAATTTCCATTGCTTTTGATTTGGCTGGCTCTCAAGCAGTCGGCTGCCCTTGCAGACGCATACCTAGAGATCCGTGAAGATCCGTGCTGCTGATCTTTCGTTAGCCTGCACATCTCTCCCTTAACTACTACTTCCATCGCCACTGACGCTTGCACCGAAGATCTTCCTCGAAAAAAAGGCGAATAACTGTCAGATGGCTCTGCTCAGCGGTGTTATTGCGGCTTTTACTCGTTGCACGCTCCGAACAAAATTCTACACTCTCATTTGGACTATAAACGGCGGTGTCTGCCTCGGCACAGCTCTCGTGGTGTCAGCTCACCTAGCGTCGACTACCCACCATTCATTTCAAACAACTTCAAACTTCGAGAATTTTATTTTGTCCGATGCTTTTGTATACTCGGCTGCAGTAGTCATAAATAGCAATAGTTGACCTCAAGTGTGACCGTCCGCAACTGTGCGGAAAACGGAACACGAGAAACCGGTTTGAGGATTTGAGATTCAAGCTAGGCGAGCACATTTTAAAAAAGAGCGTGCGAGTGAGCTTCACGACCCTAGAATTGAATGGCGAGTAAATTGAAATTTCGACAGGATTATCACACTGGATTTTAAACGCACGCCGAGTCGTTAGTAGACTAAATGAGCCTTAAGCCCGCATCAAGGTCAGGCTACCGGCGCGGCCGAGATAGAGCATATTACATTCCATAAAAGAACAGTTCGGCTGGGGCGGTTGCAGAATTGCCGGCAACTCTTCTAACGTGCGGCGAGTTCTGAGTGCAGTGGCGCCCACCCCTCGGCGGGTCACGTAGCGCGGGCTGCTACAGGCGCGAGCCCCTTCGACACCTCTCGCCTCTGCGGCGGCAGCTAACAACAATGACAGCGATTCGCGCTTGATCCAGCTCGGAGGTCACTAATTATCGACTAAGTAGGCTCTCTCCGAACAAAAAATATAGTGATAAAGCCTGAAACTATTTTCATTGTTACTATTAAAAAAAATCTCATGCGAAAGCTAGCCTGCTCGTCCGCTACGACCCAGCCAGCCAGCCAAGCCAGCCAGCCAAGCCGCAGCCATCGATAGCAGGTTAAGCGCTGCCCGTACGGAGTACGCGGGAGGATGTGACGTCACATACCCGCAGGTTCTGCCGGCAAGCTGCGAAACCCTTTGATGTTAAGTGCATATGGTCGTTGCGCCATGTTAGTCGGTCTATCGGCTTGGTGCGGAGCGGATGCTGTACGCCGCGCCGGTAAGTAGGCGCAGCGCGTCCGCGACGGCGACGCATGCCCGACGCTAGCGGCCGTGCGCGGCCGAAGCCGAGTGACCGGTCATTAGACTGTTGAACGGCCTTCGCCGCCGCCGTCGTAGCCGGCGGGTCGGCCATTGTGCCTGTCGCCGACCGGGATTGCCGCGTCGCTTTGTCGTGAGCCTCGACAGTGAGTCGCGCCAGCGGATTGCACGTCTAGGCCGTCTGATGGCTGCGGGTCGGCGCCGCCGTAAAGCGCCGCTGGTTCCGCGCCTTTGTGTCCCCCACCGCGGGACTCGCCCCCACCCCTACCCCGTCCTGCCCGCGCTTCCCACCGACAATGCCGCCGCCCGCGTCGTTACCTCGGGCGGACCCGCGTGCTGGCCGCGTCCCGGACTACGCTGTGCAGCGCGAGGCTTCACTCGTTTAGCGCTCTTTCTCCCAAGCTGCGTTTTCGAGACCCCATCGGCCCCCCACCCGCTCGGGTCGAACGCCGGCCGAGTCGCCGCCGTCTCGCCGGCCACTCGGTTCTGCCGTTGGGCGCCGTTGGGCCACGTCCGGTCGCTCGTCCTCGCTCGCGCTCGGCTTGGAGGTGGGCGGCGGAGAGGAGATGGTCAGGGTGCCCGCCGCCAGGCGAATTACGCCATGTCGCCGCCCGGTTCCGTCGGCCGTGCCTGCTGGCTGTAGCGCTGACCATGTGCATGCTGACCCGGCGCAAGTTGTGCCTGTTGTCATTGAGCATGCTGCCACTAAACATTCGATCGTGCTTCCTTTGCAGCAAATGTAAAGTGTCTAGTAAGGGATTGAGTTCGCTTAGGGCGCCGTATTAACTGTATTATTATTATCAGCGCTGCCGCTCTTCGAGGCCAGCCGCCTTACGGCAGCTTCCTTCCTGTCAGAGCGGACAGGGTGGGGCTGGCGGGCTCGTTTCTCGGCTGGCGCCTCCTCTTTATTCTTCGCTCGCTCGTTCGCTCGCCACCGCTGCTTTCATTGCCGGGGGGGGGGGCGATATCAACTGTTCGAATAACCCCTCACTACTGCTGTCGGGGGACTAGGAAGTTTTCGTCCAGCCGCTCACCCTCGATTGCCCACAGTGGCGTTCCTAGAACACCGGTGCCCCCCCCCCCCGTATTGGGTCAGGGGGCGCCTGTTTTGGCGCCCCCTGACCCAGCGCCCTGGGCATAGGCGTCCTGCGGCCCCATTCGGTACGCCATGCCGGCGATTCTGCTGCACCAGTTGTGTCGGCTGCAGCTAAAGAAAAGCCGACGGGACGGACGGAAAAAATATATAATTCATTTGCATGGCGCCCTAAGATAACTTAATCTCTATTCAGGCGCTTTACATATGTCACGGGGCGTGAGCCAGCGACCTCGGCCAAACCTTGGTCGGGCGAGAGCACCTTAACTAACCACTGGGCCAGACCAGCACGGCACGAACGACTGGTCGGCTTGCTTTGGGTGGGTGCTGCTCCCTTTGCAGCATGCGGCTCGTCACAAGCGGTTCCCAGAAACTGGCTCGGCGTACCCCTTTTGATGCTGTAGAAATATTTTATTGTCTTGTTATTGGTGCTATTATCATTTATGCTCATTTGTTCGAGGTGACCGCTCCCGCTCGGGCAGTGTGCCGGTCATTTCGAGAGCAGCTCGGTCGCCGGCGGCAGGCAGCGGTCCTCTGGCATTTCTACCGCCCGCGATTTCTGCAGGCATGAGCGATCGACTGAGTGCTGACGCCGCCGATCCTCTGGACGACCAACAAGCGACTGCTGCGGCCACCTGCCGTCGGCAGCCACTGTAGCCGACCGTAGCCGGCAGCCGCTGTAGCCGACGAGTTCGGATCGGGACGCGACCTCGACGATGAGCGTCGATGTGCGAAACTTTCTCGACAACTCGGGCGGCAGCAACTTCACCGACGGCGTACCGAGGCCGCCACCGCAGGGCGAGGAGAACGAGCGCCACTCGACCGGCGGCCATTCGGCGAAGAGCAGCGGCAGCAGCTCGCACAAGAGCCAGCACTCGGGCCAGTCGCGCGGCTCCTCGTCGGGCAGGGCGTCCTCGTCATCGGCCACTGCCGCTGCAGGCGGCGGCGGCGGTGCGTCTCGCTCTCCGAGCGCCACGCCTCGCAAGAGCCACCAGCGCCACCAGATCGCAGCTGCTGCTGCTGCTGCTGCTGCGCCGGCCACCGACCAGCAGCAGCCGCGGAACGGCCGAGGCGGCGGCAGCGTGGGCGCCGACTGGCCGTGCGACGAGGCCCCGCTGGGCTTTGAGCCCGAGGGCAGATCGCTGACTCCGCAGCCGTTCGAGGCCGAGGAGGAGGGATGCGGCCGCGGCGGCGGCGGCAGCAGCAGCGGCGGCGGAGGTGGTGGCCTGAGTCCGCAGCCGCTGCTCGTCAGCCGCTGGGGCGAGTCGCTGGACGGCTTGCTGGAGGACGCCGATGGGGCAAGCCTGTTCCGCGAGTACCTCGACCAGCAGCAGAGCAGCAACCTGTTCGAGTTCTACTTCGCCTGGAAGTACCTGAACCAGCTCGGCAGTGCGGCCGAGCAGCAGAAGGATGCCAAGACGCTCAAGACGCTCATCAAGACCATGTTCAAGGTGTACATCAAGGGCGACAAGGGCGACCGCAAGCTGGTCACCATACGCACCGAGCTGAAAGAGGCGATCGTCAAGCGCATGGCCGACCGCGACTTTCGGCCGGACATCTACGACCAGGTCAAGGACGAGGTGATGGAGCGCCTCAGGAGACACTTCTATCCCGAGTTTCTCGGGTCGGACCTGTACCTCCAGTTTGTGGCCGCCTCGGCTGCTGCCGCCGCAGCGGCTACTTCGGCTGCTGGCGCCGGCGAGGCGGACGGCGGCAGCGGCGGCAAGTCGAGCGGCAGCTCGAGCGGGTCGAGCAGCGCTCGCGGCCAGCTGGCCACTTCGGCGCTGCTGCTGCCGACCCTGCACGAGGACCGCGAGCTCGATCTGAAGGCGGCCATCTTGCCTTCCGACGGCCAAGGGAGCTGCGGCGGCGCAGGGGCCGCCGCTGGCGTTGCATCGTCGTCGTCGTCGTCGTCGGTGGGAGCCCTGGCCGCGTCGGGGGCCGCGCCTCAGACGCTGCCGCTCACGCAGGACGCAATCCGGCTTACGGAGCGCTTGCGGCAGGACGAGAGACGGTGAGTAGTGTCAGCTCAGCTGCCGATCGCTTGTGCTTGCTTGCTTGCTGGCACTCCCGGGCGGCGACCCGTCTGTCCAGCTACTTGCAGCAGATGCATCTTCGGTGCGTTTGCTCTCTCTCACTCTGCTGTGTTGTGCCGCATGCGAGCGTTCGTGCTGCTCGTGTCCCAGCCAAGTTCGCAGTGCCAAGTCGAGTTAGTTTTTCCTCCTCCCTCATCTGAAGTGACCGAGAGGCAAAGGTCAGCAAAGGTCAATCCTAGCCATGATGCTGAAGGTGGGCCAGCAGCCCATTGGTGACTCATTCGGAACAGGTGCCTCTGTAGCACCTCTTGCACTTGCCCCTAGCAGATGCTCCCATTGCCTGATGAATTGTCGGGATCAGATTTCTCATCTTGTGCTGTTCTGTATTCCCCTTTCGAGTACCTTTGAGCCAGCAGGAGAGAGGAGGTTGTGGAGTGGCTGCATGCCCTGTTTGGCTCAGATCAAAGCATTGTATTGGTGCCAGCTGCTTTGATTGTGGCTGCTGCTCACAGATTGTTTCTCGCTTTTTACGATTGCCGTCTTTGATGTTGGAATGCTCAGCTGCCATATATTTGTTTTTACCCACACTGCTGGCAAGGGATGCCAGTATTATGAGCTTGAGCTTCAGAAGTCGTTGAGCACAACAGATTTTTAGGTACCCCGGTCAAGTTTTGGAGTCTCGTGGGCAGCTTTTGCTGACTGTGCTCTGACTTTGTCGTCCTCGTCGTCGTCGCCTAGCCAGCTTTTCAATCTTGTTGGTCTTTGCTTGTGCCCGACAACCGTTGATCTGTGCAGTGCCTCTCGGGGGGGGGGTGGTGAGGTGGTGGTGGTGGGGGGGGGTAACTTCCCGAGATGCAGGCTTTCGTTTGTTTTCAGTAGTGAAGTGAGCACGTGCCCCAGTGAGCATTTTGCATACTAGTGCGCATGTTATCCGACTGTGTGCATGCATCCAGCATCAGAGAGTCGTGCTGCTGCAGCTGCCTCGACGTTTACACGGCATCTTTTGGTCTGTGATTATTGTAGTCCATATGTTCGAGAGCACGACGGGAAGGCTGTGATTGCCTCATCCTTGCCGTATCACACGGCGTACGCTTCGTCGTACCTTCCAATTTCGGCTGCCGACAGCGAGCATCAAAGTTTGTCCAGCGATGCCCTCACGGACGATACCCTGTCCGTTACCGACAGCAGCGTGTAAGCTTGGCAGCGTGGCCTTGCAGTGCAGTGCAGTCGGTCCTCCTCACCAATTTCCGGCCGGCTAAAAAGAGTGCTCGCCCTTCGCTGTGCTGAGAGCCACTTTCGAGTATTGTGCATAGTGCCACTGGCGGGATTAGGCGTTGCCGTCCTCGTGAGAGCCGGGCAGTGACGGTCGTCGCTCTTTGTAGAGATGGCTACCCCGTGTACAGCAATAAGAAGAGCCTCAGGCGGTACCACATGAAGCTGAGCAAGATAGCTCAGCGGAATCCGGACAGTCATCCGCAGCCTGCAGGCTTCCAGCCGGTGTGTACTCGTCGGCAGCAGCAGCTCGGCCAAACCGGTTTTATGGGATGAGCATGAGCATTGAGCGCGCTCACTCTGTTAAGATTCGTGTGGATGACGTGCCCCCTTCCCTTGCCCCACCTCCTTACTTTTTGGTATGCTATCCCACCGGTCTTTGCCAAGAGTTGCCCTCCAGTTGCGGCTGCTAGCTAGCTATATGCACGTGGAGAAGAGCTTGCTATTGTAGATGCTGGCACGAGCGTTTTTTTGTTGTTGAAACCCCATCGTTCGGTTTCTCGATGAACCGAAACCAGTAGTCGTTTTTGCTCGGCACTGCTGCGGCACCCCGCAGTGTGTGGCTGCTGGCAGCAAATGGATGGATCGCCACTTGGCCACAGACTCGTTGGCCGTGGGTAGTGGCGAGGCTGTTTTGCACCCAGTGCCAAACGCCCGAGCCTGGCATCTGCGATTCTATTGACCCCTCCCCCTCTATTGGATCACGTATCGAGATGACACTCGAGCATAAAACTGCTAAGGTTAAGGCTGCAGCAATGCTCCTACCTACCCACCCCACACAGGGGTGGGTAGGTAGGAGCAGCACAGTGCCTGCAAGGTGCATTCATTGCCTCATTCCTTCTCTGCACACGTTTCAGCGTACCGAGCGCATCACCAAGGTCTCCAGTCTGGCCGAGAGCGAGCCGGCCAAGTTTGCCGAGATCCTCATACAGCGTCTTCAGGCCATCGTTGACGACGACAAGCGCACAGAAATGATCCAGTCGAGGCTCAACGCCATCAGTGAGGTGAGTGTTCTCGGTGGTGTAGACAGGGTATTGTCGTGTCAGTCCCTCCCCCTGACCTGAGCTAACGCATGATCAGCTGCTGCTTCGCTTCACTCGAGCTAATGGCATATAAAGTTTATGCCCCTGTGGCAGCATGTCTTCATTCACGTGTCCTTAATCAGCCACCCAAAGACACCTCTGCTGCTGCTTGCAACGACATCTACTCTCCTGCTGCCGACTGTGGCACATCTTTTTCCAGCGGTCCTGAACTGCTACTTCTATGCTACTCACTACCTCAACTGCTCCCCTGACTCTGCTATGCTTCCCACTTTCTCTTTGTTGCGTGTGACGAAGTCTGTTGGCTACCGAATGCGTACCGAAAGCCGCTTAGGCTGTGAGTGCGCTATACAAAACTCTCCTGTGTAACACCCACATGGTCTTTATGACTTTGTGGAGTTACTAACGGAGATACATTACATTACATTCCTGGTCCTTGACTTCGGCTGCCTGAATTGTCATTTTTGGCCTCGAGCTGGTTTCCGCGCTGTCCATTGATGGCTAGTCCGAAGAGCAGGCTGTGCTGCTGCTGCATTCCATCTCATCTATCAAATGCAGCCGCTGTTGCTGCAGCTGCGCCCATCTTGCACAGCTCGCGGCATGTTTTGTGGCTATCGGTGCTATTCGAGCTGCAACGTCTTGGCACAGCTCAAGGCCTGCTCGCCTGTGTCGTTTGCAGAGCGAGGCCGCCGACGAAAGCACAAGCCTTGCTAGCGGGGTGCACACGAGCAGCGTCGTAATAGGCGCGATGGCACCGCTGGGCGGTGGCCACCATCACGCGACCACTCTCAACCAGCTGCTGCTCGCCATGCAGCAGCAGCAGCAGCAGGGTGCCGGCAGCGGCGCGGGACACGCTGCAGGCGTCGCCATGGACGACGATGGCGATGCCGATGCGCAGGGCATCCTCGACATGCACTGCAAGCGCATCTGGGAGAAGTCGGGCCAGCACTCGCCGTCCAAGTCGCCGCACTCGCCTCCGCAGCAGCAGGATGCAGCTCACGGCGCCTCGCGCCGCTCTGCCACTCTACCCAGGTCGAGCGCCGCAGCGTCCAGGCCTGCTGCGGCTGTGTCCGGCCTGCCCAAGGGAGGAGCGCCTGGCTTTGCATCCGGCAGCCGGCAGCAGCCGCACGGTGGAGGCGCTACGCAGGGGCTGCCGCCTCCTGGCAGCTACTTTGCTGCCGAGCAGTCGGCGATCTCCGGTGCAGCCGCGGCGGCCATGTTCCAAAGAGAGCCCGACAGAGCGGCGGCAGCCGCGCTGCGCCACGTGCACCTGGGCCAGCCGTATGCGCATCACCACATGGCCGGTGCCCAGCCGCACATGCCTTCCTCGCTCCATTACCAGCAGCAGCAGCAGCTGCTCATCGGCGGTCTTCGGCAGCAGCAGCAGCAGCTCCAGCTGCCGCCTGCACGTCTATCGGTCCAGCAGCATCAGCAGCAAGTGCCGCAGTTTTCGGCCGGCGCGGCCGGCTCGGCATTCAAGCCGGTCGTGCTGCCGATGCAGCAGCAGCCCGTGCTAGTGAATGCTCAGAGTTCCCAGAGCAAAGTGATCGAGTGGATAAGCCGGAACGAGGAGGTCACGCAGGTGTCCGCCGCCGTCATTGCAGCCGCCGGCCAGAACTCGTCGATCAAATCGATCTCCACCACGGAGTCGCCGCGCCCGCAGAGGCCCAAGTAAACATGCGCGCTCTTTTTAAGCCCTGCTGCGTCGGCCGCGCAAAGGTCCGGGTGCGCCACCTGGCTGGCGGCAGCAGGACGCCGCCATCTTCTCGGGTGCATGTGGCTGCCTCTTTCTTGCCGATGCTTCGTTCCCCTTTCGCTCGAAGTCGACCGGACGTACGTACGTTTTCCTCTTCTCTGCCCACAGGTCGTCGTCGCACGTCAAGAAGTCGTCGCCCTACGCTGCCATGGTGGCCGATTATTCGTCACTGGGGGCTCCTGCCGGCGCCATGGCCGCAGCGGCCGCCATGCCATCGCGAGCCGCCACCGAGGAGATGGCTAAGAAATCGGATGAGCGACACCTGACCAGTCAGCTTGCTGGTGCCTCTGCAGCTGCTGCCGTCAGCACCGGCAAGCCACCTAGGTATGCTATGAGCAGCCGAGAGAGCGCCGAGCACGCACGAACACGCACGCGCACGCACGCACACAGGCACGCTGTTTACATAAGACACACGTACGGCCGAGCCACTTCGATTGCAGCCGGCTGCTTGCGAGGGGCTGGTCGCCTGGGAAACGTGCATTCCCTCGGTAGTTTCAAAAGGGCGCCGCTGCTCGCGGCGCGGTCGCAGATGGTCCGACGCTGCTGATGCGCTTTACCCCTCGCGTCTTCTTCGCAGGCCTGCAGCAGTGGCTCAGCAAGCTGCGGCCGCCTCGCGAGAGCGAGGCAGCGGCAGGGCAGCAGGCGGTGCGCAGCAACAGCAGCCGGCTCCTCAGCGAGCCCCGGCGGCGGTGGCTTCCGCCGGAACCCAGCAGCAGCCGGCGCAACTGCGCGTCGCCTACTATCTCAACGACCAGCCGATACCGTACAGCACTACCGTGCCGACGAGCGACATAACGCTGCTCAAGTTCAAAGAGCTCGTCAAGGAGCTCATTGCGAAGAAGGGTACTTATAGGTAGGTCAGCAGGCAATTCGCCGGCAAAAGGACTGCGTCGAGATTAACGACTTTCGCTAGCGCATTTCCTACCGGCTACGCCTCCCTGCCAGCCAGGCAGTCGGAGCCTGCTCGAAGCCGTATCCTAGCAAAGTCGTTCCGTGCGACAGACTGTGTGTGTGGGAGGAGGAGGAGGAGGAGGAGGACAACTGCCGTGGCTCCTCGGTGCCCTCAGGAGCCGAGGCTTTCCTGTGGATGCTCAGCGTCCCGGAAGTCGGGTCCCACCGGTCGCCCTTCCAACAACCGCCGTGCACTCCGAAGAAGAGCAACTCCGCAGAGAGTGGCCATCTTCCTCCCTTTCATCCTGCCATCTTTCTAGCTGCAAAGACCCACCGGCTGCGATGACTTGGCTCCCAAGTGTATGCTGAACAGGGAGAAAGTCGGTGCACTATTTTTCCTTACGCTAAGCTTCCGCTTTGCGTGACTGGAAGTGGCCGGCCGTGGATCCTGCATTCCGGTGCTGGTTTTTGACGGTCGTCATCAAGTTAGCTCATCTGGCCCCTGCTTTTGTGTCGTGCGAAGCAAGTTTGCCGTTGGACTCGCGTGCAGACGCGTCCAAACTCCGCAGACAGCTGTCGGGGGGGGGGGCCCGAACGTGGTGAACGCGGTCGTAGCATTGCTCTGCCCGTCCCTTCGGCTGTCCAACAGCACGGGCCGAAATGGGATAGCTGCGCTGTGACCGTGTGAGGCTTCACCTCTGGAAAGGCCCTTTGGCTGCCATTCTCTGTCCGTCGGTTACCAGTGACGGGTCGGCTGCTGCCGCAGTTGCATCGGCACGGCTTGGGTATCTGCAGGCCACGTCTAAGCGCGTCCTCCTGCGATCGGCTGGCTACCTTCACGTCGTCTGCCGTCGTTTCAGGTACTTTTTCAAGAAGGCCAACGAGAACGAGCTGGGCAGTGACGTGACTCACTTTTTTGAAGAAGTTACGCACGATTCGACAGTTGTGCCCAAGTGGGAGGGCAAGGTGATTGGCTACGTGAAGAAGGTCGACTGAGGATAAGGTCGAAGCACTCGATAGAGACACAGAGAGAGAGACAGACACGCTTGTCTCTCTTATCTCCCTCGAGCAGCTTTGTTCGCCTGCTCTGATGTTTCTTTCGTCTGCCTGCTGTGCACGTGCCTGTGGCCTGCCAGCGGCAGGCGTCGGGCCGCGGAGGGCTCGCCGTGTGCTGAGTCGTACAGCCGTTGCATTCCAGTCGCTTGGTGGTCGTCGTCGGCCGAGCGCGTGCTCTGTTGGCGTGGCGCGCTGTTGTTGAAGCGTGCTGAGCACCCTTTTGCTGCTGGTCGGAGCGCGAACGTGTCCGTGGCGCTGTTGCCGGCTGCTGGCACCTGCTTGTCGTCGGCCTTGGCCACCGTCGCGCGAGCACCTGTCAACTCGTCGCGGTGGCCACGTTTGCTGCTTGCAGACGTAGCGCAAACCTATTCGGCTTCGTTTGTTATCCTCAGCCGAGAACTCCGCGGCCGCTGCAGCAGCAGCAGAAAAGAGGGACAGTCTCCTGTTTTCTAGGCTCGAGTTTACAATGCACTTGTTTTTCCTCGATTTTGATGCCTCGATTTTCGTACTGGTGCATTTATTTTTACATGGCCGTGCATAGTTTGAGTTATTGCATTGCCTGCCTGGTTCGTGAGTGGCGAGAATAAAACATTTGAGTCCTAAGTCCTCCTGGTGCTTAGCTATCTACCTAGTCGCACACAGCTTGGTGCATTCTGCTGGCCGTAACTTGCACGACTGCCGCCATTTTCGCTCCCGACGCACAATCGATTGCAGATGACTGATGCCGGCGATGCAGGTTACTGCGTGCTGGCAGACTGCAGCTGTGCTTGTTGGCATTACCCCTAAGAGGCCTGTCGGGTGGCCAAAACGATCGACTTGTCGCCTGTGTATGTTGGCCCTTGTGTGCAAGGCTGCCTCTCATAAGTGTGATGTGCAGCTCCTTATTGGCTGAATCGCGGTAAGGTCCTGGTACCGAGTCTAGTAGTATGCCCTCCGAAGCCCTTTGGGGCCTAGGGTTGTCTACCACGGGTTAAAAAGAAACAGGATAGGGTTAAAAAACTGGTTAACGAAGCCGAACCAAGAGCCGGTTTGTAT
Source organism: Cristatella mucedo (assembly GCA_009760855.2). Classification (NCBI taxonomy): domain Eukaryota; kingdom Metazoa; phylum Bryozoa; class Phylactolaemata; family Cristatellidae; genus Cristatella; species Cristatella mucedo. The sequence continues at coordinate 2,674,800 of WPIO01000018.1, read as the reverse complement.
TTTTTTAGTAGATCCTTCACGGCTTGTTCAGGTAATTACTCTCCTCGACCGCATATCTCTCTCTCTCTCTCTCTTTCTCTCGTCTTCTAGTACTTTCTGTCGTGAGCCTCGTATTCACCACATCACACCACTTCTTGCAGACCTGCACTGGCTCCCAGTCAAGCAACGCATCGACTTAAAAGGCTGATGATTCTCACTTTTAGGTCACTTCATTCTCTGGCTCCAGCCTACCTATCATAACTACTCCCCACCTGGCCAGGCACCGTACCACTCATTTATGTGAATCGTATATGTCAAATCGTTTAGCTGCACCTCGTATGACCTCAAATCCTTTGCAGACCGTGCCTGTAGCTCGTAAGCTCCAAAAGCCTGGAACTCACTTCCGACTGACTAGACGACATTTAAAAAGAAGCTAAAACGCACCTATTTATCACAGCATTAGTCCATTAGGGTCCTTGGGATTCGTCCTGTGTGTGCTTATTCGCGCTGACACTGTGCATGCTACCACTAACCGTATTTGTATGGTGATCGTGTGCATGCCATCTCTAACCATGCTATGCTTGTTGTCATTGACCTAAATACCATTAACCATTCGACCATGCTTGTTTTACAGCCCATGTAACGTGCCTAAAAAGAGGAATTTCTCCGAGGGCGCCATGCAAATCTATTGTTATTAATTCTCACTGTGAGTTTCGACAGTACAGCTACCAAGTAAATTGAGCTGGCAACGGTACACTGACTGGTGTGCCTGCACGGTAAGGTTCTCAAGGTTGTTGGGCAGGTCAGCAGCAGCTCTGGTTTCTGGCTTACCCATACTCTGGCTTGTTCTTCTGGACATCAGTCTGACGGTATAGACCTTAGTTATTCGTTACTTGTCTAGAGCTGCTTGCTCGTCGGTAGAAGCACAAAGCTTAGCGGCAGGGTCGAGCCTCGGGTCTGACCGTGTGAACGATTGATCTGGCGATGGCGAGAGGGGATAACGCTTGAGCAAGAGCCGCTACCTCGTCGTGGCCCCTGCTTCAAAGCTGCAAAAGATCGGCTCATGTATATCCAAAGGGGTCGTTTAGCGCAGCGCAGGTTTTGTTTTCCATCGTACGTTCTCATTATATTTCATTTGTACGGCGCCCTACGAGAGCTTAATCTCTGTACAGGTCCTTAAAAATGCCAAATTGCTACTAGACCCGACATCTCGGTCATTAGCAGTAGGCGCCGTACCCCTGAGCCTGAACCGGGGCCTGCAAGAGCACTGCCGTGTTCTCGTCCGTTCAAACCCCTCAGGAGGGCGCAGTCCAGAAGTTTGGCAAAAAATCGAGTACCCATATTCTTTCAGGCAGAACCCTCCGAAGCCATGGGACGCTAGTGGGGCATCTTGCGAATTCTTTTTTTAAAGGGTGCCGCGAAATCGTTAGCTTCGCGCAATCAAGGAAATGGCGCCGTAGCTACGAGCTCTTGCAGCAGTAGGTTCTTGCAGGTTCTAGGTTCTTGCAGTCGTCGGAGCCACTTCGACTTCCGCTTCGGTCGCTCGCCGCCGAGGCTCCTTATAACGAACGCTCCTCTCCCGGGAGCCGTTTGGATGTGGGCGCCGAATCAGCAACCCTATCGGATTGATAGGTACGCTTGAGGCTGATAACTACATGTTTAGCGTCTAAAATCTGTAAATCGAGTAAGTCGGCCTTAAATGCTGCATCGTTTTTGAGCGTCTTGTCTGTGCTGAATGCAGTCTAGGCTGGGAAGGGGAGAGAAAGGAGAGTGTTAATAAAAGCCACTTATACAATTAGAAACGTTCATGCATAGTTGAACAGAGCCAATATAGACGAGCAATCTGTTAGTTTAGAAAGCTGATGCTCTCTGAAACTCCGATCCGATTTGTCGTCACTATTGGCGTCACGGACGCTCGCGCTTTCGCTGTATGAATGCTGCTCTCAGACAAAAGCAGAGTAGCCAACGTAGGAGCGACTACAAGTGATCCGAAGACAGTGGCTCTATGCGTGGGAGCAGCTTCAGCATGAAATGAGCATCACCTGTCTGCCCCTTCTGCTAAGCGTGCGAATGTGCCATCAATTCGTGACATTCAAACGTCATTGCAGCAGAATTCCGACGTCGGCACCAGTGGTAGTGGCCACACAACTAATCAGACTCCCGCGGTTCCCTTTCGAGTCTTATCGCGAGGCGAGCTACCAGACAGGCGTCCGAGAGCGGCATTGAATGGCAGATGCTGATCGAGCATGTGCGAAAGACGTTCGGCAGAGATTAAAAGGGCGAGCGAGCAGACGCTCGTGGGCTTCCAACTGCACCGGCTGTTTGCCTCAGGAATGTGCAGACTGCTGGCGGTGAGTACGGTTCCGAGCTGAAGATGAGGAAGGGGGGCGGAATTCTGGAAGGACCTTTGAAGTGGAAAAAATTGATCTCATGCACCAGCATTTTAGACCGAGGTATTTCGATTCACCACACAACTTGGTCGCCCGCAAAATGATTAGGATCCCGGAGAGGCGCCTGGACTCGGAGATTCAGTACTCGTAGGGCGCCGTACAAATGAATTATAACGAGAGCGAGCGGTTGAAAACAAAACCTGCATTTCGCTAAACGACTCCATCGGATCACTTGCCATTATCCAACAGGTAAAAAGCCCTTGGTGCCTCTTGACCTTGTGCCAAACTCGTACTTTCTCAAGGCGACTCAGTACACTGCTACTGTGTGCCAAGCAAAAGCTGACATTTTTTGCTCTTACCGTAGCAGAACGCGAGGAACCGAGCGTCTAGAGCTTTTAACACTGCGATTGCCTGGTGTAACGAATACTTGACACCCGCTGTTGTGCTCAGTCTTTGCATGTCTAAGTCAGTACTCAAGAGGATTACACGTACAATATTCCAATCGTTTGTAAGCGTGGAGGCGTGGCGGAGCGTCTGGTGGAGCGTCGAGCGTCGTGCGCCCTCTAGTGGACCACAGAAAATCTTATTTGTGACTTCTACCAGGAGAGAGAGAGAGAGAGAGAGAGAGAAAATAAGTAGACGTTGGGGTGATTAAGTGACATTAATAATAATAATAATAATAATAATTCGCTTGATAAAGCGCCGTCAGAGAACTCAATCTCTTTCTAGGCGCTTTACATTTGCTGCAAAGGGAAATGCAATTGAATGGTGAGTAATATCATGCTTGATAAACAACATGAATAACATGGTTAGGGGTGGCATGCACAGGGTCCGCATGCAAATGTCAGAACTAATAGAACTCAGAACTAATACATTATACACGACAGGATAAACTTGACAAGAACTTTCAATTTACTTATCGGGAAAAGATGTGTGCGTGCAGCCTAAGCAGCTGTACGACCGCTGCTGTGGAGTACATTTTAGTACAAACTCGCTTTGACTGCGCATGAGCTGTCCTCGGGTATGGGGCTCAAAACAAGACCTGTTTAACGAGAGGCGTGATACCGCTTTTAGTCAATACCTGTCGGTCGTCTGCCTTCTTCAGTGTGTTAGTAAGAATCTCCACATATCCTTTGTTCGCCCTATCAACTGCACAGCCTTAAAGTCTGCGAACGCTGAGCTGTTTGCTACTCGTTTGGGTGCACGATCGCTCACCGTGGCTCAGCTTGAAAGTGAAAAGTAGACTGCTGGCAGTTACAGCGATCCGCCACCCACAATACACTGGCGTCTAGAATGCCGCCACGGCTACACGCCGCCCCGTGTGCAAGCGGCGTTGTGCGCTGCGTATAACGAAGGCTTGAACGCCGCTTCAAGAAGTCGCGGTCTGACGACAATCTGGCTAGTTTCAAAGGCTTCTTCCGAATCTACACCCGAAAGCTTCAACAAGCCAGGTTTTTCACTCAAAAACTGAACTCTTGCCACTCAGAACTAATACAAATTTATAAGACAATTCATCATTTATCATTTGCTTACAAACTCTGGGAGGCCGTACAAACGTTTGTAAACGTCTTTAACATTTGCAAATGTTTACTGACGTATCTATCGGCAAATTGATGATAAATTACTTGTTTTTAATGTTTTGTATGGGTTTCATAACACATTTTTAGCTAGAAGCTTACAAAAGATTGCAATGTTGTGTCAAAACGTAAAGCAGCCTGCACACGGGTGCGAATTGCCTGGTACATAACTAGTTCGACACATAACTAGAAGACCTGAGCATGCGACGCCTGGTGTCGCAGAACACTCTTTTTAGTGATAATAATAAAAATGATAAGATTTTTAAAGGCCCATTTGAAAAGTAAATCTCCTTCTAGGCACCTTTCGTATACTCAAAAGGAACAGCGTCAATGGGTTGGTGATGAGAATTGCGGTGTCAGCACTCATAAGCACACAAAAGACAATTCACGCGGACCCAGTAAAAGCTGTGAGAAGCAGGTGGATTTTTAGCCTCTTTTAAATTTTGTCACGCCGAAGAATGTCGGGACGTCTTTCGGAAGTGAGTTCAAGATTCGGGGAGCGTATGAACTAATGACAGGATCACCGAAAGATTTGAGGTTGGTTGGAGGCACAGCTCTGCGATCTGATTAAAAAAAATCCCAGGTGATACGATGCGAAACCTGTTAGGTGAAGTAATTCTGAGCAAGAGAATAAAGATATTATAAAAGTGTTAAAGATGTTAAAGTCAATACTCTTCTTGACGAGAACCCTGTGCTGATAGGTAAACAGTGGTATCATGAATCGATTGCGACATCCACGACAGAAATGCCCAGTTGTAGAGTTTTGCACCAGGTGTAAGCAACTGATTGCAGAGGCCAGCAGACCGGCTATTAATGAGTTGCAGAAATCGAGACGGCATATCGCGACTACATTGAACAACTTTAATGTGGTATCCCTGTCGCAGCAGGCCCAAATTTTTGCAATTTGAACTTTTGCTGAAAGTAAGCAGACTTGACCGTGGAGTTCATGTGTTCGGCTCGTGAAAGGTCGCTTTGGAACAGGATATCCGGATTTCGTGTTGAGGCTACAGGATATATGCCGGCCTAGCCCATTTTGAGGGAGGGGTTAGCTTTTCCAAATTCGAAGTGACACTAGATTTGCCAGACTGGCAAGTTATGAATGAGACAGCAGAGGCTTGCTGAGCCTTGGTCGCAGCTTCTGTATCTTTCAGAACATTTACCGGCACCGTGCACCATTTTTGTTGTTGTTGCAACACCCGAGTACCAATCACGTTACTCTACATTGCCTTTTCTGATGAATTGGGAGATTTGGTTTGACTATTACTTATCGATGTAGAGTTCGTGGATTCACTTGCAGCTAACAGAACGAAAGATTTGCATTTCTCGTCGTTGCAGCTATTCCTCGGGTCAGCTTTTAGCTATAAAGATATGCAGACCCACGAGTGTTTGTCCTTTGCAAAAACTCGGAGGATCCATACCAGTCATCGTCGCCGTAAGATTAGATAAGATTAGATTAGATTAGATTAGACAAAACTAGTCACCGTCATCGTAAAATTAGAGGCCGAATTGCAGCCGTTGCAGCCAGCTGATGTTAAGGCAGAAGCGACTATCCGTATCTACTCTAGAATCAAAGTAAAGCAAGGGCTTTTGACGTGTTCGCAATAAAAAGCTAGGCAAAGAAGAATATCAGTTTCACCATGATAGGTATCACAGCGACAGGAGGCCGTGGACATGAAGGAAGGAGATAAGAGGAAGGACATGAAGGCAGTCGATCGATGGAAGGCCCGAGCGCTGCTGGACCCTGCGGATGTGTCGCTGACGGATCGCCCGCCAAAGCGCCGAGCAGACAGCGAAATCGGGCGGAGCGGCCAGATAATGTACCGATCGACGGCGGCCGCGCCGAGCCAAGCGATCGGCCGCCAGAGGCCGCGGCGGCGCGGCGCGGCGCCGAGCGGCGGCGGCGCGGCCTCCGATGCGAGAAGCTGCAGAGCCGACCGACCGAGATGGCAGCTCCCACTGGCACGCGACGACGCGCGCGGCGGCGCACGCGAAAGCTGCATCGCTTTGGCAGATCTCCGCCGAGACCGGAAGGAAAAGTGGCAGCTAGTTAGCGATTGGACGGCCTAGCAGTCGAAGCGAGGAAGGAATATGCCAGGTCGCCTTATTCGGCGAGGGTCGCTCCTTCTGCCCCGTGCCAGCGACCCTGGTCGATCGGGCGCGCCGTCCGTAACGGCGCGTCGCAGCTATTGCCCCACTCTAGTGACATCTTGCGACACTCTGATGGCATCCGAGTGGCGTTGAGAGCTCGCTGTGAAAAGAGAGGAAGCCATCAGGGGGGGTGGGGGGAGGGTTAACCGGTGCCTCGTGAGCATTACATCTTGATAGCTAAATTTAATGCCCGAACTCCAAAAGTCTGGAGATTTGTGGTTTTATTGCCGTCGATGTTTGGACAGATATTTCAATAGTTAATCGTTGGATACAGATTTTTTAAATTTCGATGCTCCAAATAGCTCGCTCGCGCCTACGCTAGGACTCGCGGGCGCGCGATTAGCTCCGATCCTCTGCGATCCGCGGAAATTAAGCTGCGCATAGCTCAGCTCAATACTGGAGCTGCACACTTCAAGCTCGACAGTTCTTGCTTCGCGAGAGCCCAGTGCAGAACGATTGCACGCACCTCGCCGCCGCGTTCACAAAGCAGCTTTTAAATTTCGTGGCATTCCGTTCATGCGCGCTCGCAGCTAGCTACGGCGCAGCTACATTCACAGCTCGATCTGCGCTTTGTGCTGCTGTGGCTCCATCTAGCGGCATCGGGTCCACCGACCAGGTCTTGGGGGCGATACTTGAGCTCCAGGACGCAGCAGCTTTCTAGATACAGGAATGCGGCCAAAACAGTCGACGACAACGTACTTCTCCCAGCCAGCGGTGCCAGCGGCCAGCACAGACGTGACTTTGGTCTACACGCGAAGGCCCAGAAGGCGTATCTCGAACGCGCTCTAACTAGACCGGGAGCTAAATAGCCCACCGACCTAAGCAGGCCCCTCCAAAGCTTTGCCCAGCTTCCTCCGCGAACCCAGACATAAATACGCACCGAAGGGCATCTACAAGCAGACGTCAATAGGATAGTCGCCCAAATCAACGGGCACAACTCAGCGGCTAGTCCGCCACCGTATGCTGTAGGGCCACAAAATGGTTAATGTATGAACATTAGGCGGCACGCATCTCTGTCTGTAACTCCACAAAGGCACACAAAAACTGAGCAGCTGGTTCAGTGATATATCAATGGAGTATGTACAGCAGGGTAAGCACCTTCCGGTACGCATCCAGTAGCTAACAGACTCCACTTCATGCAACGATAAGGAAGCGAGATGCAGAGCCAATTCAGGGGAGAGCACTCGAGAAAGCAGCCAGTACGTCTACAGAAATCGGGACGGCAGGGAAAGGACGTGCCGAAGTCGGCAGCAGGAGAGAGATGCCGTTACCAAGGAAACGTGTATGCCAAGGAAACGTGTGAGCTCCGCAGTCTTGGACCCGCTGAGCAAACGCTATTGACGCCAAAGATCTTTAACCGAGAGAGCGGAGCAGCTAATCTTCTTTCCCACAAGGGCCCGACGATACGAGGAGAGGGCGATGCAGAGTAAGAAGTAAGAGCTGCAAGACTGTGGCAGTTTACGTGCATCCGTTGATCGCTCGATCGATCGGGAGTTATCGGAGCTCCTTCAGCAAAGCAGACGCGCGACTGAATGCTTGATGACACGCCACTGATTTATTAATTAAGCTTGCAGCGATATTGATCATTGGTTGCAGAGGCTTGATGAATTTCTCGGAAGCCCTGAACTCGAGTAGTCTATTCCAGACAGGACCAGGGGAGCCGGTCGCCGGCCATCTTGGTAAGTAGTCTTTAATTCGGAGCAGCACCTGGACATGACGCCAATGACCAGCAGTCTGGCTAGTTCAATATGGCTCGTCTAGCATCGCGACGGTTCATTACGGTAGAATTTGCATATTTAAAGGTCATTTTTTATTGCAGAAAATCGATTCGAAATCAGAGTTATCTTGGCAGAAACACAGCGAACCGCATCTGGGGAGGCTTCCTCGATGGTTGTAGCACATTTCCCGCACGGACATTCCTCGTATGTTGATGAATGTATAACTAATAATACAGATATATATATATATATATATATATGATTTAATGAAGTTCGTGCTCTATTAAAATAAAATCAACTTAGTTATAATTAGAGAAATGGGTGGATTGGAAGGATGGCTTCTAATGGAGCGAGCGGCGGCGGCTGCTGCAGCGTCGAGCTATACAGTTTGGTTCCGCGGAAGTTAGGTCCCGCTCGACGCCACCAGGCACGTGTTTGTACCCGTCAAAGCGGGCGCGTGCTACGGCGGGCCGCGCGTTCCTGCAAATGAGCGCTAAGCCTCAGAGGTCTGCTGAGTATAACTCGACCTCAGGAGATCTAGTTATGCCCTAATACGCACTAATTAAAGCGCGGAATACGAGTAAGGGTGGATTTAAGCAGCGGAGGCGCAGCCCACCCTAAACTCTAAAAACCCAAACCCTAAACTCTAAACCCTTAACCCTTAACGCCAAAGCCTAAACCCAAAAAACCCTAAACCCTAAATTCTAAACCCTAAACCTTGAACGCTAAACCCTAAACCCTATAAACGACTTCCACGACGACGCATCTGCTGTTGCGATTAAAAGCAGATGGATATTCAGCGGCACTCTTAACGGATGGGTACTGCCGTCCGTCTCACTTGTAATAACGCAGCTGCTTGCAGATGCGATTTCATTTGTACGGTGCATCGCTAGTGAAATTATTTAAAGTTTGGTTTTGACCACTACGTAGTGCCACGGCCTGCCCAGCGGGTGTTTCTGTCCCTGGATCTGCGAGTTAGACATCGCCCGTAGAGTGCACCGAGGTATTGGAAGGGGCCACCTGCGACCAACTATTGATAGCAACGGAGTCGCTGTTTCTAACCGCATCGCGTTATCCCGTTAGTACGACGCTAAATTTAAGCATTCTACCCATGCGTTCTCCCGCTAGAGATGCTGCAAATCCCCTCAACCCAGTAGCGATGAAGACGAGGCTAACCCCGCGGCCACTTTGAACTCTCGCTTCGACAACGCCCGCTTTACGTGCAATGCGCCGTTAGTGGCTAGCAGCCTGAAACTCGACGAAGTTCGCGACACGTTCGCTGAAACAGAGACCTGGCTGAAGTCGACGTACTGCTCGCCTGTATCCGACGCTACTCCAGAATGTTCCTCCTTTTCCCCACGCTAACAGATCATTCCAAGCTGGTTCAAGAGTAGCGGCTGCTAGTTTCAGAGTAGGGGCTCAACGAGTTTCTGCAGGCATTTTACAGGTTCCGAATGAGTTTGGGCGCGTCATGACATCAACAGCACGATGATACTCGCCATTTACGTGGTCCCTACTGAAACGCGGAAATAGGAATATGCGCCATCAAATACAGCGAAGAATTTTGCGTTGTATTTGATGGCGCGACACATAGACCTTTAGCTAGAAATTTTTCAGCCGAGCAGTCGACGGCAGTCGGCAGTACCAACGTAGAATTATTCTCAATTTCCGCTTGTAACTCCACAAGGCAGTGTGACCTTGATGGGTGGTACGCAGAAGATTTGTCTACGGCGCTCTCAAAGCCTAAGCCGTTTACGTTACGCACGCGGTAGCCAACAAACTACATATCACGCGGCAAAGAGAAAGTGAGAAAAACATCCGAGTCAGGACGGCAGTCAAGGAAGTTCGCAGCTTTGAAGTCGCAGCTAGCGACGGCTGTAAAGCTTTGCCGCAGTCGCCAGCAGGACAATAGGTGTCATTGCGTACGGATGTTGAAGTGGGCTCCACAACCTAGCACATGCAGAGAGAAGCTCCTGTCATCAGCGGGATTTAAGCGAAGGACAAAAGCTAGTTTTATTGTCCGAAGACGACCTGTAGAACGTGGAAGCTTAAAATGATGTAGTGGCTCAGCTAGATATCAAGAAGTCAAGCCACTGCAAGCCTTGCGGTACAGCGTAAGACCTTTACTCTGTGTCCGTTGATCGACCCGAAGCCGTAGACGCATGGCTGAACCTTTGGGATTTATTGACTAGCCTTGCAGCCTACATTCCTTCCTAGCAGCAGCGGCCCAGCGGCTTTTCTCGGTAGCCCAGCAGAACTAGGATAATGACAATAATCCAGCCTTGACAATACCAAGGGCTAGTTAGATTTTATTCAAGCCACCGTAGTGGACAGTTCCAAATCTTAGATAGGGATAATACACGATGGCTAGCTGAGGAGGCATTCTTCGTAATAGCGAAACTTCCAAGATATAGGCAGCCATCAAGGATGACAGCTAACTTCCGAGCACATGGTGGGGGTTGCACAATAAAATCATTGTACAGGCAAAGATAGGAGAGCAAAATCTTCTAGTCCAGCCGATGCTTGGAGTGTTCTGTAAGTAAGAGTTCGGTTTATCGTCATTTATTTTTGGGCAAATGTCGAGAAAATACAGAAATCATTTGTCCAACTGCCGAATATCTGTTTAGAGTACCTTTTAAAAACAAACGCATTAGAACTAGGATCTTAAGTTTTGAGCATTTTCCCTCTGAGGAAAATGATGATTATGCAAGCATGTCTAACCCGAAAGTAAGCCGGAATCAGCATATGTACAAATTGAAAGCTACTAATCAGAGCTTTATATGTGATTTGTATCCCAGTTTGCCGAACCTCAGTACATCGAAGTGCATGTTGGCACCTTGTTGAGGTGCATAGCTACGAGACTTGCAATAATTTGCATTCATCGCTTTTTTCAGATCCGGCGATTGACCACGATTGCCTGCCGACTAGCACGTTCGGTCTGCCTTCCAGTTACATAATGCTTATCATCAATCACCGCCTTACATAGGCTCGCAGGAGAATAGCCAGCTGGTCCGTAGGCTATTAAACCTATGCGGAAGTCACTATGTTCTATAAGTGCCGCGATATTTCTCAACCTGCCAGAATCTCAGGCATGGCAGCTTTAGTTACCGATATGCGGTGATGACTAGACCAACCGTTTTGTTACTGTAAAGCATCACTATCAAAATTGGCTTGACCAGCGTATCTTCTGTAGCGTCTGCGTGGAACCTAGGCGTCCTATTTTAAACCACGTGCATTATAGCATTAGTTCACTCAACAGTCAAGTTTGCCTATTGCAAGTTTACGTAACATTACTTCCTGTGAAGCGTCGAATAAACTCTAGACCGTCTGTAAGGCTTACAGATCGCTTCGCTCGCTTGCAGCAGCCAAACCTGTCCTTGACCTTCCTGCTCATCCAAAGCGATCCGGCACCACGTGCCACTCGGCTTCCTATCTCGTGCCGTACGTCCACTCAGTTACAATCTTTTGGTGACTTGGCAATATGCATGGAAAGTCTGGAGCTCGCGTTTGGCTTCGGTCACTACCTGCAGCGACTTTGTATCCTTTAACTCACGGCTAAGGACGCATATGCAGCGGTCAAGCTTCCCCTTCCACACCCCTCCACCCACCCCCCAGCGAACTTCTCTCTTTCTGTCTCCGTGTGCACTGCGTGCTTACCTGTGCTCATCGGGCTCATCCCCCTTACAGCGTACGCTCCGCATACTACGGTCGTTTAGCTGTGCCCCTTTTCATATGCACTTACTTATCGGAACCTCTGCTGGCTGACTTCGCCTCACGACACCTTGGTTAGCCGTCTGCTTGCTACCACCTGCGATGCTTCCTTCGCGTGATCGCGTCACGTGTGCTTATGAGTGCTGCGGTTTCGCGCGGCATTCTTTCTAATCGGCGGCTAAGCTGTCTTTTTTTAGCGCGCGCGGAGAGCCACGAATGAGATTCGGTTCTCTTATGGCGTTGCTACGTTACTTTCCGCATTGGCATTCATCAGTCAAGCGCGGCGTATAGGGACCACATTGGCAGGCGGGCCGGGGGAAGCCCTATCCCTCCTCTCCAGCCCTCCTCCTTCGGTCTCCTCTAGTGGAATTACCAAATGCTCGCCGAACACCTTCTTCCGCCACTGTCTTGTGACTGGCATCCCGACGAAGCGAGGGGAGAAGGCGACGCTTCGCTGACGCGTGAAGACGCTGCAGAGAGAAGCTCATGCAAACGAAAAGATAACGGAAGCGAGACGTCTCTGTCTGTCTTTAGGTCTGTCTGTCTGTCTCTCTGTCTGTCTGTCTTTCTCTCAAAAGAAATTCGCAGAGAAGCACTGTTGTGCCAAGTCGGCCACGTCATTTCTTCACATGAGATTATTAGCATTTCTTTCTATAGCAGCAATCGTTAGGGACCGGATATTCTCGTAGTCCTCGGCTTAAATGCTACCTGAGGTGAACGGAAGTGACACGATAGGTCAGCTGGTATTCATGCCCAGTCCTGCGCTCGCGTAGCCGCATTCGACTGTGGAAAAAACGCCAAGGCCAAGGAATAATTATGGAGGTACTAGCTGACGCCCGCAAAAAGTTCCGAGAGTTTTCAGTGCTTAATTGCAATGCGGGTGTGAGTGTCCGTTGTCCTATCTGGTGAGCCCAACCTACCGTCGGGCAACGACTCCATATGGCGACCTGCGTATTGAAATGCTCGAATCTTACCTTCAATCTCTTTCTATTTGTGACCTTTTTGTAAGTGAGACGCTAGCAGAGCTTTGACGGTACGAAGCTTACGAGCTTTTTCTGCAGTCTCTTACCGCTGTACAGTGTTTCGTATGAGAACTTTCTGTTGAGCTTCGGCAGTGAGGCACACCGGGTGGCTTCGTTTGTTGCTTGTTTTCCCCATAATTGCTATTTACGACAGGTGTTCTCATAATCTGCTCGCTTATATTCTATTCCCAACTCATCACTGCGAAAACTCGCCGGTCCACAAGGGCTGACGGAAACCGCAGATTTTTCCAAGGAAACAAGCCTAGAGTGAAGTGAAAATCACGGAAAATTCAAACTTTGGTTTGGAAGGTATTACTCACTAGCAGCCGCCAGAATGTCCGCTGACGGCTGCTAGTGAGCCAGCCCTCCTACTCAGTGCCATGCTTAGAGTTCACTTTCGTCAGCGTCCGGTAGCGAATCACAATTGGGTTGCGAGTATAAAGTATGTTCACGAGAAAAATTGCGAGCAGATTCTGCTTGAGCTCCTTCATCGCTTACCAAAGGCAGGCACGGCACGACTTCCAGTCTGTCAAGCTCACTCAAGAAGGATCATAACTCGCCAACACAGCTGGTCCAAGCGGAAGCGCTGGAGGTGTAAGTCGTCACTTCTGGCGACAGCAATGGAGTCATAGTGCAAAAGCCGCAAGCTACTGGAATGCCCCCCCCCCCGCCAGCCTTGAAAAATCCCGTGTTCAACATTCCTGAGAATTTCCAGCATTTCAGCGTGCTATGTCAATTATGACTAGGCATGATGCAGCTACCTGGCCAAATTAGCAAAGTCTTCATGGCATGACACTCATTATTGCTGCACCGTCGTAGTTATACTGAAAACCGCACACAATGGAACTACTGTGAATGTGGTGTCAGTGACTTCACCGGATGAACGGACTGACTTACTAATTAGCTATCGAACTATTTGTGAAGTAATGAACCGGCACTAGCGGCACATCCTGATTTAAATATGGACCCAGATATCTATTGTCAAGAGAGCATTATTTTCAAGGTAGTTTTTACAGAGTCTCTGATGTTATAGCGTCCACTTCCTCGGGCTTGGTGGTGGTTTTCCAAAGGGTGATGACAATTATTGTGACACAGGAACCACTAATAATCTCTAGAAACTGTCATATCTTGGCTGACCTAAAATAAAAAAGTTCTAAACTAAGTGGAGACCCTTTAATTATTGCATAACTGAATTCGTGGTAGGTGCAAAGATGAAAGTTAAGAAATGGGAAGAAATACTAGATGAACCAATCTTGATCGGGAGGTTTTCCAACTTTAGGGTAACACTAGATTTTCCCATTATTACTTGGTTGGTCTTATCATCTATCGCTTGCCTTCAGGAAGCTAGAAGCCATTTAAACGCGAATGTCTTCGATGCTGGCAGCAAAGGAATCGAACGAGTCATATAAAAGGCACGAGATAGGCCTCGAAGGGTTGTAGGAGAATGCAGAGCTGGCTGCAGTCGGCGTAGACACGAAAGCCAAGATTGTTTGTGGTGATGGCGTCGTTAACAGGACGTCACTAGATTGCGAAAGTAAGGAGGCCTATGACCGAACCCTGAGGTACCTCAAAGTCAAAGGCTCCTAAGTTGACCAACGGTCATTCTAGAGCCACGTCCACGATCGACCATCACTGCCTGTCGATCATCTTGCCATCAAACCAAGGGCTTCGTGAGCCTGAAAGTGCGTGACGGAGCCTCGAATTCATTACGTGACTTGACGGGACGTGACGGCTGTGCAGGTGCGTGTGACGGTATAGGTAGTGTAATGTGGAAAACGAGTTTTGCTCTATTTCTCAAAATCTTGTTTGGATCAGGGTCTGTCATCAAAAGTGCGACAAAAGTTCCAACCTTAAATTTCAATAAAAGAGGTGGCATTCACAAAAGATAAAATCGCATTTAGAAGATCACATGCCTGATGGTAGTTTCAGAGTGCCCTGTCAAAACTTTCTAGACCCTTTCCAGCTGTAATCCGAACTATTTTGAAGAGTATCTAAAATCAAAGCAACACACTTTTTTCATGCAAACAAATAAACGCTGTGCTTACAATGATGAATTTCTTCCTCACAGAGGGCGACTTTCCTCCTAGCCAGGGCTATTACACTGTAGATCTCGGGCAAATTAATGGCCGACTTATTCCAACTCACAACGGCCTCCTCAGATGCGAAAGGCTCGACACAACGGGAGGATCTTCTACGGAAGCAGCCAGGCGAACACTTGCCGAAATTAATGTAATGTACCTCCGTCAGTAACTCCACAAAGTCATAAAGACCATTTGGGTGTTACGCAGGAGAGTTTTGTATAGCGCACTCACAGCCTAAGCGGCTTTCGGTACGCATTCGGTAGCCAACAGACTTCGTCTCACGCAACAAAGAAAAAGTGGGAAGGATAGCAGAGTCAGGAGAGCAGTTGAGGTAGTGAGTAGCATAGAAGTAGCAGTTCAGGACCACTGAAAAAGATGTGCCATAGTCGGCAGTTAGAGAGTAGTTGTCGTTGCGTAAGAGTTGTGGAAGCGAGTTCCACAGTCTAGGACCTGCAGAGCTAAAGCTTCTGTCGCCAACTGTCTTTATAATAATAATAATAATATTGCATTTGATAAAGCGCCCTCAGAGAACTTAATCTCTTTCTAGGCGCTTTACATTTGCTGCAAAGTGATATGCAATAGAATAGTAAGTAAAATCATGCTTGAAAAACAAACGAAATGAATAATATGGTTAGGGGTGACATGCACAGGGTCAGCATGCAAATGTGGTTAGTGGCAGCATGCACAGTGTCAGCACGCATAAGCACATCAAGGACGAATCACAGGGACCCACTAAATGCTGTTCTAAATAGGTGTGTTTTTAAGTTTCTTTTAAATGTGGTCAGGTCAGGGGATGTTCTGACGCAGGTCGGGAGGGAGTTCCAGGCTTTGGGAGCATATGAGCTAAATGCACGGTCTCCAAAGGATTTAAGGTTTGTACGAGGTATTTCCAGACTGTTGGATTCCGAAAAGCGGGTGGTACGATGCTTGGCCTGATTGGGGAGTATATCTGAAAGATAGGCTGGAGCCATAGAATGAAGAGACCTAAAAGTGAGCGACAAAACCTTGAAGTCAATCCGTTGCTTGACTGGTAACCAGTCTTTAAGCGGAGGAATGGGACAGCTAATTTATTGTCCACACAGGACCTGAGGGCGCGAACAGGCTGAAACTGATGCAGCAGTTCAGCTAGGTACGAAGGAGCTAAGCCGTGGTGGGCCTTGTGGGTCAGCGTAAGAAATTAGGTTCACTTTTGCAGCCACAGTTGCACACGAGTGTAAGGTTTGTCGGTAAATTATACAGTGCTAAGTAAAAGGCTCCACTAAAGGTGTGCGCGTGCATACCTTCCACAGAAGACGTGTGGGCGTTTATTTTGTAGAGGTAAATGAAGCCGTACCTACAAAGCGTCAGCATCCCGTAAACAGGAGTCCACCGCGGATGATGCGTGGCTCATGAATGTACGCGACATGCCCCGGAAATTTGATTGGTCAGCTGGCTATTTGGTCCAGCGGTTAAGGTGCTCGTCCCGACCAAGGCCTGGCTGAGGTCATGGGCTCGAGCTCCGAGGCATATGTGAAGCACCAGAATAGAGATCAAGTTCTCTTGGGGCGCTATACAAATGAATTATATTTATCTATACCTATTTACAACAAGTAGGCTTAAAGTAAGTGGTTCTCGTAAACTAAGCAGCAAGATAAACTGAATTTTCTGACTAATGTGTATAGCGGCGTAGGAGCTTTAGCAGCTATCGTCACCGCTTGCAGCTGGCAATACAGCATTGCCGTATCAGCGACAGTGAGATCCGAAGGGGCGAAGAGTTAAGAGTACATTTTACAGAGTACATCCAGCTTTACTTAGGAAGTATGCTCGTACAATCCAAACCGTCTACGACAAAAACTATTAAAGTATTTGTAAAACTAAGAAATATGGAAAAACATGAGCAATAATTATCAATGCATTTTTACGTTTAATCGCCATACGATCAGCCGTTAAATCTAGTTACAGCAAGTCTTACGCACTGTTTGACACTCGTTCTGGCCGTAACGTTAATCGCCGTGGCTCGGCATGAAGTGAAAAGTAGAATGCAGGCCATTGCGGAAGTTCTTGCTATCTTCCGCTGGCTCCCTTCCTGAGTTTTGCACCAGCTGCAATCGCCTGATCAAACCTGCCGATGGGCCAGTAAGCAGTGAGTTGCAGAATTCGAGACGGGATGTCACGAATGCATGGACCAACTTAGACGTGGTATCTTTATCTAAACAAGTACGAATTTTAGCAATGTTATGTAGCTGAAAGTAGGCATATTTGACTGTGGGGCTGATGTGGTCGTCTAATGAGAGGTCACTTTGGAACATGACACCCAAATTTCGTGCTGATTCAACAGGAAATATGCTGGCTGAGCCAATTTTGAGCGTCAGCCTTTCCAGTTTATGAATCACATTGGGTTTGCCCATAACTGGTAAGTTAGTTTTATCATCGTTTAGTTGTAGAAAATTTGCCGCCATCCATGAGCGGATGTCATGGATACATGCAGCAAGTGAGTTGAGAGAATTTGAGGTGCTCAAAGGCTGGGAGGGATCAAAGCAAAGGTACAACTGAGTGTCATCCGCATAGAAATTAAAGCCTAGATTGTGCCTGGCAATCACATCAGCAAGAGGGAGAGTATAAACCGTGAAAAAACCGGACCTAGCTCGGAGCCCTGAGGTACCCCATATTTCAGAGGTACCTTAGATGATCTTTGTCCATTCACGTCAATACTCTCGAGACTCCCACTGAGATAGGACCTGAACCATTGCAGAGCAGTGCCAGTGATGCCCAGCCGAAACGAGAGGCGCTCTAGAAGAACTTTGCAGTGTTACCCTCAGGTTTGGCATTATCTTCTCTCTTGCTTTTAAAACATTGTGAGGCCTTGTGGCTGACTTCCAAACAGTACTGGCACTTACCAGTAAACTTGAAAGTGTGCTGCTTGCCGTGAGTAGTAGGCGAAGCCACGTTGCTGGCTGTCCAGGCTTCATTCGAGGCCACAAGAGCCGTCTCTCTCATTCTCTCGTCGCAAGGAGGGCCGATTTTCTCGCCTTAGAAGCTCATGCATCAGCCTACTCTGAACTCTGAACTCTGAACCCCGTCAAGCGTTAAGTCGCGCATGTCCCTTGCTGCAAGGATCATTATCAGCTGCTGCCACGACTCCGGTAGCTCACTCAAGCATGCGGAGGAGAATCTATTCCTCTGGTATAGTGTCTCCTGCGGCTTGAAGCACATTAGCAATCGAATTAACTTCGCTTTCTTAGTCCTGGACATGGCCTCCCCTATGACATCCGGATAGATGTAAGCTTCGGATGTAGGAGAAGTCTACTCGTTAGCGTTCTTGAAGCATATATGGAATCCAGCTTCCTCCACGCCTCCGAAGCCGTTGCCATAGTTCCGATACCGGAACTCACTAGCACAGAATTCGAGACAGCCATGACAATTACGGAAAAAGCCTTTGCCGTACGCCGGTCAAACTCTCGCTGTGCCTTACCGTCATCTTCGCCTTTCTTGCAACTCTTACCGCTAAGAGATTCGACATCCATGGGCCGTCTCTCGTCGCAGCTTACACCCCACAGGTCGTTGGCGCTGAGTAGAACTTCGCCTGGGTACTCCGCAGCTGCGAATGCAAACGATGGTGACAGCGGTAAAGACTCTTGTGCCGCTGTATTAATGAGGCTATTAAATCGGCCAATGAACTTTTGTATCGACGGATTCAGAGCGAAATTCTTACATTGACTCGCAGAGCCGTAACTACTTGGCTTCTTCGTACCTATTATAATTGGGCAAAGAAATCTTGTCTCCTGCTGGTGACTATGGCACATCCTTTTCAGTCATCCTGAGCTGCTACAGTACTTTCATGCTACTCACTTCCATGACTGCCCTCCTGTCTCCGCTATCCTTATGACTTTCTGTTTGGTTCGCGACATGAAGTCTGTTGGCTACCGCATGCGTACCGAAAGCCTGCTTAGGCTTCGCATGTGCAATAAAAAACTCTCCTGTGTCTCACCAGCTTATTCTTTGTCGCTTTGCGGATTTACAGATAGAGACAAATTACATTATATTACCGATATGTGTGGCCAGCCAGATAAGGACTATAAGTAGACATCTACCACCTATTAAGAATCATTAGCAAAGGAGGCACAGTTAAACCTCTAAAAATTAACGATGCCCTAAAATCTTTTAATATGGCATTTTTTAGGACGCCGACGTACAATCCAGCTCGGACAGCATTTAGCAGTCCACTTAAAAACAATAAAACGTGCACGCAAGCAATTATTACTGACTAAGGATATAGAAGTTTTTTTTGACAGCTTCATTTATATTGCGGCAGCAAAGGCTTTACCAGTATGCTATTCCTGCTTGAAGTGAACAGTAACGAATAGCCTGCTGTTGCGTTTGTAACTACAACGTGGTTCGGTCAGCGTGAGCCCCTGAACCAAATGCCATGACCTTGGGACTAAACCATATGCCACAACAACGCAGCACTAGCTTGACAGTTGCAACGAACGAATAGCCTACTTACCTAGACGCGCTCATCGGCTGATCTTAATATGGCGCCCGGAAATGAGTTCGCTGCCACCATCATCGATCAGTGCTCCGAACGAGCAGCAAGCAATTGGCCCGACACATGAAATCGCTTGCAAATGTTCGACTCTACTTAATTACTAATTCTACTTTTACTGGACCGTCACAAGCAGTATTAAGACACGCTCGAATACGGATTGTGCAATAATTTAGCATCGCATTCAGTATGCTTCACAAGTTACGCGGCGTTTGTTTGGGATGGACGTACACACCTGCAGTAAGGTTATCTCTCTTCGCTAATAATAATAATAATAATGCACTTGATAAAGGCCCTCAGAGAGCTCAATCACTTTCTAGGCGCTTTGCATTACCTGCAAAGGGAAACACGATTGAATAGTGAGTAATATCATCACTACCCAGGTTGTGGGTTGGAGTACTGCAGCGGGCAATCCTTTCTCTCCCACATTACGGAAGTTTACAGCCGTTGAGGGTCTTAGGCCACTTTATAAATGAGGTTGTTGAAATAGCTAACCATTTGTTATGGTTGGATGAACTTACACTAGTTGTTACATCGTTGAACTAGCAGAATGAATTGTATTTCTTTTAAAGTTTGCAGGATTAAGATGGAATGTTGAAAGGATTTTAACTGAAATATTCTCCTAAAATATAATAAAACTATTACAGCTTCTAATAATCATGAGCCCGGTCGCGTCGCCTCAGCAGAGCCTCCACACCCAAGACTGTCAGCGAAGGTTGCAGACCGGAGCCTTCAATTGCCATTTGGGCGAGTACCACGGGCATCCTTGGCTCAAGTGCGACGGCTACGCTGCTCACCTACGCCCACCCATTGCCCAGAAGTTCGGCCGCCGGACCACTCGTACGCGTAATGTAATGTATCTCCGCCTGTAACTCAACAAAGCCACAAAGACTATGTGGGTGTTTCGAAGGAGAGTTTTGCATAGCGAACAACAAGCGGCCTCCAACGGTTAACATTTTGGCTAGAGTTTATTCGGTGAGCCTATTTAGCTTTTTAGATTCGATTGCACTCACTGCCTACGTGGCTTTCGGTACGCATTCGGTAGCCAGCGGACTTCATCTCACGAAACAGAGAGAAAGTGGGAAGCATAGCAGAGTCACGAGAACACTTGAGTAGTTGACGCGTACCCATAGCAACACCCGTACCGGGGTCGCTCGCCATCGGTTGCCGGCTTCTTCTTCTTCAGCTCGAGCTCGATCGTGGTAAGGTTGACGTTCGTCGTGATTCTGAGGTATTTGGCAGTTTCGTCTTGCACTTTCAAAGCCCGACGCCCCGATCCCAATCTGATGCCCGAATCTGGCGGACCCGACCGAAACTCGGCCTAAAAATCTTCGAAAGAAATGCGATGTGGCATTTGAATAAGTAAGGCAAGCCAATACCCACACCCACGCCCACCCGTACGATGGCTGGTGGCATCAACGCCCGCCCAGCACCCACGGTGGGTAGGCGTGGGACTGGGCGTTGATATGGGTACCCAGTTGATTGACAGCTCTGCTACAGACCGGCTCGCTAGCGACCCAGCGAGCGTGCACCGAGTCGTAGGAGTGGTAAGCGGTGCGGTCAAACAGACTGGAGCCAGAGTGCCTCCACCGCTAACCTCCCTCTCCCCTTCTCAGAGACCCCTGCTACCCCGGATCGATCTGCGACCAGACTACCTGGCACGACCGCATCAAGCCCTTTTGATTGGCAGTCGCGGCCGGAACCAAGCTTTGACCTTCTTAATCCTGATTTGACCTCGGAGATAAAGCGAACACTTTTACCCGAGCGAAAGGACTACGCCTCGTCCGACGACGCTGGCATGCACCCCAAAGGGCGTACTCTAAAAGACGCAGTATCAAAACATAACATTGCTAAAATTCGGGCTTGTTTAGATAAGGATACCACGTCTAAGTTGGTCCATGCATTCATGACATCCCGTCTCGACTTATGCAACTCACTGCTTACTGGCCTACCGGCATGTTCGATCAGGTGATTGCAGCTGGTGCAAAACTTTGCAGCTAGGCTTGTCTGTCACCAGCGTCGCAGTTGACACATTTCACCACTTCTCGCCGACCTGGACTGGCTACCAGTCAAGCAACGGATTGACTTCGAGGTTTTGTCACTCACTTTTAAGTCACTTCATTCTTTTGCTCCAGCCTATCTCTCAGATCTACTCCCCCACCAGGCCAAGCATCGTACCACCAGCTTTTCGGAATCCGATAGTCGAGACCGATTGCTCGTACAAATCCCAAATCCTTTGGAGACCGTGCATTTAGTTCGTATGCTCCCAAAGCCTGGAACTCACTCCCGACTTGCGTCACACCATCCCCTGACTTGACCACACTTAAAAAGAACTTAAAAACACACTTATTTCGGACAGCATTTAGTGGGTCCCTGTGATTCTTCCCACGTGTGCTTATTCGTGCTGACACTGTGCATGCTGCCACTAACCACAGCTGATCCTGTGCATGTCACCCCTAACCATGTTATTTATGTTGTTTATCAAGCATGATATCACTCACCATTCAATCGTGTTTCTCTTTGCAGCAAATGTAAAGCGCCTAGAAAGAGATTGAGTTCTCTGAGGGCGCTTTATCGAGTTCATTATTATTATTATAATCTTTAGCACAGCCCGGCAGCAATGCTACCGCCTCCATGGCCTAGGCGTCTCACCCACCGGCTCTACCGATTGACGACCAAATTTTTCAGGCACAGTCATTGACGTTTCAGACGCGGCAAATGTTTTTCTCGGCAGTTGGTTGGTGGAAATCGAAACGACGCGAAAGTCTCAACGAATTTATGGCCGCCCGCTCAAATGCAGTTCGTGAGCTTCATGCTTCGTCGAACGAGCCAGGCTGTGAACGCATGAGTTGGTCAGCCGGCCCCTGCCGTGAACTTAGATATCAACTGATACAAAATCAAGAATGCACAACTCTAGGGTTCTTCGCGGTTGTATTTGGGCCGAGCAGCGACAGTGGCTGGTCGGCCACGAGCGGTACCTCGTGTCTGGGGCCGAACCTACAAGTACAGATAAATAAAATAAATAAATCCTAGCTGATTAAATAGCCTCTTTTGTACAGCGACAAAAGAGCCTTTACGGCTATCACCGCCGCTTGCAGTGGCGATAAAGATCGCCCACCACAGGAATCAAACCCACGACCTCGAGACCGAGGTCGTGAAAGCAACCGCCTTACCTAATGTGCCATCACGGCTAGGTCCTTACGGTGCCCCACGAGATTGATCTATCTCTTTGGCCCCCCGACTCTTCGGCCACCAGCTACCATCGCGAAAGCGAGCGAAAGCTAATGTAGGTCCTGTCTCGAAAAATGACGAGAAACTACTGAAAAACTTGCCCTCTACTAGAATATTTCTTTAGGGCACCCTTCAAAGGACAAAAAATGTTAGAAATGGATCAAAAGTTGTAAAGATTTCCTTCTAAGAGGAAAAATGATTATGCAAGCCATGTCTATCCTAGAAATAAATCCGAAGGAAAATATCTATAAATAAAAAGTTTACCGATCACTGCACAATATGCGACCAGTGTTCTAGCTTTTCGAACCTTGATCTATCGAGGCATGTACGTGCAGCTTGTTAAGGTACATATATGTTTATGACCTTTGGAAACAGCTTCATTTACATTGCAGCTTGGTTCATTTTCAATTCCATACCTCAGCTAATATTCGTGGATCAATGGGAAATTTGAAATATGAGTTCAACATGAGCTCAACTCTGCTTTTAAATTACTGAAGTACATTATTTTTATTTCAGCTTAATAAGTATGGGTATTAAGGGGTCACGACTTAGCTGCTGACTCTTGGCCACGTTGAACCTGGTTGTTGTTCCTACGCCGTCCACCCAGAGGCCAGCTGCTGCATGAGCACATTCCTGTGTTTATATTGTCCTCCCTCTAGTGGATCATTAATCAAGATGGCATTCTAACATGAAGGGTGGACTGCTTGCACTCGCAGCAAAGTGTACTCACTGACAGTCCCTGATAGCTTGCTGCTCATGACGTTAGTTTGTTTGTGCAGGTTGCTGCAGCAACTCGTCTCCTTGCCAACATCAGGGCTGTCCCTGTGGCCTTGACGGCTTCTCCTTGCACGTTCCAGCACAATAGGAACTACAGACTAGCTGAGACCGACCCAGCAAAGTTTAGTGAGATCCTCACCCAACGCCTCCATGCTGTCCTGGACGAGCGCAATCGCTGTACAGAAATGCTTGCCGTGCAGCAGCACCATCCTGGTGCCGGCAGCAGTGATGGACATGCTGCTTTGCAGCAGCAGCAGTGTGCTAGCCGAAGCCTAAGACAGGCCGTGGCCACCGCCCGGGACGATGACAGTGATGCGCAGGGCATCCTCGACAGGCACTGTGAGCGCATCTGGGGAAAGTCGGGACAGCAATCGCTTTCCAAGTCGCAGCAGAATAGGCGTGGCACCACTAGCCGCCTCACCATGCTACCCGAGTGCATCCTCGAGGTCTTACCTATACGGGACGATGACAGTGATGCGCAGGGCATCCTCGACAGGCACTGTGAGCGCATCTGGGGAAAGTCGGGACAGCAATCGCTTTCCAAGTCGCAGCAGAATAGGCGTGGCACCACTAGCCGCCTCACCATGCTATCCGAGTGCATCCCGGAGGTCTTACCAATAGACGAGAAAGAGCCAGCCAAGTCTCCAGAGGTCGTCAAGCAGCACCATCAGGTCACCGTACGACGACAAAAGGACGACGACAAGCACATACAATTGGTCCACACGTGGCTCAAAACCTGCCATGAGGTGATTGTTCTTGATGTAGACAAGACCCTTTGCAGCACGGCCGTGTCAGCCCTTTCCCCCTGACCTGAGCTAGAACTCAGCTGCTACTTCACTCGAGCCAATGGCATAACCGGTTTACACCCCTCGGCCGGTCTTTATTCATGTCCCTGATCTGCCAAAGAAGCTCTGTTGCTGCTTCCTGATCCTTGACTCCAGTTGCCCGAATCGTCATTTTTGGTCTCCAGCTGGGTCCCACACCGTCCGTTGGCAAACAGCCCAAAGAGCAAGCTATGCTGCTGCGCCCCATCTCTTCTGTCGAGTGCAGCAGCTGCTGCAGCGTGCCGATCTTGCACAACTCGCGCCATGCTTTCTGGCTACCGTTGCATGAACAGCAGCATCTTGGCAAAGCACAAGACCTGCTCGCCATTGTCGGTTGCAGAGCAAGGCCACCGACGAAGGCTCAAGCCTTGCTAGAGGTGTGCACACGGGCACCGTCATGGTGGGGGCGATCGCACCGCTGGGTGGTCACCACCATCGTGCGGGCAGTCTCAACCAGCTGCTGCTCACCATGCAGCAGCAGCAGCAGCAGCAGGATGACGGCAGGGGTGCTAGACACGCCAAAGGTGCCACCATAGACGACGATGGCGACGACGATGTGCCGGGCATTCTCGACAAGCACTACAAACGCAAATGGAAGAAGTCGGGCTGGCACTCGCGGTCCAAGTCGCCACACTTGCCGCCACAGCAGCAGGATGCTCATGGAGCCTTACGCTGCTCTGCTACATGGACCAAGTCAGGTGCAGCCTCAGCTGCAACAACTGCCTTGCCCAGGCCAATGGCCGAGCCCGGCCTGCCGAACGGGACCACTGCCACATCTGGTGGAGGGCAGCAGCCGCACTGGGGAAGAGGCGCGAAGCAGACGATGCCAGCAAGAGGCACTTTTGCTACTGAGCAGTCGACGGTGTCCAACGCAGAACTGGGGCAGCTCCAGAGAAAGAAAAGGCTCAACGGCGCAGAGCAAGGCAGCTGGGCAGTGAATAGCATCCAGCAGCAGCAGCAGCCGGCTCATCAGCGAGCCCCGGCATCTGCTTTATGTGAGCAATGCTCGTGTTGCTGTGCAGTGCATCGATGTCACGTTTCGTAAGCCGAGGGAGCTATTAGACTTCTGCGCTTTCGCTTCTTATTGCGAGCCACGCTTCCAGAGAGGCAAGCAGTATCGAATGGCAGATGTTGGTTGGGCGTGGGCAAAAGATGTTCAACAGAGATTAACAGTGTGAGCAGACGCTCTATACTGCAATGACTGATTGCCATAGGAATGTACACAGATTGCTGGCGGTAAATAAAATTCTGAGTTAACCGATGAGAGGCACGCCTGTATCTCTCTCATCCTGGCGCGTAGCCACTGTTCTTCATTGAAGCTTGTGGAGATTTCGAAATAGTATTAATAAGAATAATAATGCACTTGTTAAAGTGCCCTCAGAGAACTCAATTTACTTTGTAGGCACTTTACATATGCTGCAAAGTGAAACGCGATTGAATGGTGAGTAAATATGCTTGATAAAAAACATGAATAGCATGGTTAGGGGTGACATGCACAGGATCAGCTGTGGTTAGTGGCAGCATGCACGGTGTCAGCACGCATAAGCACTCGTAGGACAAATCACAGGGACCCACTAAATGCTGTCCTAAATAAGTGTGTTTTTAAGTTCTTTTTAAGTGTGGTCAAGTCAGGGGATGTAGTGACGCAGGTCAGGAGTGAGTTCCAGGCTTTGGGAGCATACGAACTAAATGCACGGTCTCCAAAGGATTTGAGGTTTGTCCGGGGTAATGGTAAACTGCTTGATTCCGAAAAGCTGGTGGTACGATGCTTGGCCTGGTGGGGGAGTAGATCTGAGAGATAGGCTGGAACCAAAGAATAAAGTGACCTAAAAGTGAGTGACAAAACCTTGAAGTCGATCCGTTGCTTGACTGACAGCCAGTGCAGGTCGGCGAGAAGTGGTGTGATGTGGCAACTGCGACGCTGACGACAGACAAGCCTAGCTGCAGAGTTTTGCACAAGCTGCAATCGCCTGATCGCTCATGCGGGTAGGCCAGCAAGCAGTGAGTTACAGAAGTCAAGACGAGAGTCCACGAACCGCTAGTCGCATGTAGGCCTCTGGTCAAAAGTGTCCATTCAAGTAAGATCAGACTAAATCAGAACTCGTAAGGTGCACTTTGGTAGACCCGTAGGGCCGAACGACCCGGTGAAGCCAAGACTAATTCAAAAATATCATCGCCAAAAGTACTGTGATTAGACCGTTTGAAGCTCGTGTGATAAAAAGGCTAGGAATTCAAAGCTATTTAGCCTCAAAGTGTACATGAAACCAGCAATCAGATACTGGTGGAAGATCAGGACTGCCCTAGAGCAATGATCTCAGTGACTATACGAACACATGCGCGACAACCGGCTGATTGGCATGTGGACTGATGATGTGCCGCTAGTCCATGAGGTTGAACAGCTTGCTCGAATACCGATAAGAGACGTCTGTAGTTTGACGTTCCACCAGCAAGCAGCACGCTGCTGCACGGAATCACTGAGCGTCCTCGAACAACTTTGTATTTGGGCAGAGCAGAGCAGACCTCACGACTGGCCTCTCTTGCCCCTCCCCCAACTTTCCCACTGCCTCTTCTCTGCAGGCCGTGACTCAACCTCCATAAAACATAAACTCCTCAAACCATAAACCTAAATAAACCATAAACCCATAAAATCATAATCCCACGATAGCACCACAAGACCACAAGAACCATGCATTTCAATTCCCGTCTTTTTTGGGTGTTAGAAAGTACTGCATCTGACACGATGTCAGTTCCAGCAATGGTAGAAGATTTCTCTTTTTTTTCAATATCGTATGAAAAAACCAAACCGTCGATTTACTTTCAATCCACTGGAAATGCACAGCAGCTTCTGTGCTCAGCCTAGAGGATAGAAGATAGAGCTAGAGGATGGAAACTAAAACTACACTGTTCTAGCGAAGAGCCCTGCACAGCTTCGGAAGTTCATCTATGATCTCGCTTGCTTGTGACCGTGGTATTCCTCAGCGGCAGAGAATCGTTGCAAGAAAAGGGGTGACCCCAACTCAGCCTTTATAATGCTTCCTTAAAATATCGGGCTTTTGTTCCTGTGTCGTCGCTAATCTGGCTGAGCATTCCCTAGATTCCATGCTCTATCTCGTCAGAAGTGTAGTGATGGGGGGGCGGGTGACTGATGTCACCGGGCGCCAAGGCCAAGGGACGCCAAAAGCAAACTGGACTGTGCATATTTTTTAAACTTTTTATGTGTTAATACCAATCTTGATTTCTAGCAGTTCCTTGTTTCAATGAACTTGCTTACCATTTCTGACTGAGTCAGCTAAGCATGTTTACAGACTTTGACCAAGCCGTAGCTTGACGCTCTAGAGGCACACGCGAGACGACACGGAAACACCGAGGGGGTCTTCAACCACAGCATATTTGGCTAATGCTCGCAGTGCAATAAGCGTACGGCCGTTCATCCCTCCGTCCGCGTCCCAACTGCTCATCCAGCCTGCTTGCCCCCATCCTGCCTGCCACAGGCGGGCTGCTTCGCGTCAAGGGCGTGTCAGCATGCCGTGGCTGAGCACCGACACACTATTAGACCATGCACGCTACGTTTAACTGGCTGTAACAGCCTGTCACACACGCCAGAGCTCATCCGGTCCATGCAGTGTTGCTATAATGCCCCGAGATTATGAATTATGTTAGGAACTTTGAGCTTTGCCGCTGAAATGGATCGAGTATGAGATAGCCGCGAGAAACCGAGACTTATAAGCACCATTTTCAAAATTATGTTCAATTAGGGTTATTGTGTGACGTATAATCTGGCTACGATATAAAGCTCTTCTGTCTGACCACACTTGCCCTCCATGAGCAGCGGTCTACCGGAAAATAAGTCTAGCGCTGAGCGTGAACTGCTGTCAGCCTAATAGCGAGTAGGCTGTATTGCTTGAGTATTACTGGAAGTCACCTGCGTGTGTCAGCCGTAAAATACAGGCTATAGCTGTGCGTTAACTAATACGGTTTTTTATTAGCGCTGATTGCAGATGAGCGAGTGCTGTGTTTTCATCGTTGGCTTGTTGCTAGTCTCTGCACATTGCAGGTGTTGCACAGCTACCCGAACCAGTGAGGGTTGCACGGTTGAAGGAACGGGACCAGCCGGACTATCCAATCTACTTCCTCACCAGGCTAAGCATCGCACCACCCAGCTTTTTGGAATCTAGTCGTTTACCTCGCACGAACCACGAACATCAAATTCTTTGGAGACCCCACCTTTAATTCGTACGCTCCCAAAGCCTGAAACTCGCTTCCGACTGGCGGCACAACATCTCCTGACTTGACCACATTTAAAAAGAAACTAAAAAGGCATCTATTTATCACAGCATTTAGTGAGTTCATGTGATTCGTCCTTGATGTGCTTACAGGGTTCATTTTTTGCTCCAGCCTATCTACCTATCAGATCTACTGCCCCACCAGGCATCGTACCGCCAGCTTTTCGGAATCCAACTGTTTACCTATACCTCGTACAAACCTCAAATCCTTTGGAAACCGTGCCTTTAGTTCGTATGCTCCCAAAGCTTGGAACTCACTTTCAACTTCCGTCACGGCATTCTGACTTGACAAAAATTTCAAAGAAATTAAAAGCACACCTATTTAGGACAGCACTTAGTGCGTCCTTGTGATTCTTCCTACATGTGCTTATGCGTAGGACAATGCACAGCATGCTGCCACTAACCACATTTGCAAACTGACCAAGTGCTTGTCATCCCTAACCACGTTATTCTTGTTGTTTATCGAACATGTTACCAATAACAATCCGATCATGTTTCCTTTGCAGCAAATGTAAAGCGCCTAGAAAGAAATTGAGTTCTCTGGGGACGCTTTATCATGTGCGTTATTATTAGTATTATTACGGGTGCTGACACTGTGCATGATGCCACTAACCATGTTGGCATGCTGTCTGAGGACGCAAGTAGAACACTTGAAACAAGAAGTGAAGCTGACAGTCTCCTGCATTGTATCTCGAACTTTAACTTTTTTGCTCTGTTTCCAGTTTGGTACTGCTTCTTACGGGAGATTGACAAAGTTCAGAAAAGACTGAACGATCCAAAGATTATATTCAAACACGCCTCTTTGCACATCCGATTTCTTGAGACCTGAGTTTTCAAGACTTTGAGGAGACCTTGCCATGAATCACTACTAGATGACAAAAGGAAAAGTGAATTATGGGGAGATGCAATTGAATGAAGAATCTGCAAAAGGACACAGATACCTGGTGAACTCTCTTTCAAGATGTTAGTCTCACGGCAGAGGAGAATATTTCAAGAGTAATGAAGGACAGAATAGACTATCTCTGACAATAAATTAAAAATAGGTCATCCCGGCTCGCAGATCTTTATGCCAAATTTGGTTTTTGTTCGAGGCTGATAAGCTTTTGAAGTCATTGACTAGACCAAACTTCACCAGCAATGTCTAGATCTTGGATGGATTCTATTATTCAGACGCTAATGAAACCTAGCTGTACAACGAAATATATGACTGTAAAATGCTTCTTGCCACACTTCACGACTCGGCACTAAAGACACCAGTGAAGCTCATGTCTTTCGTTTCAAGTTAAGCTGTTCTCTGAGGGGGCTTTATGAAATGCATTATTATTATTATTATGCATGATGGCTTGCTCAGCCAATAGTAATCATTTAGGACTGCCATATATTGAACCTGTATGTCCCTTATTCCTTTGTCCGTATTTGCTATGATCCACGTTCCGTTTGTTGGCTACTTTATTTAACATAGTAGTTTTCTCGACCATTGACTGGTGAATGATTTCACGGCAGCGTCTGACACCTCTCTCGGCATTGCGAGTCAGTGTAGTGAGCCAACAAGTTTGACGATAGCTGCCAGCAGCACCGGAACGGTGCGATTTGGCAGGACGGGGTGGCGGAAGGGCGCCGCGAATCACGTGACTCGACAGACCACAAACGTCGCGGTTCAGGAAGGAACCACTAGCCGTAGTGTGGCAGCCAAACTAGCTCACGCGTCTGTGAAATCGCGTCCGAGTTACAGAAATAATCTTTTTTTCCTGACTCCTGGCCTGTTCCATTAATCGTCTGCAACTGATGCGAAAAACTCCGCAGCTCTTGAAGCAAGTGTTGCGTCAACGGAGCAGCTGTCACGACACACACACACACACACACACACACACACACACACACACACACACACACACACACACACACACACACACCACTTCTGTTTAAGCTTCACTGTCTCAACATCAAGCAGGGAATCAGCTGTAAGATCCTCCCTCTGACCTGTAGGCACCCGTGGCTCATATCACTCGCTTACAACACCAGCCTACACCTATTCGAGCTTCTTGCCTTCTTTGCCTTCTTTGCTCTCTCGCACCGCGTGCTTCTCGGCTTCGATCGCTTCCTGTCCGTCGCGCTGGCTGCGCCGAGATCTTTTGGCGACCGGCTTTCGGCTCGCGTTTCAGACCGAAAGTCTGGAACTCGACCAACACCGAGTCTGGACGACACGTCGCCAGCCGAACCGACTTAGCGTCATTTCAGCTCACTCTCGTCTGACTCAAGACGAACCAATCCGTCCTGCTTGGCATTTCCCAGCGGCCCAGTGAAACCTATCGTCCCTGCGAGGGGGCAGGGCTGGCGGTAGGCTTTTCGCGCTTGCCCGAGCGCGTGCTCCAGTGCACACGTCACTACCTCGTGGCCTCTCGCTAATCGACGGCCCCGATATTCCCGATTGCTGCCCACTTTTGCTCGTTGGTCTTAGCGAGATACTTGAGGATCGGTCGCTTGCCCATCTGAGCATGACGCTGTGCACATCAGCAGGTATGCGTCATTGCTTCTCTTGCGGCGAGCTGTACAGCTTCGGGATGGAGACTTTTTTTTTTTTATCTTTGGGCTTCCATCATTACGAACGCTCTGCAGCAGCGGCTTCTGCACACTCAACTCTTTGAGCCACAATGGCAGCCCGCTTAATGGGACGCATGATGCATATTGATGACGCTGGCGCCTCAAAATATTGCCAGCGAGCCGCAAATGCTGCCTCAATGCACGACAGCGTGCCGACGGTAGCAGAACACGGCAACAACAAAGAACGCCCACGCCTAGTCAGCCGTTATGGCTCACCAGGTGAGGTGGTAGCTTTTCACAACCTCGGTCCCGAGGTCGTGGTTTCGAATCCTGTGATGGGCGATCCTTTTTCGCTGCTGCTGCTGCTGCAAGCGGTGGTGATAGCCTTTAAGGCTCTTCTGTCGCTATACATAAAAGGCTGTTAAGTAAGCCTTGAAATAGCGAGCCCATGTCCAAGTCGGAGAGCCGTCTACCTGTATGTATTTCATAGCCACAGAGTGGAACGAGTGGAACGAAGCATTAAAAAACCTATCGTAGAGCGCGTAGATACGAACTATTGCATCAACTTACCGCATGCTGCCACCTTACCAGAGTCGGAGATGTAGCATCGGTTCCTAATCGTTGTAATTCAGGAATGGCAAATAATCTCCAGGCTACCGTGGCGGCTGACATGGCATTCCGACGTTTATTTTTTAAGTAACTTATACTTTGGCAGATATTTTTTATCGGATTAAATCCAGCTTCCTGGACCGTGCACTGCTTGAACAAGCAGAGTCGATCGACCACGTTCAGTTCGTGCCCCGCGATACGTAGCAGCCGCGTAACGCGACTTTCTCTCCGAATGCTTTCGGCCGAAAAAATAATTCGCATGCCGAAACGCTGAACTAATGAATAACGATATATTTGTGTAGCGCCCTCAGAGAACTGAATCTCTCTCTCTCTCTCTCTCTCTCTCTCTCTCTCTCTCTCTCTCTCTCTCTCTCTCTCTCTCTCTCTCTCTCTCTCTCTCTCTCTGACGGCGCTTTACAGATGCTGCATGTAAATCATTACCCAGTGCTTGGCGGTAAACAGCAGCAGGCAGCAGGCAGCAGGCAGCAGGCAGCAGGCAGCAGGCAGCAGGCAGCAGGCAGCAGGCAGCAGGCAGCAGGCAGCAGGCAGCAGGCAGCAGGCAGCAGGCAGCAGGCAGCAGGCAGCAGGCAGCAGGCAGCAGGCAGCAGGCAGCAGGCAGCAGGCAGCAGGCAGCAGGCAGCAGGCAGCAGGCAGCAGGCAGCAGGCAGCAGGCATAGCGCAAGTAGGTGCAGGTGCACGCCAAGGACGAACCACAAAGACCCGCAAAATTCTGTAATAAACAGGTGCGTTTTAAGCTTCTTTTTAAATGTCGTCGTGTCATGGGAATGCCTTATCGGCTAGAAGACGCCTGTCTCGTAATTTTTGGTGGCTTCTGGATTGCGACGCTTGGGTAATGGCTGCGTCGTAATCTCGTCAGGCAGCATGAGAAGCGAAACTCGCACGCCTGTGTGACAGTCGGGCAGTTATACTGCGGGCCTCGACAGAGCGGCAGCTGCGCACTCAAGCATCTACGCGGCAACCGTACAGGCAACCGCACAGCGAAATTATCAGCGCAGACTTGTTGTTGGACTTGGGCGCCTAAGGCGTTCTGCAGCCCTGCCGCTCTCTACTGCCATCGGCGCATCTGCGTGCTGTTGCATACCGAGGCGGCAGCTTCGCCCACCGGTACCGGATTTCTCGCGTTGGCCTCGACCTGGACGCTGCGGCGCTCGTAACGGCGCCGAGTCGGCTGCAAAGCACTTGGGTGCAAAAGCGGCTGCAGCACGTAGCGGACGTTTCTCGTCTGCTTCGCAGAAGCCGACTGCTCCAGCTTCTCGGAGACCGCTCGCCGGCCGCTCGATGGCATATCGAGAAACGGAAACGGCGCCGCGACGGCCAGCAGCCGGGGCGCGGCGGCTGCTGGCCGCCCCGGCGGTCATTTCTGGGAACTCCCTTATGTTCTTCTCGCCGCAATCGCCCGCCGACCAATTCGTGCGCGAGTGCGCGGGAGTGGCGACTGGAGATTCCGCGCGCCGCTCCCGCTCCCGCTGCTGGCGGGAGGAGCGGGCTCTCGGCGCCGCCGTTTCCGGCGAGTGGGGCGAAGAGCGCGATCTCGCTTCGCCGACGCCATTTTCCCGCCACAGACGCCACGATGTCGGAGCGTGGCCGCCCACGTGTGCTCGGCCGCCAGTGTTCTCTTTGGTGGCGACGGGCGAAAGGCTGACCGTAGCCTCGCACTTCGCTCACACTGACTCGACGCGGCCGCCACCGCCGTCGCCGCCGCGCCAAGCTTCGCCGCTTCGACTGAGTCCGTTTCGCTCAACCGTTTGAGGGGTAGATTGGACGGACTCCTTTACGTGAGAGCAAAATAATAATAAGAGATTCATTTCTATAGAACCCTAAGAGAACTTGATCTCGATTCAGATGCTTCACATGCTGCCGCTGGGCTCGAGCCCACGACCTCGGCGATCAAAAACATTCATCTTGACCTCGGTCGGGGTGAGCACATTTGCCACTGGGCCAAACCAGAACGGCTGAAATGCCGTCAAGTCAGGGTATGCCGCGACGTCAGTGAGTTCCAAGCTTTGGGAGCGAGCTCAACGCGAGCTCAACGCGCGGTCATCAAATGACTTGCGGTTGGTTTGAGGGGCAGCTATACGACTTGAATCTGTGGAGTGGGTGGTTTCGAAAGTCGTTGGGTAAAATTTCCTTCAAACGTCCTTGCTAGTGCTACAATATGTCTTCGGGGTTCGTAAAAAAAAACACTAGCCGATTTAAAAGCCTCTTTTTATATAGAGGCAGAAGAGTCTTAAAGGCTACCATCACTACTTGCAGTGATAATAAGGATCGCTCACCGCATGATTCGAACTTACGACATCGGGAAATCTGTCGACAAGAGCAATCGCCGTACCTAGTGTGCCATCGCGGGTTTGTAGTGCAACATAATAATAATAATATTGATGATAGTAAAGCTGTTTATAGTGCCCTAAAAGTGCTAAAATCTCAGTTTACGCTCATAGCAGGGGCAGAGAGCAAACCAAGTTGAAGAGTGCGGTATCGAATCGTGCTGACGATTCGGCTTCTTCTTTCGGCGGCGGTGGCGTGGCAGATCTTGCTAGCGGCAAGATGGCGCCGGCTTGCCTCGGCAATCGCTGAGATTATCAGACAGAAGCGTGTTATTTCGGACTGCAGGTGCCGGCAGGCGTCGGTCACGAGGGCGAGCCTCCATTGCAAGCCAGGGCTCTACGATTGGCCTACTATTTTTCACTAGTTGTACTCTCTCTCTCACACACACTCTCTCTCTCTCACTCAATTGCTCACTCTTGTCGCTGTAATCGCCAAGCCCAAGCTAGGCTTTCACTTTTAGTTTGGATAGCGCTAGGCTATACCTGGGCTTTGATCCATCCTAGCCTTCCGATAAGTCGAGCTCTATTAACTGCCATGCAGCATGCACTGCTGACATTAGCACTTGAATGGCAGCGAAAGTTCTCAAATTGAATTAAGGCAACACCACCTTTCTAGCTCTGTGCGAATCATTGTTTCTAGAGATAGTTAATAATAATAATAATAATAATAATAATAATAATGATAACACACTGGATACAGAGCCCTCAGAAAACTCAATCTCTTTCTAGGTGCTTTACATTTGCTGCAAAGAGAAACGTGATTGAATGGTGATTGATATCATGCTTGATAAACAACATGAAAAACATGGCTAGGGGTGACATGCATGGAGTCAGCATGCAAGTGAGGTTAGTGGCAGCATGCACGGTGTCAGCACGCATAAGCACATCAACGATGAATCACAGGGACCCCCAGGTGTAGTTTTAAGTTCTTTTTAATGTGGTCAAGTCAGAGGATGTTGTAACGCAAGTCGGGAGCGAGCTCCAGGCTTTGGAAGCATACGAACTAAATGCACGGTCTCCAAATGATTTGAGGTTTGCATGCGATATTGCTAAACTGTTAGATTCCGAAAAGCGGGTGGTGCGATGCTTGGCCTCGTGGGGGAGTAGATCTGAGAGGTAGGCTGGAGCCAAAGAATGAAGTGACCTAAAAGTGAGCGACAAAACCTTGAAGTCGATCCGTTGCTTGACTGAGAGCCTGTGCAGGTCGGCGAGAAGTGGTGTGATGTGGCAACTGCGACGTTGACGACAGACAAGCCTAGCTGCAGAGTTTTGCACCAGCTGTAATCGCCTGATTGCACATGCCGGTAGGCCAGAAAGCAGAGATTTACCAAAGTCGAGACGGGACGTCACGAATGCGTAGTTCCAGTGTACCTTTGCGGCGTTCACCTGCGGCTTCTGCTGTAATTAGTGAAGCGCCTTACACTAATGCACACGCCTCACCTGTGGCCAATAGTTAAGCCATTGAAGCAGCGAAGCGTCGGGCCACTAATGCAGGTGATATTTCATGTCGTCTGCTGCGATTGATCGAGCTCTCAGATATGTGCCCGTTGAGAGGAATAGAGCAGAGTCTCGTTTACCGCGCACGAGCGCCCGCTGTGTCTCCGTGAGAATCCCACTAGAACAGGCGCCGCTGGAGACACCTCCACACAACAGCTGGCAGCAGAGAATGGTTTACTCGAGCCGAATAGAGTACCAGACCTTCTACGGTCTAGACAGGACGCCTATACTGAGATACGAAATGTTTAACGGCGGACCGGACTTTATGCCTTGGCTTCTAACGCTTGAGAAGGTTGTAGCATGGCTAAAGATTGCGATGCCGCCAAAACATGTTGTGCCAGTGTGTCTGGGGGATAACGCGATACACGGTTGGGGTGATCAGCCGGCCAACGTAAAGCAAGATTACCACAAGCTGCGAAATGAGTTAATCCTGATCTTCTCGTGGTTGACGGATGTGGAGGCCGAGCTTGAGGCCGAGAGGTTTCGGCTGGAGCAGAAGCAGCTCGCTGGAGCCGAGACCGGGACAAAGATGGGCCAGGAGCCAGCTTCATTACCGGTCGATCGCACCGTCGACTGCTAACAGGCGCCAGACAGATGAGCGGAACTCATTCAGCTGCCGCAGCTATCCGACGGCAATACCGGTTGAGTAAGCGGATGTGGGACCGCTTCCGATATAGTAGCCGCAACAGCCGAAGAGCGCCAGAACAACGCAAGTGCGCATCGGCAGCAGCCGGAGATGAAGGAGGTGCAGAATGTGACGGCTTCCATCGGCGAAGCGGTAGTGGTCAGCGGCGAGGCGATAGCTGCCTGAGGAAAGGCCCAGGTGGCCCAAGCGAGCGACGTCTCGGCGGCACGCAGCGGCGAGAGCGTCGTAGCGGCGGAGAGCATCTCGGCGGCAAAGAGCGGCCGAGAGAGCGACGTCTCGGCCGCAGAGCTCAGCGGCGAGAGCTTCTTCGCGGTGGAGAGCAGCAGCACAAGCGTCTCGGCCCAGAGTACAGAGGAGTACCGCGAGATTTCGCTCAGCGGCGAGGCGACCAGGCCCAGGCAGCCCATGAGAGTGACGTCTTAGCTTCGAAGCGAAGCAGCAAGCGTGTCGCAGCAGCGAGAGCGTCGCGTCAGCAGCGACATGCGTCCGTGAGAGCGATGTCTTGGCCGCCAAGCGCAGCAGCGCTAGCGTCGTAGCGGCGGAGAGCATTTCAGCGGCGGCGGAGAGCAGCGCCGAGAGCGTCTCGGTGGTGAAGAGCGCCCGCACGAGCGTCTCTGAGCAGAACGCAGAGGAGCGCCTCGAGATAGCGGTCGGCAGCAAGGCGATAGCAGCCTGCGACGAGGTGCGAGCTGCCCGCGAGCGAAGCGGCGAGAGCTTCGCTGCGGCGAAGCACACAGCAGCGTGAGCGTTTCGGCGGCGAAGAACACCTGTGAGAGCGTCTCGGTGCTGAGCGCAGAGCAGCGAAACTGCGAGATCGACTCGGCGGTGGAGTGGAACTCCGAGGACGGCGAAGCCATCATGAGCCGCTGTGGTTTTCGAAGTGCGAGTTCGGCCGGCGACATGAGCGCATGCGACCGGCCATCGGGGCTCGCACGTAGGCGACCTACGGGAACCGCCTGACAGTGGGAGCGGTGCTCCACTTTTGCCTAAAGGTGGGCAGCATCTACGACCGGCTGCTCGCGAGGGGCAGAGCTAATGTGCGCCTCCTGCGAGTGGCTGTCACGTAGCCTGCACCCCATCCTAGCCGGTCGGAACTCGTTAATGCTAAATCAATATCCTGACAGAGCCCGAACGACAAACCGAGGGACAAGGTATCGCCTGAGCAGGCAGAAGAGGAGAACGCGGGAGCCAATGGCTGCAACGACGTTCCAGTCGTGAGGGCCGCCCCCTTCCCAGTTAGGCTGGTGGACCATGGAATCTATTTGCTATGGGGGATGGGATGTAGTGTGTGCCTGCGGTTTCTTCTGTAATTAGCGAAGCGATTGACGCCAATGCACACGCCTCAGCTGTGGCCAGTGGTTGAGCGATTGAAGCAGCGAAGCGTCGGGCCACTAATGCAGGTTATATTCCGGGTCGTCTGCTGCGATTGATCGAGCTCTCATATATGTGCCCGTTGAGAGGAATAGAGCAGAGTCTCGTTCACCGCGCACG
The DNA here is from genome assembly GCA_009760855.2 of Cristatella mucedo. Taxonomy (NCBI): domain Eukaryota; kingdom Metazoa; phylum Bryozoa; class Phylactolaemata; family Cristatellidae; genus Cristatella; species Cristatella mucedo. Next base: position 2,637,408 of record WPIO01000018.1, on the reverse strand, counting down.
AGCGCCCGCTGTGTCTCCGTGAGACTCCCACTAGAACAGCCGCCGCTGGAGACACCGTCGCACAACACCTTGCTTTCTTCAACTAAAGCTATAAGCTCTACAACTCTTGTGTAAATAGTAGTTCTTCAAAGTTCTATGCTTAAGGCTCCACCGGGTGCTCTTGTCCTCTTAGAAGATTTAAGCCTCTCCACTTGAAAATAAGCTCCTATAGGTACGGATGAGACCGCTAAGCTGTCGTTGAGCCATCGATTCTAGTCCCTAATTCGGGACAGGCGACTATGCTACCTTTGTACAGTCAAAATATCGCTGTTGCTCAGAAACGGGAAAGCCTTACCCTTAAAACGGGCTCCGCCAGCAAATCTCGTGCGGCGTCCGTCCCGGCGTAAAATTGAGAGCGTCCATATTCCAAAAGAGCCGTTACGGCGCCGCGACCACGACGCCGGCGAAAATCTTTTCCACTCATCGGGGCTCGCGACGATCGCTCTGCCAGCGCCGGCAAGATCGTCGCGGGTCGGCTGCCGCAGCCGAGTCGCTGACTCGCGACTCGGCTGCGGCTCCCGCGGTCGCGCTAGAGCCGCCGCCGCCGAGGCGCGGCGCGGCGCGGCGCGGCGCTCGCAAGCTCGGCTTCCCGCCGAGCTTGCAAGCTGGAGTGTGAGGACGTGGGGGGGTGGCGGCGTAGAGCGAAGAGGTGCCAGAGTGCAAAGAGAGAGAGAGAGAGAGAGAGAGAGAGAGAGAGAGAGAGAGAGAGAGAGAGAGAGAGAGAGAGTGCTGTATTCGCGAGCGTTCTTGTGTAATGTAATGTAATGTACTTCTCGGCTAGTAGCCGCCGAGACCTCCTTTGTCGACCACTCGCCGCACACCGGAACCGAGGTCGTACGAACGACGCGCGCCTCATCGTTCGCTCGAGTGCGCGGTCGCCAGCGCCGCAACGCCGGCGCGTCGCCGCCGCCGCCGACGACGCTTCTGGAGCGCGAAGGCCGCGTCGCTTGGCGGCGACCGTCCTAGTTGACGGACTGTGAGAGCCAAGCGATGTGGATCGCGGCACGCTGCTCGGATCTCGCCGTGCGCGGAGTGCAAAAGACCCGAAGCCAAAAATGCTTCACCATGTCGATCGTCGCGAGTGCACTCGCCTGCCACCGCCGCTGCCTCGCTCGCTCGAAGCGCGAGCTCGCTCGAATTCGTTGCAATCGCCGACTTGCGATCGCCAGTCCGGCCGCAGCGACGCGAGAGCTGAAGTGAGACTGAAGTGGCGAACAGCTCTTGCCGAGTGCGCGCTCTCGCGCCTTGGCCGCGCCCGCCTCTCGCCGGTCGCACTCTGCAACGGGTGCGACCGGCGAGCGGCAGATCGATGCGAGCTCTCGAGGCCGCTGTGCGGATCCTGCAGATGCTGTCCGACGCTTGGTCACTCGTGCGACTTGCGAGCTTGACTGCGCCGTGTGACTCTATCAATAACGCAGGAGCGCAGTTAACTGGACTCAGGGGAGCCGAAAGTGGCGAGAAGCCTCCTCTTTTGAGGCTCTGCCCGCTGAATACTCTCTGTGAAAGGCTCTCTGTAGCAGCGTTCGCTCGTGACCCGAGATCAAAGCTAGAGACTTCCAACGGCCGTCGCTCAGCTGATGTAAAAGGACACGCAAAAAATAGCTCAACTCACCAACGAGAACGAAAAAAGTCTTTTGGTTTAGATTTATGGCCAAACCCTTTGATGTTAATTTATGGTCCCATCATTGATGGAGATTTAACGGTCTGGGCAGCAGAATTAAGGTGATTTTGAGATAGCCTACCGGCCGGAGTGCCGTCCTGCTGATGATATACCGTAGTGGTCCTATTGAAGGAGGGCGCCGGCTGCGTGTATTGATGACGTCCGCACATGGATGGTAGCAAACTTTCTTGAAATAAAAGACGATAAAAACCTACCTCCTAGATATGGGCAAACCGACTGTGATTCATAAATTAGACAACCTAACGCTCAAGATTGCTCTGCCAGCATATGTTACACACACACACACACACACACACACACACACACACACACACACACACACACACACACACACACACACACACACACACACACACACACACACACACACACACATATATATATATATAGCATCCTGTTGAATCTTCCCGAAATCTGCGTGTGTCCTGTTTTTAAGTGACCTTTCATTAGGCAGCGATATCAGCTCCACAGTCAAGTCTGCCTATTTTCAGCTACATAATTTGGGCTTGCAGGAATGCTAAATCTAAATTGGTTCCTGCATTTGTGACATACCGTCATGACTTTTGTAACTCACTTCTTGCTGGTTTACCGGCGCGTGCAATCGGGCGCTTAGAGTTGGTGCAAAACTCTGCAGCCAGGTTATCTGTCGTGAGTGTCGTAGTTGCAAAATCACACCAGTTCTCGCTGACCTGCCACATCACACCACTTCGCTGGCCACATCACATCACTTCTCGCTGCCGCGCTGGTTTGGCCCAGTGGTTAAGATGTTCGCCTCGACCAAGGTCTGGCCGAGGTCGTGGGCTCGAGCCCCGTGGCACATGTGAAGCGCCTGAATAGAGATTATGTTCTCTTAGGGTGCTATACAAATTAATTCTATTTATTTTATTTATATTTACATCACTTTTCGCCGACTTGCACTGGCTCCCAGTCAAGCCGAGAGAGAGAAAGGAGGAGGGAGAGAGAGAGAGACAACGGGAGAGAAAAAAAGAGAGAGAGAGAGACAGACAGACAGACAGACAGACAGACAGACAGACAGACAGACAGACAGACAGACAGACAGACAGACAGACAGACAGACAGACAGACAGACAGACAAGCAGACAGACAGACAGACAGAGACGAAGATAGAGCGCGTCACTCGCGGGCGTCGAGGCTAAGTCAGAATTGACCATGGTTGTGGACCGGCATTTTTCCACTGCGGCGTTTATTACCTCGGGCGTGTCCTGTCCGGCTGGAGCTGTTCCGCCGCCGTGGTTATTTTCGACGGCTCGTTTGATAACATCCGGGTGACGCCGGTTTCCGAGCTCGATGGTTTTCATACATAATCTGTAAAGTGGCTAGAAGGAGATTCGTTCTCCGAGGGCGTTATAAATGTGTCTAATTGTTATTGCAATTTATTTTGTAAGAAATGTTCGTAGCGTGCAACCGTACAGACGTAGTGGCTGGCACGAGCGCTGTAAAGAGGAATTTCTTGACTGGCAGTTCTCCACCATCGGCAGAACTGGCTGTTTTCGGGTTTGGCCCACACCCTACACTGCTGACGGGTGGGAGACAAAATAAAAATCACTGGGACCCGACTGACCGTATAATCACAGCAGCTGCAGCAGCAGGAGACCGCAGCGTGACTGTGGGCTGACGCGGGGTGGGGGCGCGGTAGCTAGCTACGCCGCAGAGGATCGGCCCAAAAAGCACGTCTTGGCTGACTCGCGGTCTTGCTAGGCCGATCGCACCAGAAGGCGTAGGTAGCTACCCTTGCCAGATCGGTAGAGTGAAGGGTCTTAGAGCCCTTACCACCGATATCGAGTCGCGGTCAATTCTACGTAAGATAGAGTAGAATCCTGTAGAATGAGAGAGCGGGTGCTTGAGTAGCTGTCCTTAGTTCTTAACTTATTTCAAAAATCTAAATATATTTGACGTCGGCCCCTGGACCGCTCAAATCCACCCCTCGCCGATCTCATGCAAACGCAGACCACACTAGGCGATCCACTCCCAGTCGTGTTCCTAGGATATTGTGCGCCCAGGGACGAACTAGACAAATGACGCATCCTTTTTTATTCAATAACTTTCAAATACATTACATTTTAGTAATTTAAATGGTTGTAAATGAAATTGAGAAATTAATAGTTAAGTTTTGTAACATTCTAATTGATATTTAATCTTATAAGATCATAATCGTGATATTTTAAATTAAAAAAACAATATTTATAAGCGACTGTTTATTACAGCTTACAAATTTTTTACATACATTTTCCCTGACTTCACCATAGAAGTTGCTCAATGAAGTCATCAAAATTAACCTTCTCAAAATGCTCCTTCTCAAAGCTGAGAACTTCCAAATTGCTAACACGGCTTTGCCCCATCGAAACGCGCAAATATAATAACATATTTTTACTTGCTGAAAGACCATTCAAAGCTGGCTATTGATATCGCAACTGTCAGAGTAATTTAAAGAGAAGTGCGTTTATTCGGAAATAAATAATCTCCATATGCAATGACAACATGAAGAAGATCCAACAGCTTTTGGTAAATTTTCAATTCGCGTCCAGCAACATTTCGAAACCTTGAATCCCCGCTATTAATTTTTGCCATTGACGTCGTCGGCGTAAAATAATCCAAAATTTATGCAATGTTCACACTTTGTCTGCATTCATTTCATAGAGGAGCTTTCATATCTATTGGGAATACACATTTTATTTCTGTGTCCATCCACAAAATCGTGTCGATATCTCTCGTTGAAGACGATCGAAGGTGCTTTTCATGACATGCATAATCTCTTCTTCGCCTGTAAGTCTGGCGCCTATTTCGCGTTCTCCAGACATCCTCTTACGTCGCCTTATTCTTCTCTTTATTTCAATAACCCATCTTTGACGATTTTCGCAGCATTTTCATTGAAATCGCTGCAAATTTCGATAGGTTTTTGCCTCAGGGATTCAAGATAAACTGCTGATTCTCTAAAATTCATCGTAGGATTCTACAAAAATTTCTGAACTCGGTCATTTTTGTCAGGAATAGTGTTCCCGTATTCCAGTAAAAATATAAAGTTACAACTTATTATGCCTGAAAGCAGCTGTACTGCGTCACTTCTGTTTTCAGAGCTCATTAATAGGTTTTCACATGCATGCTTTTTTAGCAGCTCCATCAATTCGTCAACTCCTTCATATATAGTGGACGCTGACAGCTCCTGACCGGACGACACTCCAGCGTAGAAATAATAATGTATTTCACATTGCGCCCTCAGAGAACTCCGTCTCTTTCTAGGGCACTTTACATTTGCTGCATAGGAAGCATCGATCGAGTCGTATTCCGGCTTTTGCTGTTAAAGGTGGTACTTTTTCAATTTATTCCAACAAAGCGTCAAACTAGAAAAATGAATAAACACTTTCAACTGTCCCAGAATTGTTACGACAACTGGATCTTGTTTAGCAGAGTGTACTCCTGCTAAATTTAAACAGCGGTTGTCACAGAAGACAGCGCTGTGGGATTTCTAGCACATATTCACTGTTGAAGTCCGGATATACGTCCAGTCATCCCAGTAGCACTATCATGGCATTGTGACCTGCAGCGGCCAAAGAGATGCTGCAGGATTTAAGACTCTCTAGGATTACCTTTTTAAGGCTTGCTGCATCTTTTGTGTATACCTCCACCCAACCTAAAAAGGCTTTTTTGATCGTGACTTTCTTACTTTCAAAGCCCATGTTGACATACCTGATAACTCTGGCAAGCTGTTCTAGATGTCCCTGATCAGGAGCTGAATCGAACAAGATACCATAGTGCTTATTTTTTCTTACATCTGTTAATAACTTGCTTTTACAGTTGCTGCAAGTAGGTAGATGAATTCAATTTGAATTGTAAGCGACAAACAAAAAATGGATCTTGGATTTTCTTGTGATGGTAAAAGTGTTTCTTCAACTGTGAGTCATACTGAGCAACAAGCGATAGAAAGCTACCAACTTTTTTACGCTTGTCGTTTACCTTTTCGTTTTCGTGGCTACGCAGTGCCAAGTTTTGTGAAACCAGACACTTAATCTCGTCAAACATTCCTATACAAATATCTCGCCTATGTTTTCCGATTGAATTTGGATTCAACTGCTCCGTAAATTCCAGTACCACAAATTATTCTCTGTTCAGCTGCCTTTCACGTAGTAAAACCTTTACGGTTGCTCAAACTGTTTTCATGTAACCATAGCGTTTCTGGTTTTTTCCATTTTGGAATCCATCAGTAAACTCAAACGGAGATTGACAGTTCTACTCGATGATATACAAAATAGGCAGAAAAAGCAGTGAGCAATTTTATTAATTGGCGAAAATAATAGCCATCGATTCACTTCCACTCCATTTGCTAATCAACGTTTAAACCATGTTGATGTAATTGAGCATTCATCAACTGCTTATAATAAATTGTTTCTGTGTTTAAAAATGACAGTTCCAAGAGTAGTCAATTCATTACGAAGAACCTTATTGATAGCTTTATTGCTAGATCAAATTTCAAGTAGCCACTATCATGAAATTTTAGCACAGCATCAACATTATTTTCTAGTTTTTCGACATATTCGGATGATTCTTCAATCTTTATCATTTCCGCTTTGCCAATAAGTTATTGGTCTTGTTGAACCAGCAAAACAACAACGTCATTAGTATTTTTGTTTTAGTATAGATGGCAATATCTGTCTGAACTGTATTTTATAGAAAGTTTTTGTTATGATATTGTTCATCCTAATTTTTCCATGTTCCAAATAGTTGGTTGACGCCCGTCGTCTGCTGATTCAGTCTCTTATTCAGTCTCTAAACAGTGAACACGTTCAGCATAATTTGTCTTGTATTTTTTCAAGAAACATGTCATTAATTTATTAGACATAGATGCTTCCTTTTCAGCTTCTTATTTTTCCGACTTCCTGCTCTGTTTCGGTTTTTCTCAACACGGCTGAAAAAATATTTAAATAAAAATAAATTTGGACCAGAAGTAAGCAAATAGTGGATTCAATAAACAAATCTTTACAATTACACATTGAAAATATAAAATTAATTGAGATTTACCATTAGGTCAAAACAATTAAATGAAAAAATCTGTACAATAAAAAAACCCTGTTATATGACAAAAACAGTTAGGACAGTACCTCGAATAAATACATAACAAAAACAACAGTAATAATTCATTTATATACCACCATTTTAGAACTTAAATCTTTTTCTAGGCACTTTATATTAACTGTAAAGAAAACATGAACATTTGTTAAGTGCTTGCAAGATAAACTTCAACAAGAATAGCATGGTTATTTGGTTAAGAGTGTGACCCTTGATGTGACTAGGATCATGCACATGAGCCGCAAGAGAAAATGAGTCAGTCAGTGCATGAAATTTGACCCTTAAGGATCAAGATAGTTTTTAAAAATGAATGTTAAAATCAATCATAATGAGGAAATATGGATTACTTGCACACAAAATAAAAATGAGATGAATGAAATCTAAGATAAAGGAGGACTTGGTGCTTGGGGGCGGGAGGCGACAGATTAATGCCACCATTTTCAGCCTGTTGTCGGATGAACACAAAACAAGAGATTCGAAAAACTGCTTTGAGGGGATTGCAAACGGTTTGAAATTGTAATTGAAATTGAAATTTGGAAGCAAGGAGCGGGCAAAAATGGTGAGAACCACCGCCGGTTTGACTGATCTACGGGTATGAAAGAAGAAGAAGAAGCCTGTTGGGGTTGGGTATGTTGTAGTCAGACAGGAAAGCGATCTCAGCTATCTATATCTTGGTCAAGGTAAACAGGTAAAAATTCAGAGCTGGTTTGACCCAGTGGTTAAGGTGCTCGCCCCGACCAACGTCTGGCCGAGGTCGTGGGCTCGATCCCCGTGGCATACGTTAAGCGCCTGAATAGCGATTAAGTTCTCTTAGAGCACTATACAAATGAATTATATTATATATATATCTATACATATCTATATATATATTCTCAGTAATTACGTCACGGATTATTAGGGGTTTGTTACAGATTGAGCAAGAACTCCAAAGACGAGTATCATGATGAGCCTCCTGGGTTATAGCATGCTTGATGATCACTAAGTTGGAGTGATTAACTGCTGAGTTTGGGGGAGATCACGTAGGGCGGCACGATACAATGCCGGGAGCAGCAAACATGCAGGGGTTCTTGCTGAGCTGGGTTCGGCCGCCGCGACGACTTCGGGTCGGCCATCATTTGTTGATCATCAATTCACATACCCTAGCAAAACAACCGCATCTATTAAATGCATTTTATCGGCAATAGCACAACTATAATAGGCATGCTAGATCATAACTAGCAGGCAGATTATTAACAGTCAGAGAACCTAAAGCCACGGGCTGCCTGGTAGGGTAGGCGACGGCACTTTGGAAATCAGCAGTAAGCGTTTAGACATTGTTACCTGCGTGAGCTCACACATTTACGTCTTGGGTTGAGTGTGAATGCGATAGCGATAAATGAACACTGCGAAGAAGTGGTTCCCACACTAGGCGGAGCACGCCTGAAGAGCGTACGGCCAGAAGTTAAGTCGCGGTCCGAATTTCTGCCAGCTTCCTCTGGCGTGCCCTCTGACCTTCCTTTCGTGCCCTAATGATTTACCTAGCTGTGAGCGAAGCCCGCGACCGGCAAGGCAAGGGGTTGGCAAACATTTCGGACCACTCGGTTATTTCAGAAGGCCGAGAAGGCACACTTGGTCTGAACAAACGCCGACAGAACATCCAAGCTGGAGGAGTGGCTTGACCAGACGAACAAACAAACTGTAGCGATTGTAGGGGTTGACATTTATCATCACTCCCGATCAGACGCTTCTGTTTTGTACCGGCGCCCGATATCAGATCTAAAAATAAACACGGGCCACAGCTTGAGCTGCAACTAGCGGTAATGAAGAGAAACGACGCGACGACAATTTAATTAGGCCGGATAGAACAAGTATGGGCATTAGGCCGGATTAGAGTACTAGGTAGGCCGTATTTGGTCTAAAGGCCGGAGTTTGCCGACGTCTATGCTACAAAAAATACATAAAGTATAATTAATTTGTATGGCGCCCTAAGAGAACTCAATCTCTATTCAGGCGCTTCACGTATGCTACGGGGCACGAGCACACGACCTCGGCCAGACCTTGATCTGGGCGAGCACCGTAACCACTTGGCTAAACCAGCGCTAGGCGGTTGCCCCCTAATGATTTACCCAACTGTGTGCCAAACCCACAACCGGGCAGTCCTGGCAAACAGGCGCTGCAACTTTCGACTCGATTTCTTCCAGCTCGGAGCACTCTGCTGCCAGCCATATCGTCGCTAGATGTGACACAAACAAATTAAAATATTAGGTGCCCATTATGGCGCTCCCTACCCGATCCAGCGCCCGGGGACACATGCCCCCTTGCCCCATCGGTACGCCACTGCCCACCCCTGTCGTAACCGCTAAGAACTTCGCGTGTGAGGTGGCGCATTGCCGTACCGTACCGAATACGGCAAACGTGACTTTAGGCCCTGGGCCAAGGCAACCCCCCTGTGACCTTGCGGCTCTTGCTGAGAGACGACGCTTGCACGTAGATAGGGTCTCAACTTGCAAACGTCCGGTGAGTAAGGCTACAAGTGCTCTTCCCATCGCTGATGTCCCATCTGGGATGGGACATCCTTAAAACCATCGTCGGAGAAGGGGGACGTCCTGCTGCTTTTGGCATCACAAGAAATTCCTTCGTCGCACCCAGTAAGCTGAGACCTTGTCGGTCACTTTTAGGTCACTTCATTTTTTGGCTCCAGCCTATCTCTCAGATCTACTCCCACACCAGCCTATCTCTCAGATCTACCACCCCCACTAACCGCCTTGTTGCTTGATGCAATTGTCGAAACTCCTTTGTTTCAGCTCCCTGTCTGCATTGCTGCATTACTGTGTGAAGATCATGCAGGATCGACTTCAAGGTTTTGTCGCTCACTTTTAGGTCACTTCATTCTTTGGCTCCAGCCTATCCCTCAGATCTACTCCCCCACCAGGTCAAGCATCGTACCACCCACTTTTCGGAATCCAACCGTCTACCAATACCTCGTACATACCTCAAATCTTCAGGAGACCGTGCATTTAGTTCGTATGCTCCCAAAGCCTGGAACTCACTCCCGACTTGCGTGTCACACGTGTCACATGACATTTAGTCACAACATCCCCTGACTTGACCACATCTAAAAAGAACTTAAAAAACCCACCTATTTAGGACAGCATTTAATGGGTCCCTGGGATTCGTTCCTACGTGTGCTTATGCGTGCTGACACTGTGCATGCTGCCACTAACCACACTTGCATGCTGACCCTTTGCATGTCACCCATTACCATGCTATTCATGTTGTTTATCAAACATATTACTCACCACTCAATTGAATAAATATAAATGAATTATATTTTATTCAATCGCATCTCCCTTTGCAGCAAATGTAAAGCGCCTAGAAAGAGATTTCAGCTCTCTAAGGAAGCTTTATCAAGTGCATTATTATTATAAACTTATACAGAATGGCGTTCCGGGTTTACCATCAAACTTCCTGCGATTGTCCTTGCTCGTTCTCATTCTATGGCTTTCGATAGCCCGGCCCAGATGATAGCTCTAAATCTGTGATACAGCTGTCATTTCCATAATAAACGTCACAAAAATGCAGTTTTGATCCCAAATTATAAAGAATGGTACTCCAGAATTACCCATACGATTTTATGCAATTGCACGTTGTCATGCAGTGGTCTGCAGTGGCTCGGGTCAGCCAGCATCCTTTATTATTCATATTGCGATCCAACCATTACTGCCGAAATAGACCTAGCGAAACTGCAGTTTTGATTCCACATTTTGGGCCTTTGGAAGCAATAGAATTAGGACACGCATACGAAATGTCATGGAATTCGGCGGATAAACCCGAAACACATTTTTCAATATTGTGGAATCCAAACCACAGTTGTCCTTTTGTGCAAATGATAGCTGTATCACAGCTCGAACATTTAGGGCTGCCATCTGTGATAGGCCATATTTAGTGGATCAACCTGGAAGGCAGTTCTCTATAGTTTTGAATCAAAGCCACAGTATTGTGAAGCTTTTCGTTGAATCGGCAGTTGTATATCAATGTATCACAGTTACTCGTCGGACGCCAACCGACCGCTGTAGCCATTCGGCTAATACGGGAGAGTCTGGGTCATCGCGTCTTGCTTTCAAATGTATCTGAGCTATTTTTCACCCAATTTGTGCGGTTAGCCACTACACCAACCAGGGGATATATTAATACCGCCATCCCCAGTAGCTATTTAAATACAGCAAGCATTTAATTTTACAAAGATGGCGATCAGCAGTGACAGCAAACGCATTGCTTTGCCGATGTGATGGCCAAGCAGAATCTAGGCTTTCACTTCTATGCGGATGACACTCAGTCGTACCTTTGCAGTGATTCGAACCAGCCCTCGAGCGAATCAAATTCTCTCCACACCCATGCTGCATGTATTTATGGCGATTTGTCCATCTACCTGCTTACACTGTACCTGCTGCTTGCGGATGTTAGCACCAATCATTAGGTAATGCTTTCTACACAGCATCTGTAAAGTGCCTAGAAAGAGATTCAGTTCTCCAAGGGCGCTATACAATATATTATTCCCATTATTATTTCAGCGACTAATTAGATCATTCTACTAGACAAAGGTAAGTTCGGAATTTAATTTAGAACTAAAAAAGAAACCCAAAAAATGTCGAATAACCCCATGACTTACATTACTCAAGTTCTTTTGTCAATCTGCATACCCTTATCTCGGCCGGACAAATATATTTAAGTTATTGCGTTTAATTTTTCGAATCAGATCTAAAGTTTGCCAATGATAACTCGATTGCCACCACCAGCCTCAGGAGTTAGAGAACTGTTATCATCGTCTGAACTTCCGGAACACCTTATAGACACCGAATTAAAGTTTTTAGGCAACGGCTTGTGGGCGATTGACATTCCTAGGGTATTTATGGCGAATGATTAACCTCGCTGCCCAGCATCATAAGAGATGGCTACATCAGGTGGTAGTAACTCACAGCTAATACAACTACTATCGCCAAGGACGTGACTCTCCACGTATGTCATTTCTCTCCGTGCGACCATACCTTCGAAGATGAAATTGTGCATGCTGTAACTAACAAATTGACATGCTTATTTTTTTTAGCATGAGCAAAGTACCCAGAAAGAGTTTCGGTTCTCCTGGGGTGAACTATAAATTACTAATCATAATTTATGTTATTATGCTACCTGTCCAATCCATACCTGTGTCTCTCGCTATATAGACATAGTTCCCTTGTCGGCCCGTGCGCCTGACCTTTGCACATTATTTGGTGCAAGTCGACGACCTAGACACGTAATAGCCAATCGCTGAAAAGATCTAGGAAGTTGGTACTGAGGTAACAACACCACGGTGAAGCATGCTGATCCGCAGAAGCAAACCTGCAGCACGTTTAAATAGGGGCGAGTCTGACTGGCACAACCACTTTGCCTGACCCACTTTACCAGAGGTGTCTATCCAGCACAAAGTCATATCAGGCCATCTGCCAAGAGGATTTATTAAAAAAGGAAATTTTCCGATATCCAGGATCGAATGCAAGGCAAACATTCAGTGTATCAATCGCTGCAGCAGACTCCGACGGTTTAAACTGAAAAACCAGCTGAGAACAAGAATTTTCACTCGTTAATCGACACTGCCGTGCAGCTGCCAGTCTCTTAGCAGTCATTAACTGAGAGCAACCTGACGAGTGGCCGAGAAATCAAAACGGGATCAGCCCCATATATCACCAGCGAAATAAAGCCATGGTGCCACACATTTTTTTTTAGCTTAGGACGCACCCTGTCATATGAAGGCACTGACCATTGCAGGGAAATTCAAGGCTTACAGGGCCGACGAAACTAACAGAGCCACCAGCAAGCAGCTGGCACCAGCCTTGGTGTGAGGGATGCACAAAAAAGTTGGCTTTTGCTAAAATTTCGGAACAAGTTGCACACCTCCACGTTCTCGTTCGTTCGAGAAGAGCTATACATGCACACACAACTCTGCCTTCGATTAGCACAGCCCGGCAGGCAAAGCTACTAGTAAAAACACCAAGTAAGGCAACAACTTCCAGCACTACCCAATGTTGGGCATAGACACGTCAGATACTAAAGCAGACAATTCACTACAAGCAGCACGGATTAATTTACCATCGTCTGCTTATGACTAATACACCGAGCAGGGCCTCTAACTACAATTGCAATAGTTTATAGCATTGCAGTTTATAGCATTGCAGTTGCAGACCCTTGCCTAATTCACGACAGCTCAATATAAGCTCAATCAGTACACAATAGCCACTTATGGCCGGCCCGTAAAGGGCAAAACACAAAATTGATTTACCAGGATACATATAAGTATACGTGTATAGGTAGGTATACATGAGATTACACACAATACACAGAGATACATGTATGCACCTGCATACACATGCCTATATGCATCTATAGGAAAATATACACATAATATGCTCACAATATGCCAAGTATGAATACATATACGCAGCACTTCTCTAAATCAATAAAACCAAGAGGACTAATTGCCAAAGCTGCCGAACTTTTACTGGCAAAAGTTAGCTGATTCAACAGCCTCATTTATATATCGGCAGAAGAGTCTTAACGGCCATCGCAGCCTTGTGAAGAAGGTTATCAGTTATCGCCGACTGGAGGATTCGCATCCACTGACCTTTGTGACCTGGGTCGTGATGAGCTAGCACCTTACTCCTGGGTTAAGACCCTCCTACGGCACTCCCATGTCCCATGTGGCATGTCTATGAGGCTCAAATTTATATTTTCGAGCTTTGCAAGGAGGCCGTGATTTCATATTAGATGGCTTGGATTGCACATGGTTTTATGACACCCTCGGTAACGTAGAGATAATTACTCAAAGTTTCTACAAACACTTTAGAGATTCTTTCTTATCTGTTGCCGGAGGCACACACTTTCCATTTAAGAATTTTCACTATAAATAGATTAACTAAGATACTCAACTTGAGTGCTAGCTTTTGGGGTCAAGGATTTCTGCACTTGGTCAGGTCCAAAACTTGTTGCCATAAATGGTGGATCACACCTAGACAACAGCTAGCACATGTTATTTTTCAAAGGAATTCACTTGACGCCTCTGACATTGGGTGTCATGCCGAATGAAACACGTTTTCCTACAGCAACCCAAACAGCACAACGAGGCGACGGAACATTAGCTGCTTTTTTTTTTTTTAATGAACAGCACTGTTTGCTCAGTTCGCGTAATTCTTGTGCACCGGATCAGTACCATCATCATAGGACAGCTCGCTCGGACGGCTCGCCTGCTGCAGCTGCGATCGCTGCCTCTTCTTCCGTGCCCGCCACCGCTCGCTCGCACTCGCTCGCACGCGGCTCGCAGCGGCCTCGAATGGCGTCTTGGGGATCCACACGAGCAAAACATGACTAGTTATTACAACACCTTACAGATCGGCAGCCCATATCTCGGCAGTACGTTCTCGCCGATCTTCTCAAGGAAGGAGCAGGCACTGAAGCTCACTGCTCACTCAAAGCTCACTGAAGTGCCAGTCCAGCTGGCGATGCGACCCATCGCCATCACACTGAGAGACGACTGCAGCAAGACACCTTTCACGTAGCTAGACGACCAGTTACAGGATCGGAGCTCTTCGGCAGCAGCGGCGGCGCCGCCCCGCAGCCTGACGAGCCGACTGCGACTCGCATGGCCAGGCCGACGGCCAGGTCCCAGCCGAAGAAGGCTGGCAGGCGCAGGCGGCACAGTCGCCGGCCGGCGCGCGAGGCGGCCGAGGTCGCTCGCACCACGCTCCCGCACGAGGCTTCGCCCTTTGAGCAGCGCTTGAGCGATCCGCCGGGACAAAGCCATCCGCGAGATGTCCGGATCTCGCACCGGTTTCCCCTGCCAGAACCGGCTGGCTGGCCGGCCGGCCGGCCAGCCGCACTCACCAGCTTAGCGGTCGCACGTTGCCGAGAGCTCAGCCCCTAATGCTGCGCGGCCGGCAGTCCGGCGGCTGCTGCACAGCCGGCCGCGCGAAGCCGAGAGCTGCACGATTGGGACAGCCAAGCCAGAGCTCTAAGCTAAGCAGCTCCGTGCACCAGAGGAGCGGCTACGACACCAGGCAGGCCGCTCGTCTGCCACGAGCAGTCTTAGATTTGGCGCTCAGCCGTTCGTCGCGACGACCGGCGGCTGCTGCTGCTGTGGAAGCGTTGTGATTGGCGTTCTCGAGCCTCGAGCTCGTGCCTGCACCGTTCACTGCAACGGGAAAGACGACGGGTCAGCAATTAACTGACAGCTGATGGCGGAGGCCCATGGGAATTAGCGAGCCGACCTGGTGGAGGAGGAGCAGGAGGACGAGGCCAGCACGCGAAGGTCGCAGCCTCGAGCGATGCATGGGTGCACGGCAGCGCGACCGGAACTCCTGGCGTCCCACTAGCACTTTTAAGATGACGCCACCGCGATGCACGCCGCACGACGGCTCTAGCAATGCAATTTCTTCGAGCAGGCAATTCAGGCGTTCCCCCGAAATGGGCTGGGAGTGAGCTCAGTTCGTCCGCTCAAATCTTTCGTTTCAGCTACAGCCGTTAAAAGTGCACCTCTACGAAGTAACTGACGATAGCGACGAAATTTATTATGCAAACCAAACGATTGTATAGGCCGAATAAATGGGCCACAAGAACGGCTCAACGTGTAGACGCTAAATTGGAGGAGACCGGGGAGCTTCTCACTTCGGCAGTCTCCAGTTCTCTCTCTGGAGCTTGATTAACGTCACTCAACTTCTGCAGAGCTAAAACAAAAGAGCTACGCCCCCAGGCTCCAAGAATTAAGGTAAGCTGGCTCTCGACGATCGAGGTCGTGGATTCGAATCCTGCAGTGGGCGATCCTTTATTGCCAATTGCAAGTGGTAGTGATAGCCATTAAAGGCTCTTCAGCCGCTATACGAATTAGGCTGTTAAATCAGCTAATATTTTCTTCTATATGCAGTCTTCAACATGGCCTCCATGCCATGAACTCCAAGACGGGCATTTGAATCCAGAAAGTTCTGTCATGTGGCCCGTTTGCTAAAAGTGCAGAGTGGGAAAGCCAAAAGATTTTTTTTGTAGGGGCAAAATCTGCCAGATTTTCGTGCAGACCCACAAGTAATGATAAAATATTGCACACATTCATTAGCATTTATTTGACTCAAATTCGGTGGTTGCTCACTGAGTGGAAGTAGGATATAATTTTGTCATTGGTGACAGTAGGAATAGGGGTGGCCCAGGTCACTGAACCCCGGCTATGCCACTGAGTCAAACAATCATTTCGACCTATTCGGCCACGATGCCTTAATTCCTTCTTACTTGCTTGAACTGCTACTGGTGTATTGACATCTACACACCTTCACTCTCTAAGGACTATCAATCTTTCACTTAAAAAGACAGTGACATGTGGTCTAACTCTACCGGCCAGGAACAGCCAAACTCACAACCACAACACTTAAGCAATCGATTTTGCCACTATTTAGCAGTCAAATCCCTTTACCTCTTCATGAGCCATGATTTGCTGATACATCTTTGGCATTTAATGATACATCATGTGATCCTAATGATCGTGTGATCTTAATGATCCATCTTAATGATCCTATCCCAGCCACGCTTTTCAATCGCTCTTTGCAGTATAGGATGAACAGGTTGGCTACGAATTGTACGCACATTGGAGGATCAACAGCTTCATAAAAGCTCGTGACCATGACCACCCCAATCTCAGAAATAATGACTTTTCGGAGTTACATAAGTGGATGCGTAGCGTTTAAGCTTGTCTTCAATAGTCAACACTTGAGAAGCAAGTTCGTTGCTCCTAACTCCGAAGTAGCAGTGTGTAGAACCAAAGAACGCAGAGAACCAAGGGTCTTGGGGGGGGTACGATGCCTGCTACTCACGAACATGTGCATTCGAGTCCTGCCACAGCGGCCAATACTTTATAGCAGCCGTGGTGTGTTAGCAGCCAAGGCACTTCCACTCATCAATGAGGCCGTTTGATCAGCTAAGCTTTGATGTGGGAGCACGTGGAGCAGAGGTGACAAGGGGAATGAGAGCAAGGGAGCAAGAGAGAAAGAGAGAGAGAGAGAGAGAGAGAGAGAGAGAGAGAGAGAGAGAGAGAGGGAGGGGGAACCGGTCAAAGAGCACGGGATGGGATGCAGATGAAATGCAGAGAGACGTGCAGAGGGAGAGCTAGCTGCAGCAAGAGAGCAGAAGAGAGCGGCACCGGGCTACCGGTTTTTTGTACGCTCGCACCTTCCCCGACATGAGCTGCGCTCGAACTGACGGTCGAGGAGTTGCCGGCCTTGGCGGCAGCAGCTGGACCACTGCCGCCGCCTCCAGCCGAATCCGTCGTGCCGGTGCCGCTGGCTGCGTCCTCGTGATAGACTGTCCAGCGATGGGCAACTCCGCCGCCGATGCCCGCGACGACGCTGTGCGATGCTGGCGGCTCGTCCTCGACTTGCTGCTGCGGCTGCCGCTCGCGCTGCAGCTCGGCCACCAGCTGCTCGAGGTACGGGTAGACGGTCGTGTTGCGCAGCTTGTCCTCGGCCGCCCCTGTCGCAGCACTCCTGTCGTCGTCCGCGTCCAGCGCCGGAATGCCCACACGGTCGCTGCCGATCAGTGGCTGCTGCTTCCGGCACCACCTGCACGCATAAGAACGACACCAACCTCGGAGAGAGCGGCAGGTGTCGCGCGCCACGCAGAGCGTGCGTGCGTCGGCGGGGACGCAACGCTGGCTCGTGCCAGAGCGGCGCAAAAGAAAGAAGCAGCCGCCGCTGCGCCCCGAGTGGGCTCACGTGTGCGCTTTTATCTCGTGTGTAGTCAGCCTGCTCTTTGCGTCACGTTGCAGCATGCCTGCAAGAAGGAAGGCGGCATGGCGGAAGCGGAAATCCGAGCGCCATCGCCACTCGATTCGAGGGCAGTGGTGACGGCAGCAGCGGCAGCTATACAAATAAGGCTGTTAAAGCAGCTCATAGTTTTGGGGGGTGTCCTTTCCTGCCAGGTCGTGGGACTGATTCCTTCAGAAGGGCCTGCCAGGCTCCTTTATCGATTGATAATTGCAAAGGCTCTTCTGCCGATATGTAAATGAGGCTGTTTAATCAGCCAACCTTTAATTTCGTTATACTACCGAGTAAACAATTGAAGGGGAGAGGGTGGCAACGGCTACGACAGAAGAATAACCGCTCGGGTGCTACGACGGCACGGCATTGCCTTTAGTTTGGTCTTAACTATCATACAGGGTTCGATTCGCTTGTCGAACGCTCGCAATCGTGGGTACTTTTAGTCTTTTGCCTCTGATCTTCGAATCAATCGCTGTCTCTTGCAGGCCACCGCACCACACTTTGTGGCTGCCACCATGTGAGAGCCGAGTCCTTGATGCCTTGATACATGCGTCTCGCGGGAGGCAACACCTCGAGCCAGCATGATGACTAGCTGAGAGCAGGTGGCGCTCGATCGGTCAGCTCGGAGGCGCTCTGGCAACGGATTGCAGCAAGCAGTGGCGCAACATGTGAAACAGCAACCTACAACCGCTTTTCACGAGGCCACCAAAGGGAACAGACGGTACGGCGGACCCCAAGGACCGGCCCGACATGCCTAGCAAGGGGGCACGCAGCCTGCGACCAAGCTGGCCGGGCAGTGGCCAACCGTCGGCCAGGCACTGGAGGCCCCCCTCCCTCCCGCATCCCTAGCGGCCCAGGGCCCAACAGAAACGCTAGAGACGTGGGGGAGAGTAACTGACACGCTTTGGAGATAATAACAATAATAATAATAATGCACTTGATAAAGCGCCCTCAGAGAACTCAATCTCCCCCTAGGTGCTTTACATTTAGCCGCTATTATATTGGCAGGCTAGTGTACCCAATGAACATTACGCGCCGGCGACAGACAGAAGGCGACAACCACCGGACATTCCAGCACGATCGTCCGCTCGATCGGTCAGCATTCAAAGCCAAAAGTTGGACAGCGAGAGTGCGCACCCGCACATCACGACCCAGGTCACAGGTTCAAATCCTGGAGTAGCAGGCGATTCTTTAGTGTTTACTGAAAGCGAGATGACATCCGCTAAGGCTCATCTGCTGCTATGTAAGACAGGCTGTTGAATAGGCTAAGGGGTGAGCATTCACAGTGCTGCCAGGCAACTACACTAGCCTAGCACTGGCTTATAAACCGGTACAGCTTATATCTCACCAGCTCAGTCGATAACTCTTCGGCAAATGAAGGCAAGCACCAACCACAGCTAATACAAACACGAGAGCAACACAGGCACAGCGCCCGACGACGAAACTGCAGCTAGTTTCGGACGCTCATTCATTACAAAGACCAAGCACTTCCTTCAAATCGGATCACCATTGCTTTGATATCATTGCACAAGCAAGGGAAGCTGACTCGGAAACTGCTAACGGAGGCCTAGACAAAAAATCTTGGTCGGCGGCTTAATTCGATTTAACAAGTGATCTTCGGAGGCCGCCGAGTTTTCGACACACGCACAGGGTGAAGAGCAAAGTATGCCGTCCCTCATCCACATGCTACCCCATGAACTCCTCCCCCCCTCCGGACAGGGGGGGCCAAGAATAAGTGCTAGCTGATTTAGCAGCCCCCTTTTGTATAGTGGCAGAAGAGCCTTAAAGGCTATCACCGCAGCTTGCAGCGGCAATAAAGGATCGCCCACCACAGGATTCGAACCCGCGACCTAAGGACCGAGGTCGTAAAGAGCATCCACCTTACCAAGTGAAAGATGCAGGGTCAAGCCGCGATGTGCAGCCACGCAATCGCCAGACAGTCACATGCTCTTGCTATGGCATACCTTTAATGAGAGACTGCATATGCTCGTCCACCCAGTCGGGAATGGTGAACTCGCATTTCACGATGTTGTCGAACAGTTTGTATATAGTATCGCCTTCAAACGGGTACAGTCCGGTGATCATGTTGAACCTGCAATAGCCAGAGGCGTCCGGCAATCACTCCATATAAAGCCGACATGAGCGCTCGGTGGGTGCACCTATGCACGCGTTGTTTCAAGCGCCGAGCGGGCGGCGCCTTAGCAAGGCAAGACCAGCAGCGGACACTCACAGCGTAATCCCGCACGCCCACACATCGACTTTGTACCCGTGGAAGTCGTCGTCTCCGTTGGCGATTTCTGGGGCTTGAAATGCCGGCGATCCTTGGCTCATCGTGATCTTGTCATCTTGTGCGAACAAGTTTAGCTCCTGACAACGAGCAGGCAGCGCGTGAGCGGAATGAAGCAGTAGCAGCAGCAGCAGCACCCTTCGCTGCACTGCGGCTGGCTCTTCTGCGACAGCACCGAGCAAGTGTGGCAGATTTGTGAGAGCGGGCGTGGCAAGTCATAGTTCTTATGCCATGGAAGCCAAACCTTTTCGATGTGCATCTGCCGCTTGCCGGCCCCGGGAAAGAGCAACACCTGCCCAAAACTTCAGCAGCAGCAAATGTGCTGTGTGAAAACATGTTACTTGTAGCGCACAGGCCACGTACGGCTAGTCTTAAGTCTATGGCAGCCTATGACAAACAGAGGCTGCCACTAACTGTGACCTCGATCACTACCAGTCAGGCCTGCTGACCAAAGTGCGCCCCGCCCCCGAGTAAATTTGCCTCAAAACAGTGTGCATGACTATACGATAGACTGCGATCGCCACCTGGCGTTTACACCATATAAAATAATGCAAAACGTACAGAGGCTCACTGGTGACAGATGCTGCCATGTGGCTCAACATAGTCGAAGGACGAATCAGAGGAGCAGGACTCAATGCTGCACATGGCTGAACTACTGGGAGTTGTTAACCAGCCTTGCAACTATACTTATCACTAGCTACAGTGGCCTAGTGGCTTTCTTCGGCATGCTACTACTACGCTGCATTCCAAGGCCATGCAAAAAACTGTAAAATCCACTGCACGTGCACATGTGCATGAATTGGTGGTATGCCGCAAGAGCTCTTTTTGCTGTTCAAGGGATGCACTCCAAACCGGCTCACGGCCTCAGCAAGGTGACACTGACTATAAAATTGCTTGTAGTACGAATCGCCTCTTAACTTTTGAGCAAGCCGGCCATTTTAAGGCTAATCCCGAAAATTCCAGTTGCCTCCTCTCACTACTGCTGTCAAAGTCGACAGAAACCATTATGGCAGCTAGAGTTTTTGGAGTACCAAGACTGCAAACAGCTCTGTAGCTAAAGCAGCCTATCAGCATGCTAGTGTGCAGTCTCCCATTTCCATTCGGCTGCTCATCACGTGACCACTGGCAATGGAATGCCTCGGTAGACACCGGCTTTCAAGGAGACTGCCCTGACCTGCCTGCTTCAGCAGCAGGACAGGGTAGGGCTGGGTGGATGCATGAATGCCTGCCTCCCTGCCTCCAATGCCCATTCAGCACCTGTTTTGTAAGCTGTCTGTACATGCTTTACTCTCAGCAGGCATTGGCAGGCTAGCATCACTAAGGAGGCACTCCATAGCTGTGCCACGGGGGGGGGGGGAGGGGGGAGGGAGGAAGGAGGGCTATGAGCTCTGACAAAGCCACCCACCAGGTCCCACCCCCAGGCATTTAGCCAACGCCAGCTGCTAACTGCACCTTGGCTAATGTGGCCAAGCTCAGAGCAGCATGGGCATGTCGAGAGCTCTAGCCGAGTTGGCTGCACGGCAAGAGCCCAGGTCGCACAGACGCAGGCAGCATTCTATGCCGTCTAAGCAACGGGGGGGGGGGGGGGAGAGGGTTCGGGCAATTGGGCGGCTCTTAGAAGCAACCGAACGGTCATCGACCCAACAACCCCGTCAAGGCTGCCCACACCCCAGCCCAGGCCACCCTAGAGCTGCGTCAAGCAACCGATCAGACTAGAGCCGAAAGCAACCTCTCTAGCAGCAAGCACTGTGAAACTCAAAGCACATACACACACATACACAAACACACAGACACACACAGAAACAGGTCAGGCATGGATGCACTCGAGCAAACACACGTGAGTCTGCGTTCGCACACACGCCCATGCACACACACACACAGGCATGCACATACAGAAAGAGAAGGAAATCAGAATTGCTTACAGTAGCTCTATGGTGGGCACACCTGATTTACTGTGAAGGGTAGCATCCAGTGCAACGGTTGCTGGCTGGTTGCCATGCACAACGGCAGGTGGGCATGTCGTGCGCCTTTGTATTGCCAGCACCGGTAAGACGACCGAGCTAAAGCCAGAGCACAGGGTTCTTACAAAAAGACAAATATGCGACCAATCGCCAGGAGGCGGAATGTACTACCAGATTAGAAGTGAGCACGTAATCTTTTAATAATTACGAATAGGCCGTGACTTTGCCTTGGCAGAAAATGCTAATGCTTTGCCTCAGTGAACAAATGTCGTGTCGCTTAGCAGCATGCCCTAGTAGTAAGGTCAGCAGCAGGCGGTGGTACAAAAGAAGCAGAATACCGTGTCCTATCAGGATTTAAGGATCGAATGAGAGGAAGCAGTAGATCTACTGTTGCTGCCAAAGTGTCTCATTAACCAAAGGATAATGACGGCTAGTGCACAGCGGATCAAGAGAAGGCAGTATTCGGCAGCTCATTAACAAAGCCCCAATCAACCCGCAGCACTACCACTGGTTTGGTCTCTTTGGTCTTTCGTCTTTGGTTTGGTCTTTTGTCTTTGGTTTGGTTTGGGGAGAGGGGGAGAGAGAGAGAGTACCTGAGTGGATGAAGGAGGTAGGAATGCACGTCGGAGATGAGATAAATCGAAAAAGGGTAGGAGTAACAGAGATTCAGAGGTAATAAGGGTAAGAGAGGCAGAGTAAAAGCAAGGAGTAAGGAAAGAGTGAAAGAGAAAAGCTGACGGGGACTGAGAGAATGATCTGATCGCGGGTTACAAGATCCATACAAGCAGTGGCACTCTGAAACCTGCTCCTTAAGAAGCTTCACTAGATCACAAAAATGGGCGAGCACGAGTGGTTGTACTCTGCCGCAAAACACTTACTGTCGTATTTCTCAGCAGTTCGGCTCTCCTATCTAGGAATGTTAAGTGCTGACGGTAGCTGGCATCGTAGCTGGAGAGAGAGAGAGAGACAGAGACAGACAGACAGAGAGACAGACAGACAGAGAGACAGACAGACAGACAGACAGACAGACAGACAGACAGAGAGGAAGAGATCCAAGGCTGGTGAAGCCAATTCCTCTTTCGTACTACTTGCATAGCTTTTTCCTAATGACTTGATACTCCCAACACGATTACTGTCAAATAAACAGAGGTAAATTATTTTATATCCTTATTACATTTAACATGACATGATAGGACTGATGCCATTGACAGGCATAGGAATATGTGTTCCCTTACTACACAATAATACTTCTGTATAGCATCACAGGATCGCTTTAGCTCTGAAAAGTAAGTAAAAAAAGTAAGCCAATAAAACGGTGCTTAGTGGTAAGACTATGCACCGGTTTAGCATGCTTAAGTTCTACTCTGGTTTTACAGCACATCACTTCACAGAGTCAGCACTAGTTCTGATGTCTAACGACCTTCTCAGGTAAGCAGACTTATGTAATGCCACTCTGCTTGCTTTGCTTGATCTTTAGGTAGCGTTTGATACTATCGATCAATAAGTCCTCCTCGTGCATTTCTCAAATCGCCCTGTGTGGGCATCACTACCATGCACTGCCACATGGTTCGAGTCCTATCTCAGCATCATCAGAGTATTGATGAGGCCGGCCGATGATCATCCGAGCAACGACTGAAGTTTGGGGGCTCTGTGCTTAGCCTGCTCGATTTAAAGATTTATCTCCTTCTTGCCGACGTGATTGCCAAGCACCGAGCACAATCTAGGCTTTCAAGTATATGCAGACACACAGCTGTACCGATGCTTTGATCTCTCTTTAGCAACCCTTAAGCACATCAAACTCTCTCAATGCCCGTATTTACATGAGTTGCTGACATCCGCATATGGATGGCAGCAAACTTTCACAAATTGAGTGAAGATAAAACCAACTTACTAGTAATTTGCAAACCAAGCTTTACTCAGATATTGGCAAGACTAACGCTCGAAATCGGCTCTGCCAGCAAATCTCTCATGGCATCTGCACGAAATCTAGATGGCCTGTTCCAGAGTGACCTTTCACTAGATGACCACACCAGCTCCACAGTCGTCAGCCTACTTTCAGATATATAACATTGCTAAAATGCGGGCTTGTTTAGACAGGGATACCATATCGAAATTGGCCCATGCATTTGTGACGTCCCGTCTGGACTTCTGTAACTTAATGCTTGCTGGTCTACCGGCCTGTGCAATCAGGTGCATACAGCTGGTGCACAACTCTACAGCTAGGATTGTCTGTTGCTAGCATCGTCGCAGTTACCACATCTCACCGACCTGCACTGGCTCCCAGTCAAGCAATGCATCGACTTCAAGGTTTTGTCGTTCACTATTAGGTCTCTTCATTCTTTGGCTCCAGCCTACCAATCAGAACTCTTCTCCAAACAGGCAAGGCATCGTACCACCTGCATTTCTGACTCAAATCGTATAGCTTTACCTTGACCTAACCTTAAATCCTTTGGAGACAGTGCCTTTAGTTCGTATGCTCACATAACCTGGAACTCACTACCCACTACATCCCCTAACTTGACAGCCTTAAAAAAGAAGCCAGCTAAAACACACGTTTCTCACAGCATGTACGGAGACCCTGCGATTTTCCCTTTGCTTATGTGTGCTGACCATGTGCATGCTTCCGTTTACCATATTTAAATGTCAACACTGAGTATGTAACCCATATGTTATGCATTTTGACACTGGGACCTTGTGATTTTCCCTTTCCTTATGCATGGTGACAATATGCATGTTCCCACCTACCATATTTAAATGTCAACACTGAGCATGTTACCTGTAACCCATATATTATGCATTTTAACACTGCATGCTACCACTACCCTTTTGATCATGCTTCCTTTACAACATATGTAAAGTGCCTAGAAAGAGAACTTCTCAGATGGCAAAATATAAATGCATTATGGTATTCCTATTATTATTATTGCTGATACAAGGACAAGCTGAGCTGAACAGACGAATCTTCAGCTGAGACTTAAGAGGAGCTATGAGGTCGGATAGGAAGACTGGGGCAATCCATCGGAGCAATCAGTAGGCAGAAGAGAGGATCTTCGATTTGATGCTTGATAGGAAGTCGGTGAAGCTCAGACAGAATTGGGTAGAAGTGGCACCTATGCCATTCACAGCAGACTAGACCAGTTTCCGAGATTTGCACCAGTTCCAGTTGATTGAGGACACAGGCCGGGAGTCGCCAATCAAGGAATTTTCAGTAATCCAGACGCTACGTCACAAACGCAGCAGCTAGTTTGAATGTCGCTATTCTTGCCTGAGCAGGCCCCGAACTAGACATTGTTAATCAGATGAAAGCTGGGCCACCATACAGCGGAGCCAATATGCTTATTCAAAGAATAGTCGTTATCGAGCATGCCTAGATTAAGGGCCGATGTCACTGGAGTGATGCTAGATAAGCCAATCACGAGGGCAAACTCGCACAAAATGTGTGACACTGGACTTGCCCATAGCTATTGGGTTGGTGGGTTTTATTGTCATTAGGCTTCAGGGAGATAGTGAACACCTAAGTGCAAATGTTGTCGATGGTGCCTGCAAGAGGATTGAGTCACATGTGGAACGAGGCCTAGTAGGGGTCAAAAGATAGGTAGAGCTCGCCATCGACATAGAAATGAGAGCAAAGATGGTGTTTGTTGATGACACCGGCCAGAGCAAGAATATATGTACACACACGCACGCACGCACGCACACACACACACACACACACACACACACACACACACACACACACACACACACACACACACACACACACACACACACACACACACATATCGAATATCAATGGAGACCAAAGACCCCGAGGAAGCCTATACTTTAAAGGCTCCTCTTAAAAGTGATGACCGGCAGCCATTTACGTCTATACTCTTGACATCTCCCATTGAGGTATGACCCAACCCAGTTTAGCACTTGGCTACTGATACCTAGGCAGGTAGAGACAACTGCTCGAGAAGGTTTTGGCTGCCAATGTGTCAAATGCAGCTGAGAGATCTTGAACTAGCAAGATGGCCTCACATGACCCAAATAGCTCACACGTTCATCGGAAACCCAAAGCAGATGTGTTTCTGGGGATTGATTAGCTCTAAATCCTGATTGTAACTCGCTTAGCAAGATCTGATGAAATCGTTGAGCTGCTTCGCCATCCCTTGTTCAAGTGTCTAGGATAAGAACGATAGAAGGGAGACACGATACATGTTACTTAGGTTCTCATGTTCTACGGTCGGCTTCTTATTGAGTGGTAATGTATCTCCGTCAGTAACTCCACAAAGTCATAAAGACCATGTGGGCGTTACGCAGGAGAGTTTTGTATAGCGCACTCACAGCCTAAGCGGCTTTCGGTACGCATTCGGTAGCCAACAGACTTCGTCTCACGCAACAAAGAGAAAGTGGGAAGCATAGCACAGTTAGGAGAGCAGTTGAGGTAGTGAGTAGCATAGAAGTAGCAGTTCAGGACCGCTGAAAAAGATGTGCCATAGTCGGCAGTTGGAGAGTAGATGTCGTTGCGTAAGAGTGGTAAGACAACAGCCCTTTCCAGAGGGGCAGGGACTTCACCGGTAACCAGGGGCATTTTTAACATTTGTGTTATGGTTGGCAGCAACAGGTCTATGCATCTCATAAGGAGGGCTGTCGGGACAAGGTTCAGAGGACTAAAAGGACTAAAGTGGTCCTCTTAGTCTAGTAGAGATTTAGTAATGAGTTTGATAGAGACAGTCCTAGAGGAGGGAAAAGAAGAGCACGGCAATGTGAGGTTGCATTACGGCATGGACTAGAGTGAGGGGATCTTAGCAACAATGAATTTGGAGAACCACTGTGCTTAGTTGCCATTGTGATCACTAGGCAGTATGCTTGTTTGTGAGCGGTTGGGGGAAGGCAGAAGATGGCGGATCGTAGGATTTCTGACATTTTGCATTATTTATCTGTGATTTTACTGGTTCTTATATAATTTGGGCTTAGCCTTAGTTAAATGGATTCATACGACCTGCACCAATCTTTAGAATGCTGAGCGATGGACAGTGAGCATTGCTTAAAACCTAAAAACATTGTATCTATTTGCACGTTTTTATCTAGCCAAAAGATTGTGAATGAAAATGATGATACCAATGATAAGGCACCTGCATAATATCCCAAGGGAACTAAATCTTACAGTAGCATTTTCAATATTCTGTTACGGTAAAATGCCAATTGATCAGCCAAAATGCAGTGTCGTCATGCAAAAGCAAACAAACAAAAATTCCACAACTACAATTTGCATGGACCCAGCAAATGCTGTGGGGAAAGGTGGCTTTCGGCTTTCAAAATATCATCAAGTCATTCGATGTCGTGACGTCAGCCGGGAGTGAGTTCTGGGCTTTGGGAGTATACAAACTAAAAGCAAAGTTTCCAAAGGATTTACGGTAGGCCAGGGGTACAGTCAAACAACTTGAGTCAGAAGAAAGGGTATTTCGATGCCTGGCCTGGTTGGAAATGAGTTCGGATAGGTAGGCCTGAGCAACTTAACTTACGACACAGGATTGCAGCTGCGGCTGAAGTCAGGAAGCTTACAAAACACCATGCTCATACGGTGTTTGGTTAAGCCTCCTGACATCTTTGTAGCTAGGCTTGTCTGCCATGAGTGTTGCAGTTGCCACATCTCACCAATTCTCACCGACCTGCACTGGCTCCCAGTCAAGCAACGAATTGACTCCAAGGATCAGTCATTTACTTTTAGGTTCCTTCCTTCTTTGGCTCCAGCCTACCTATCAGATCTATTCCCCCACCAGGCTAAGCATCGCAACACTGGCTTTTCGGAGTCTTATCGTTTAGCCATACCCCCATACAAACCCTGTACAATCCTTTGGAGACGGTGCCTTTAATTCGTATACCCCCAAAGCCTGGAACTTACTACCGACTTGCGTCATGGCATCTCCTCACTTGTCTGCATTTAAATAGAAATTAAAAGCCCATCTATCACAGCATTTAGTGGGTCCCTGTGATTCGACCTTTATGTACTTATGCATGCTGACACTGTGCATACAGCCACTAACCATGCTTGCATGCTGACCTTGTGCCTGTCATCCCTAACCATGTTTTTCTTTTTGTTTATTGAGCATGCTACCACTAACCATTCGATCGTGCTTCCTTCACAGCAAATGCAAAATAGCTAGAAAGAGATCGAGTTCTTTGAGGGCAACTATATGAAACGTATTATTATTATTATTACTATACATAAAAGGCTGTTAAGCCTTGAAATAGCGAGCCCATGTCCAAGACGGAGAGCCGTCTACCTGTATGTATTTCATAGCCACAGAGTGTAATGTAATGTACCGAAAGCCGCTTAGGCTGTGAGTGCACTATACAAAACTCTCCTGCGTAACACCCACATGGTCTTTATGACTTTGTGGAGTTACTGACGGAGATACATTACATTACATTATTACATCTGACCCCCATGCATTGCCGATTCATTTTGTCTAGAGTTTCAGCAGTATTTCTCCTTTGCTATGTGCCTGCTTGCCGGGCTTGACATAAGCTTTTCGATAATCTGCCCAAATGGCCAATTCTGGGTTGCAACAAAACGTGTCAAGTCGGTACTATACACACATGCTCATCGTGAATACTAAAGGAGGGTACGAAGCCTCGTCGGTGATTAAGGCACACGACTCCACAAACGAAACCATGTACACATTTCGAATGTGTAACCGAAATGCCACTAAGCACACAGCACAAAAAGATAGGCTGCAAGTGACCAACAGAAGACTCGACGGGATAGCGCACGCTTAGTGCACATGGCTTGAAGGAGTCCCAGAAAGGAGACACGCGCACGTGCCACACGCGTGCACACACAGTGTCCCGGACACAAGCCTGCAGATGAGATGTTAGCTAGTGCACCAAGTTCAGTGCTGAAGTGGTGCACATTCGTGCGGCTTAGCCAGCAGCTGCTGGTCGATGCATATACTAACCATACCGTGCTACCAATGCAGCTGCCAACAGAAAGGAAATAGGCGACCAACGAATGCCTTGGCTCCAGCTGCTGCAACCTAAGCTGCTAGGCGTCACTTCTGAGGAGCCATAATTAGATCAATCACTACTTGAGACAGATAGCAAGGAATAAGAGTAAACGTTTGGACAGGGCACACCGCTTAACATGACTAATTACTGAATCCTAGCCTTACTAACTCGCTGTGACTTTTCCATCCTTGGCCGTACACTGGCATGCCAATGTCGAGCTCCGCATAGCCAAAACCGTGTTAACTAACTCGCTGTGACTGAAGCATTTCAATGACTATTGCTACTGCTTATATGCTTACTCTCCTATTCGCCGATTAATTAGTAGTTTTAGGAGCTCGCTTATCTATGCCACCCGTTCCCATGCACAACCAAGTCTACGAATCCCCTAACATATATTTAAAAAGTTTCAAGAACCCCAAGCAACCCAGGGTATCCCAGGTAAAAGTTTTAGGATCCCCAAAACGAGCACTTCCTAGGATTCAATGACCAAAACCTGGTTGGTGGGTAATTACATCCGGAGCACTACATCCGGGCCGACAGAACGAATATCCTAAAGGTGCATTCTGACTTGATGCACACAGCAGTGTGCCACCCACAGAAGAAATCATTGAGCCATCGGGCTAGCTAGGTAGACCAGACCAGCAGCCTGATCCGCACACAGCCAAATGCCAGATGCGAATGGAATCACGACAGGAAGTCGACCGGAAGCCATCGCAGCGTGCACCCATGGAGTGGCCATGGAGCACCGAGCTGGCGAGGCCTGCGACTCGTGAGATCAGCTCTCTCTCTCTCTCTCTCTCTCTCTCTCTCTCTCTCTCTCTCTCTCTCACGTCTCTGCTTAAGTAAGTGAGCAGAGATTCGCTGCTGATTTGCTGCACTCGCCCAGCTAGGGCAGAGGTCACTGCTCACGAGGAGATAGACGTTAACGAGGAGACAGACAGACAGACAGAGAGAGAGAGAAGCACAACTCACCTCTGCCACGCCCAGGTCGCTGATTTTCAGCGTGCCGTCGGTGGATACGAGCAGATTGCCTGGCTTGATGTCCTTGTGCACGACGCGCCGCGAGTGCAAGTACTGCACGCCCTCGATCAGCTGCACGAAGTAGAAGTGCGCCTGCCACTCGGGCAGCCTCTTCTTCGCACTCTTCTCCAGCATGTCCTGCACGTTGCAGCAGCAGTACTCGAGCACCATATAGGTGCGGAGCAGACGTCAAGGAAGAAACAGCCACTCGTGCGCGCTCTCGCTCAAGAATGAGGAGGGGCAGAGCCTCATCGGCAGCCGACCAGCTGCTGCTGCACCCCGAGCGAAACAGAGATTATCCACCCAAACTCCCTCGCTGCAAGCGCAAGGCCACTGCTGTGCGCAGCATACGGATAAAAAACTTCGAACGCACCAACCCGACAAGCGGATCAGGAAATAGCTCACACACAAAATGGTGCACAGCGGGTAACGTCATCTTACGAGGTCACCATCCACGAGCTCACGAGCTCTGCACTAACCGGCAGCTTTTCACGTGCTTTCATAAAATCTCTTATTTAAATTTCGCACAGCCAGTGTGAATGTGCGCGCGTGCCCCGAATGAGGATAGCCGGTGGGGCGAGCGGTCGCTCGGCGGCTTCAAGCCTGCAGTCGGAGCCGCCCGCCTGTCAGTGCGAGAAGGCACCTCTTCGCTCGCTTTACGCACGTGAACTCAAGCAGGAACGCCGATGCCCACTGCGAGCAGAGCATTAATGCTCACGGCTCTGCGACAGCAGTGACTAGTCTTCATCGCACTCATTCTCAACCCGCACACACGGCGTACTGGGGCCCACGTGCGTAGCGAAATGATGTGAAACTGCAGCGGACCTGCGGCTCTGACCTCTGACGCTGCGATGTTCGCAATCAATTTACGGCAGAACGGTGTGACCGAGTGACTAAACGAGCAAGGCAACCAGCAGCTCTTTTTGAAAACCAACCACAAACCTCGGCAGCAGAGTGCTGAGGAATGGGCGTGGTGCAGCTCCACGGCGCGGGCCAAGAAGAGACAACCAGGCAGTAGCGGGCCTGCGAGGCTTACTGCGCAGGTAATGCAGTCGGCATGCGGACCCACAAAGCCACGAGGACTAACCGGGTTCTATGAATGCTGGAAAGGTTTCTGAAGTGCATTGAGACATCAAAGTTCTGAAGCGCACTGAGACATCGAAGAGGGACAAAGAAGCTTTCACCATGCAAGTCTCATACCGTGCAGCTCCCTAAATAATAATAATAATAATAATAATGATACGACACTTGATAAAGCGCCCTCAGCAAACTCAATCTCTTTCTGGGTGCTTTACGTTTGCTGCAAAGGAAACACGATCGAATGGCCCTTGCACCATCCTAAAAGCATTCACATCTTACTGACTTTGGCAAATCCTTTCCCTCGGTTCTTTAGAGAACTTACAGACAAGGACCCATGGAGTGCTAAATAAACAAATAAATAAAATGTATTTGCACTGCACCCGAAGAGAACTGAATCCCTATCGAGGTGCTTCACATATGCAGCAGGCTCGAGAGCCCACGGAGTCTGTCGTAAAAGACGAGCACCTTAAGAATGGTAATAATAATAATAAGATACCTGTACGGCACCCCAAGTGAACTAAATCTCTTTCTAGGGACTTAACATATGCTGCAAACGAAAAGCTTCTGTCGTCTACAGCCCTTTTGAGTTAAATAAGGGAGAGCTTATCGTTGAGTGACAGAATGACAGGATCAGAGGAGGCTGACTAGTCAAGCATGAAACAGATAAGCCGGAGCTGGCATTGGAGGAGGGATATCTCAGCAATCAGCAGACCAACCAGGGAGTCATCCAAGCTTCCTTAGCCTACGGACCACTTGACCCGGATTAATCTGACCCTGCAGTCTGGCATGCCCACTGACATATCGAGCACCCTACGGCTTAAGAGGCCATCGTGCAGCAGCACGACACAACAACAAAAAAGTCGCAACCACGAAAGCAGCTTCTGCCCGTGGCTGTCAGTACCCGTGGCTGTCAGTACCCGTGTCTGTGGCAGGCACTAACAAAGCCGGATCAGGCGATGACACACGCACGCATGCATGCACGCACGCACGCACAAACACACACACTGCCGCCTGAGCAGCGCCCACAGGGGCGACAGCTGCTGATGCACAGCAAGCGAGCAAGACTTGCCGTGCAATTGCTGATGCACAGCAATCAGCACAGGATCCGGCGCGGGATCGCCACCGAGCACTGGGGCTGCTGCTCGCCGAATGCATGTTGGGTGCGGAACTATCGCAAAAAAAGCATAACCAACCATCGAATGCATAACGAAATCGATGGCATTTCGGGTCTCATCTATGAGGAGGCCCATGGTATACTCAAGGTATTTCTCGAGAACGTCAGTCATACTTGCGCGTGACAGCGGCCCTTGCTCGGCAGAGCACCGGCTTTAAGAGGTCAGCATACGGTTTTCTTTAAGGGGTCAGCACACGGAAGTGACAGATGCGCCCGAGCATTTGTCACGGGATGCAGAACAGATCGAGAGCACCGACTAGCTGCTAGCAGACCTGAGGACATGCGACGCCAGCAGCAATGCCAAGAGGATCAACACCACCGCTCCTGCCGACTGAGGGGCAAGCCTGGCCATTGGCGATTCACAATAGGTGTCACGAAGGTCACCACAGCGACTATTCATGTGCACAAGCATGAAGTGAATGGTCCGGTAAACTCGGTAACCTGCCCCAGCCGAGTGCTCGGCCCGGATCATGTGGATGATGCCTCAGATTGACACTGAGCCGTAGGCGCATAGCTCTCGGAAAGAGCTACGTAGGACCAGCTACGACGCTCGAAAGCCACTGCAGTAAGGGTGCGTGCCTGAGCTTGCGTGCATGTCCAGCTCTCCCAAGATGAGCCAGAAAAAAGCACAACGCAATCGGCAACCGACGGTGCAGATGCCCAGGCTAAATGCCTGGCCTACTTAAGCAACAGGAAAGCACAAGGCGGTTGGCATCGCGGTTGGTACCAATCTTGCAATAGTGGCTCAGTGAGCAATCTCAGGCTGGCTACTAAATCCCCGTGATATTAGATCACGTGCTCAAGGCAACGCAGCCGGGCAGCCAGCGACACGTCGAGGACTATTCGGTAGGTTCCTTAAACTAACGAGAACAATGCTGTTGTCCAGACAATATGTAGGTCACAGCTTGCCGGGATTGCTCGGCACGTCCGAATACTCAAGTCGGCCAGCGCCAGCAGAGCTGATGCTGAAAGACCCACTCTGTGGACGCATTCCCCGTCGGCCGCTGAACTTCGAACATCCCTGCTGCATTCACATTGGGGTTACTTGGTGGGCAATGCTTAACTTTAAAATGCACAGCGAACGGGTAACATTTTTTTTTGCTGCTTCTGTTGGCACAACACAAGAATAGGAACGTGGACTGTGACATTCTAATGGCTGCAAGAGCACAGGTGCTGGAGGACAACTGATTGCGACTGGCATGCGTAACGACCACATTCGCACGCTCGGCTTCATTCCAACGAAAAGGATATAGCTTCATCTTTTCGTCGTTACGAAATACTTCTATTAGCCCCAGGACGTTAACGTGATGCAGCTTTTTCATAATGGCGATTTCCCTAAAATAGCAATGCCAGCGAGGAAAACAGCGATTCGACCGCTTTAAATGGTACGAGTAACATCGCTAGGGCAAATAGCAGACAACCAGTAGGGCCACGCGGGCGTAACATCATCGCGCGAAGCACGCCAGAGCGCCACAAGCAATACTGAGATGCATCTATGTAAATTGAGGCTTAGCGCGGACACACGCCTCGAACCTCTTGACGTTTTCTTCGCCGTTTGGTATCCGCCTCAGTTTCTTCTGCTTGAGGATTTTAATGGCTCGACGGCATAAGTTCTCTATGTCAAGCACCTCTTTCACCTTACCATAGGATCCCTCTCCGAGTTTCTCTCCCTTTAGGTACTTCGTACCGATGAAACTGGCTTTCTTATGAGTTTGTTCGTAAATCAGTTCATTGGAGTCAACTCGGTGAAAAAAGTCCATGCTTTCATTGTCGAGAAGTTGCGCAATGTGATCGGGATCGTAGAGATACTCTGGAGAGTCGCAGTGATCCATAGTCGGAAATGCGCTACGCCGCCGCAATGCCCAGCTTCTTGGCGTCTGCTACCGAGCACGTTTACTTAAGCGACAGACGATCTATAGCGCATAGCGGCGCCTTGTTGACTTCAAGTCTGTGGCGTGGTAAGGTAAGCTATCAGAATTCGTTTTGAAACCAATAATAATAATGTATTATTAAATTGCTTCGTAAGCTACCATAATACTGAGTTTTATAAATCTAAGACACTGTGTCAAATCATCCTAGGTTATATTCACAAAAAATTGCTATCGAAGCGGTAAGAAAAAGTAAACGTTGACCATTGCCATGCCACAAATGGCGGCGGAGGGCGAGCTGTTGCGGAAGAAAGCCAGCGTCCAGCTGCAAGGGCCAGGTCGAGGCAATTCCGATCCCGTCAAAGATGTTGAAACAGCTACAGACCATCTGATTACGGAGCTGGAGTCAGCAGATGGCCATGTAGCCTCGACCTTGAGGTAGGCACCGTTCCATTAACCCGGTACTCCGCCGGGCTTGCCGGCATCAAGGCTACCTGTCCCGAGCTGCTTTAAATGAGTTGCTAGACCTCAGCGCTTAGTTCTCGAGTCTTTTATAGGTAGCGTCTGCGGAAGCTGCGAGTAAACTCTGTTGAGAGGCCTGCTGCCCAGGCCAGCCCAGCGTCGTTCATGTCATCGTCCCGGTCTTGTTTACAAGTACACCGCCCCTACGTAGATGAAGGCCACGTTAATCAGACCTCATTCGAATTTTTCAAAAGGCGAAGACGTAGGCTATTAGAGGCATAGAGACCATTGTGCAAGAATGAATTGTCCAGCGAGTGCTATTTAGCCTCGCCAACGGCCTTCAGCTGCTTACTGCCGCTTATGCTCTCTTGGTGCGAAATTGAACCATGCGATCCAACTCCCCAGGGGAAAATAAGGGTCATAACTTCACTTTTCTGGCCGAAAATGAGCGTAATTGGCATGGTTGCGTTGGTCCTACTGCAGGGATTATATCCTGTTTGTGAGTGAGCATTCGTTACCTAGGGGGGAGGGAGGGAGGGGGTCGTCAAAACTAAAGTTACATCTGTGAGGTTCGCTTCATTCTAATGAGCGATTCTACGGTGTTTTTTAGGGAGAGGGTGTAAATAGGGATTTCGGGAGTGGCACGGGTAGCCAAACTCGGCTTTGCTTCTTCTAAACACTCACCGCTGACAGCTCTCAGTTCTCCTCCCCCCCACCCACCCAAGGAGAAGGGAGGAGGGAACAATCTACGTCGTGGAAGTTTGCCGCCACGGATAATTGGCAACATTGCTCCTAAGCACGTGGCTGCAAAGCGTTCTTGTGCACTCGGACAGACGTTCTATAACGTTGCGGGAAGCCTTTGAGTAGACTGCAGTGACTAATCCCACTCGAAGCCATGTTTCACGGAAACTGTGTTGTTGTGCTGACAAGACAGCCTTGTCGGGCCAATAGCTTGGAAGCTACGGGGAGCGTGCTTCTCCCGACGTAGTGCCGATGCAGGTTTCGCGGCCAGCTATGACTTAAGACAGCTGAAGCTGGCGTTTCTGAGTAGCGCAAGTTGCCGTTGATATGTACTCGCATTTCTTATGCGTCTCTATTCTCACCAGCAAGGTGAAAGACGAAGTAGACATTCCGCCTTTTTAGAGCAACTTTGCGCTCGTGCACTTAAAAGTAAGTTTTACTTGTTGCAAGGAAAAAATCTGCAAGGACTGAGCAGTCAAAATCCCAGTTGAATGCATGTATCCAGGATGCTCCTGGAGGAGTGGCCACAAATAGCCGTATGGCAAATGCCCGAGGTTGCAGTTGTCGGAATCCTTCTGCTCGTAGAAGGCGTGGGGGTGCGGTCACCTGAGCATTGGCCTCCATGGATAATTGCCACGGAAAATTCCACCGGAATTATGTTATGTTATTATTATGTATCTCCGTCTGTAACTCCACAAAGTCATAAAGACTATGTGGGTGTTACGCCGGAGAGTTTGGTATAGCACGCTCACAGCCTAGGCGGCTTTCATTTCGCATTCGGTAGCCAACAGACTTCGTCTCATGCAACAAAGAGAAAGTGGGAAGCATAGCAGAGTCAGGAGAGCAGTTGAGGTAGTGAGTAGAATGTCAGTAGCAGCTCAGGACCGTTGAAAAGGATTAGCCACAGTCGGCAGCAGGAGAGTAGTTGTTTGCTAGAGAACTGTGAAAGTGAGTTCCACAGTCTAGGATCTGCTGAGCAAAAGCTTCTCTCACCAACAGTCTTCAAGTGGAGGAATGGAACAGGTAATTTATTGTCCACACAGGACCTGAGGGCACGAAGAGGCTGGAACTGGTGCAGCAGTTCAGCTAGGTATGAAGGAGCCAAGCCGTGGCAGGCCTTGTGGGTCAGCGCAAGAACGTTGCTCTGTATCCGTTGCTCAACCGGCATTCATCCTAGCTCTTTTAGCAAAGGAGGCACATGCTCAAACCTCTGGCACTTGAAGACTAGCCTTGCAGCCATGTTCATAGTTCGCTGCAGGCACGTTTAAAGAGTGCTTCCTTATTGCATCATTATTATTATTATATTATTGTGGCAGGCCAGAGCAGGCTGCCGATGAATCGCCAACGCAGGTACTGCAGCGAGCTGTGACCGTAGACTGCCTAAGCGAGCACCACTCTGGTTTCGACTTTAGGGAGCACTTATTTAAATCCTATCCGAATATATGTTCAGGCACGCTCAGACAAAGATTCCTTAGTGTTCGAAGGAGCGTCTGCGAGGACTGCTGAGACAAAAGATGTCCGGAAGTCATATCATGTCACGGGTTCCTCCGGAAACACAATGGCAGCAGCAGTCGCCCACAGTGGCAGTTAACTGGGAATTCCCCATAGGGACTGAAGGTTGAGGTCGGTGGAAAATGAATGACCACTCTCGGCGCTCTCGATAAGATTAGCAAGCCGAAGGAGCGACCAGTGCTGCTTGGTGCTGAATTGGGCCAAA
The DNA here is from genome assembly GCA_009760855.2 of Cristatella mucedo. Lineage (NCBI taxonomy): Eukaryota > Metazoa > Bryozoa > Phylactolaemata > Cristatellidae > Cristatella > Cristatella mucedo. The sequence continues at coordinate 2,600,495 of WPIO01000018.1, read as the reverse complement.
AAAAGATGCAATTTGCCAACCGATCACACCCGCTAGTACCTCCAGAGCTTTGAATTTCAACCGAAAGGTTAAGGCTAAAGTTTAAAGGTTAAAGGCTCTGTCGTCTGATTTCGGTCGCCCATGTCCAGCTCGTATGCACACCAATTACCCAAGGCCGATAGTTGGCACTCTTCGAGTAGATGGGCCGGCCTGATGCACGGCTAGTTGAAGTCTTACTTGCAAGCTCGGTGGGTTAGGTGGTTTGCATTTCGGAGGCCCACCGTGGAGCTGCCGCCGGATGTCGGGGAGGGGGGCCCTTGTACCTACCTACAAGGCGACTTCTGGGCAAACAGCATTTTTGGTAATTCGTTCGAGCTGGTAACACCCTTAGCTTGTAATTTGTGAGCCTAGCAGTAGACACTCGATGGTCAGTGGTTGAACAGAAGTCTGTGCTGCCACTCTTCAGTATTTGCTCTAGTAGTAGCAGCTGTAGGCAGAAGCTTAACCAAGAGTTTACGAAAAAGGTGAAGCTCAGTAGGGGGTGTGGCAGAACCGTGACCTTGACCTAACCCGGCAAGGCAAGCCCTCGTTTTTTGGGCTGCGGTGGGGAGGGGGGCACAATTTGTTCTAAAGTGCTACCTACCCAATTCAGTGCGTCAGCTGTATTGCAGCAATTAAATGGTCAGCCCACGTTCCAATCGTGTGACTGGTGGCAAAAAATGCCCCCTACTGTATTGCTCGAGCGTATTATTGCTGACAATAGACAACAGTTGTTTGAGTGGATACAGGCTGTCTGTCCAGCCTAATGCACTTCTGTACCCTGTATCTATTCAATCATTGTTTCGTGTTAGGTACAGTTGTCATCAGCGCCTCAGCAAAGGCATACACCTGGTTGAAAGGAGAAACATATATTGGCTGCTTTTGCATGCTATTGTTGGGTTGATATGGTGCTGCATTGTTGCATTGTGCTCACAGCAACGTTGTCATTGGAGGTGCTTGGGTCTTGTTCATCGGTCTGCATTCACTGTGTGTTTGCAGAACCGTTTACCAGACAAGTGATCACAAGCATTTCCTGGCGAAGCTTCAAGCGCGCATCAAAGTGCAAGACCTCGAGATAGAGAAGATGTGCCATCACCACTATCAGGGCTTCATCGATGCTGTGAGGGAGCTGCTGCAAGTCCGCAAACAGGCCCAGGATGTGAAGGTGTGAGGCCCAAGACGTGAAGTCCTTGCGGCGCATCACGACGGCTCCACGCGAGGTCTCGTTGACTTGATCGTAAATTATAATGCACTGGCTGACAAATCATCTGGATTTATGCAGTGCAAAAAAGCACCGCCGCAAGGCAACATTGCAATGTTAAGAATAGAGAGAGCAAGAGGAGAGAGGGAGCAACAGAGAGAGAAAGAGAGAGACAGAGAGAGCAAGAGGAGACAGGGAGAGAGACAGAAACAGACAGGCAGAGTGAGAGACAGAGACAGGCAGAGCGAGAGGAGAGAGAGAGAGAGTGCGAGAGACAGAGAGGGGAGAGACAGACAGAAAGAGCAAGAGAGACACAGAGAGTGAGAGGAGAGAGAGACAGGCAGACAGACTGAGACAGAGAGGGGAGAAACAGAGAGAGCAAGAGAGAGGTAGAGAGAGAGAGAGAGAGAGAGAGAGAGAGAGAGAGAGAGAGAGAGAGAGAGAGAGAGAGAGAGAGAGAGAGAGAGGGAGAGAGACAGACACAGACAGACAGAGAGAGAGAGAGAGAGAGAGAGAGAGAGAGAGAGAGAGAGAGAGAGAGAGAGAGAGAGAGAGAGAGAGAGAGAGAGAGAGAGAGAGAGAGAGAGAGAGAGAGAGAGACACACAAAGAGACAGAGAGACAGAGGGACAGAGGCAGAGAGATAAAGACAGACAGAGGCCAACCCAGCTCGCCTTAGCCTCTGGTACCCAGATGCTGTAGCCAGTGAGTGGAGATTCCTCTGGAGTGCTCGGGCTGCTAGGCTAGGGCTGGAGCCCCTAAAGCCGCCATGCTGCACTGCAGCAGGCTTTCGAGGATAGGCTACGTTGCGCCACATGCAGTCGCAGGCAGTGCTGTTTGCAGCTGTGCAGTGCCGTTTGCAGCAGCGCTGCCCAACTCGACAGCTTCCGGCTATCCATTCCAGGAAGAGATACAGGCCACGAACAGAGACCTGCAGGAGTCCGGCAGCAGTCTGGCCGGCAAGGCAGCTGAGCTGGTTCACTGCCGCGAGACGCAGCGAAACGTCTGCACTGTCGTGGAGCGTCTCGAGCTCTGCCTGCCTGGTATGCCCGCCGGCATCCCCTCCTACCTCATCCACCGGAAGATGCATGCACATCGTCTTCAGTTGCCACCGCTCCTGGATTGGTGCAGCCTCCCCTCCGAGTTATCTCCTCGTGCGCGTGTGCTCGAGCATTCGCAAGATTGACCGTGCATCACTGACCCGGCAGGATCGGCCGAGCACTAGGAATGAAGCAAAGTGCTTTTGCCGATCGTCACGGCAGGGACTGCTGTGTGGCCGGGCGGGTCGCAGTGCGGCTCGCTTTGCGGCCGTGATGCTGCTGCCGTTGGCATGCCCTGCCGATGTGTCGTGTGGCTGCAGCGTTGTGATGCTGTGTGGCGATGTTGTGTGGCGTTGAGCAGTTTCTCATGGAATGAGGCATCCCAGCAGCTGTCCGCTCGGTTTTTGGGATTTCTGGTTGCCTAACCGGTGACCCCCATCTCGAAACTGCTCTGCCAGCGCGATCCTCGATGTCTCAGCGCATCCTTCTGCTCATCCAGCCCACCCACCTGCCATTCTTCGTGTAACGGTCCATCCTCACTCAACTCATTGCCATTGTGGATGGTATTTAGCAGGGGGGGGGGGGGCTGCGTTGGTGGGACCCTCCTACGTGCATCAATCTGGTCTGGTTCATGTTCATGCCAAGTGCATACAAAAGTGCTTATGCCCACGAAGTGACAGCGATCGGGCTTGGCACCTGCCGCGCTGTCGCAGGGTTCCTGCTTGAGGCCCGCGCTCAACTCGCAAGGCCGAGGACGAAATGCATTCATTCCATCTGTCGTTGGCGCAGTGACCGCAAGGGATTCTCTGTCGATGCACGAACTTGCCCGCTGGCCCAGTCCCATTCGGGATTTAGGGCAATCATCCGACCCAGCTGTAGTGCCAGGGGGCAGCAACCATCGCCACCCAGTGTTCATCCCCCACCCGACCGTCGCCACTGATGCAATCATTTCTTTTATCCACTCGATGAGCAACCGCTGAGTGCATGTAGCATAGACATTATAATTGTGCAAGAAATTGCAGGCCTTTCCCCGTGCACGTAAAAATCGTGAGCTTCTTGCCACAAGTGCATGCAAGTGTTATGGGTCCTGCCACCCCCTCCCAGACTCGAAATCCTGACTCCTCCACCTCGGCTCCTTGACATTCGTCAATTTTCACAGTCACACTACGCATCACTTGTATAAACAAAGGTTTAGCTGATTTCACAGCCTTATTTATACAGCAGCAGGAGAGCCTTTTACACCTATCACCACCAGTTGCAGTGGGAGACAAAAGATCGCTCTATACAGTACTCAAACCCAAGATCTGGGTGGTGAAGAGCAAGCACCTGACCTCTTGGGCTAAGACCCAGGGCCCCAAGACCTAAGGCCGAAGCAAAGATTGTTTATGGACACCTCGGGTGGCTTTATATTCCGTGCCACTTTTTATTGCCCCTACCATTGCTGTTCAACCCTAGCTCCTGCGATAGGTGAGCTAATGACTTTTTTGGGGTGTGCTGCCACAGTGCTGCCCCATCGTGACATCGTGCAATGAAGCTCGGCGAGCATCTCGTTGTGCAGGCTTGCCGCCAGTTGGGGATGAGAGGGCGCTCGAGGCCCTCGTGTGAACTGCATGCTGCTATTTTTAGTGCTTGAAACATACGCCAAGCTGCAAGATCAAATGGCAAATAAAAGGTGAGCTGTGGCAGCGATTGGCTCTCGCTCTGCACAACTGACTGCCATAGCTTGGGCTCAGAATCCAGCTCTCCTCACTCTGTCTGTCTGTCTGTCTGTCTGTCTGTCTGTCTGTCTGTCTGTCTGTCTGGCTGGCTGGCTGGCTGTCTGTCTGGCTGTCTGTCTGTCTCTCTCCCTCTCCCTCTCTTTGTCTTTCTCTCTCCCTCTCTTGGTAACGTTAGCCTGCACGGTCGTGAGATGGGTATGGGTGTTGGCTGATAATACCCGCAATGCTTATCACAGTTTGCATATACGTTTACTGCTGCAGAGCAGTCATACAAGTGATTGAGTTCATGGGGCATGACCCATGGGGTGGGGGGAGTCGCGCAGTATGTAGCACTGTTAAGGCATTTGTACTCTACCCTTCTTTGACACTGGTTCATTGCCATCGCTCCATCGACGAACCTTAACGGCTTCTTCTATTTTCGCTCTGTCCTTGCTCACTTTATACATACATGTGCGTGCACACGTGTATAATTCACATCTCTTCGATAACTATTAAGACACATGTGGAGCAATGCATGTGGCAAGATACGTGAGTTTGTCAGCTTTCCAGTTTTTAGAACGGTAGTTATGTGGTCGGTGTGGCTGAGTAAGCTGGATTATGTACTTCTAAATATAAATAATTTTCCTAGTGAGCAAAGGGAACTGAATCTCTGTCCAGGCGCTTCACATGTGCCACAGGGCGTGACCACATAACTTTCGAATTCTTCGAGTCCTTGATGCAGGCCTGCAGCGGTGCGCGCCGCCTTTGCACGCGGCACAGTCGGTCACCTCGAGCGCTGCATCTTTCAACTTGCTGTGGATGCCATTGTGAGATGGTTGTAAGCATTCCTCTTGCGTGGCGCCCCCCACTTGCTGCATGCCGCCTCTGCGACCGTGTATGCCGCTTCGACCGTGCTTCGAGCAAGAGTAGGCCGGTGCCCACGCCGGCGAGCGGCTTCATCACTCGGCCCTTGCATGTGTGCAGGTACTACCCGGCGCTGAAGACCCTGGAACAGCTGGAGCACACGTACCTGCCGCGAGTGACACACTACCGCTTCACGCAGCAGATGTGTGCCGCCATTCCGAACATTCGAAGCCTCATCGGCGAAGCGTCTATGTCGGATCTGAAAGACTTCCTGGAGGGTATCCGCCGTCAGTCCGGAACAGTCGGCGAGGCAGCCATGAAGCTGGCAAGTTTCTCTGGCTTGCTGAGACAGCTCTTGGCCAGCCGCAGGCAGCTGCAGGCAGCCGGCGGCCGCTGCTTACCGACGCCTGGCCGCCAGCCTGCGCGGCAGGTCATCGGTGACCGGTTGTTGCTGCCCACTGCTTGTCGATGCCACCAGTGGTCTGCATCTGCTGCAGCCACCGGTGGCAGCAGGTCGCTTGCAACTTGGATGGTTTGGCAGGCTTGCTGCACGAACTGTAGCAGCCAGTCACGCCTGTCTGTATAGGCAGCGCTGCATCACGGGTTGGATGTCAACCTGGCGAAGAAAGCTCCCAAGAAAAAGCAGCCTGCTCCGGCGACGGCAACGGCACTTGACAAGTTTGTGCTTGGCAGGCACGACGCTTCAGAGGATGAGGAGGTGTGTGAGCGCCGGTGCGAGTCCCCGGTGGCCAACTAGCTGTGCTGCTGGCTGCTCTGATGGCAATGTGACCGGCAGCTTGGGGGCGGCTGGCTTTAGCCTGGAGGAAAGGCTTTCACTTGTGCCTCCTTCGCTTCACGTCTGAGCAATTCTGGTGCAGGCAGTGCAATGCAGGCAGTGCAATGCATGCAGTGCAATGCAGACGCTTCGACCAGATGGTGCTCTACGAATTGAAAGCATTGATAAAAATGATAATAATATTGACTGTTTGTATAGCACCCTAAACTAAATAAATCTTTGTGTGGGCTCTTTAGATTTTGCTGCAAGGGAATCAATAACCAAGCGTTAATAAAGTACATGCGATGATGCTAAGACAGGAATGCTGCAGCAATTGTCATGCTTAGGCCAGCACGGCACATCACACAAGAAGACAGTCAAGGTCACATGTTGCTGCGATTTTTTGGCTGGTAACATGCACTGAATCATGCATAAGTAGGTATGCATGAACAGATGGCAAGTTAAACATAGGCAAGTTGATTCGGGTGAAAAAGAAAGCTGACCGAAACAGATCCATCTTTAGCTGAAACTTGATGGGTTAAGGGCCACTGCAGGTGTTGACCAAACATGGAAGCAAGTTCCAATGCGAACTAAAGGCCCGATCACAATGAAAAAGGTTTCAATCTAATAATAATAATAATGAACTTGATAAAGCGCCCTCAGAGAACTCAATCTCTCTCTAGGCGCTTTACATTTGCTGCAAAGGGAAATGCAATTGAATGGTGAGTAATATCATGCTTGATAAACAACATGAATAACATGGTTAGGGGTGACATGCACAGGGTCAGCATGCAAATGTGGTTAGTGGCAGCATGCACAGTGTCAGCACGCATGAGCGCATGAAGGATGAATCACAGGGACCCACTAAATGCTGTCCTAAATAGGTGGGTTTTTAAGTTCTTTTTAAATGTGGTCAAGTCAGGCGATGGTGTGATGCAAGTTGGGAGTGAGTTCCAGGCTTTGGGAGCATACGAACTAAATGCACGGTCTCCTAAGGATATGAGGTTTGTATGAGGTAGTGGTATACTGTTGGATTCCGAAAAGTGGATGGTACGATGCTTGGCCTGGTTGGGAAGTAGATCTGAGAGATAGGCTGGAGCTAAAGAATGAAGCATACTGGATTTGAGCATGGATGTTGGATAGGTAGACCAGTGCAAGCGAATGAAGCAATCTGTAAGCCAGATTTAGATCTTGAAATTGATTAAATGCTCTTGTCTTTATTCGGAGCCAGTGAAGCCCAAACAGACGTGGTGTGCTGTGGCAGCTACACCGTTTTGACGACAGATAACACGAACTTCTGCATCCATTGTGTACAATTAAGGGTTTATGCCCGAATAAATGAAATGCAGTAATCAGGGCAAGATGTCTCAAACCCATGCACATTTTGGATACACCTAGGACTGGATGGACTGCTGCACTGTGTTTCGGTTGCCATTATTTAAATGTCAGCTCTCACCTACTTGTACAACTTGTGATTAGAGAGAGAGAGAGAGAGAGAGAGAGAGAGAGAGAGAGAGAGAGAGAGAGAGAGAGAGAGAGAGAGAGAGAGAGAGAAGAAGTAAGCCATTTGCACTAGCCTGGGGCTGGTGCTGTGGAAACTAGCACACATATAATATCGAGTCATCACCCCTTCATCTTTTTCGGTGACTACTGTATCTGTTTCTGTGTGCACCAGAGTGAGGCAGCATGCTTTACAGCCGCCATCGTTCCATCGATGGTGTGTGATGTGCAGTGGAGCATCATTATCGTTTTAGCCGCAGAGTGCCCAAGACCTGGTGGATTTCTCCCCCGTCTACAGATGCCTGCACATAAATTCTGTTCTGGTACGGCACACTCTGTCTGGCTGCTGCTCTCTCGTTTTTGGCTTCGACTCGGCTAGCCTGTACTGAGCATTGGCAATGGTGCAATTTCACCTGCCGCCATGACACGTAGCTGCTTGCCGTTGTGTGGTGGACCAGCTGAGGTCGCTTCGCCTGCTATCTGCGACGTATTTGTTGCTGTGGCCGTCTTGCACATCAGACTATGCCTTGTACAATGAGCAGGCCCTTTTGTTCTCTGTGCTCGCACACAGGGGACGCGGGAGCAGTTTGAGTCGTACTACCGCAAGCAGCGCCGGCAGCAGTGCGAGCTATTGCTCACACCACCTGCCAACATGGTAAGAGCCGCCTCACCCCTTCCTCCCCCCCTGCCTCGCGCCTCTCGTTCGGCAGCATGCCTGCCAGAGTCTGTTACTTAGAGACAGTTTCTGTTGTCATTGTAGGGAGAAAGTCTCGAGGGATACAAGACGTACTTTCACAACATTATAGGGTTGGTGCTGCTCCGGTGACGACCGCTTGCTCAATGCTGGTCATTCACGTGCAGCTTGCATGGGAGCCGCTGCGTATCCTAAACCTACAGGGTCACTTTTACTCAACTTTGCGTGTGAATAAGGCTGCAGGAAATCACCCCACATTTTTTTCTATCGGCTCCATTGACCTTTAGTCGCTTACTAGTCTGACCTCTACTCAAGTTAGCCCTTCGACCGTGCAGGTTTTTTGTGTGTGAGGATCATATCCTGAACACGACCAGCGGTCTCGTCAATCGCTTCTATGTGGATGATGTTTGGGAGAAGGTAGCCTTAGCAAGTATCGTCTCCAAGCTTCGATCTTTCCTGGCATACAGCACAGATGCCGAGCACAGCCTGCAGACGAAGAATCTCATCGTGCTGTTCTGCCACAGCTTGAAGGTGAGCTCAGCCTTTCGAGCTCATCAGGCAGATCGTTTTATTGCTCCCGCCGCTGCTGCTGCTGCTGCTGCCGCTACGGCCACTGTTGCATTTGCCTACACACTGCATCACTTGCTGACCGATTGGGTTACCGGGTGGCCTGTGTTGTACCGGACTGCCTATTACATTGTGGCATGGCTCCTCTAGTCGGTCCGCTAGATTGCTGCCCTGGCCGGGCAGACCCTGCTTAGGCACAGTTGCTGAGGCATATTGGAATATTTTGGTTCCGATTCCTTTGTTCTTTCGCTCCACCATTTGCTGTGCGCCCATAGCAGCTTCCCCCTGGCAGTCACGTGGCTTGGATGCAAAGGAGGCAGAGTCATCTTTGGCTTTAGTCATCTTTGGCTCCAGTCGTCCTTTATGCCATGTTTTTCCTGCCGACGGTGCCCTGTTTAGTAGTCAGATGAGTGCCCCCCCCACACACACACAATAGTTGTTCTTTTCTTGCTTTTCATGCTGACCCTGTGCATGTCACCCCTGACCGTGTTATTCATTTTGTTTGTTTATCAAGCGTGATATTACTCACCATTCAATTGCATTTCGCTTTGCAGCAAATGTAAAGCGCCTAGAGAGAGATTGAGTTCTCTGAGGGCGCTTTATCAAGTGCATTATTATTATTATTATCATTATTCCAAGGAGAGCGCTAGCAGAGTGCAAGCATGTCCATGCTTGGTGGTGCATCCGTGCATGCACCAGAATACATGTGCTAGTGCAAGAATGAATTGTTGCATGTGTGTGTGTGTCTGTGTGTGTGTGTGCGCGCGCATGCGTGCGTGTGGGCGGATTCGTACACACGTGTGGGAGATGCATGTACCTGGTGGCAACATCGCCAAGGAGATCGTGGTTTGCAAAGCAAAGATGGACAACTACCCCATAATCCGGTGCACCCGCAGTTCCCTGGCTTGCTTGATTGCCGGTGACCTCTAACATCTAACCGAAACCTTTCACGAATTTCGGGCCTTCAAACCGCAGCATAGCCATGCCTGAAATACCCGAGCGACGCAATTGGCCGGCCTAGCTTATTCGTTAGAGCATTCGATGGACCGCGTTGGATCCCTCTGCCTTGTTGTCCTTTGCAGTACCCGTTGGCAGTTTTTTAATCGATTATCACCTCGGTCGAGTTACAAGGGCTCTACCCTTGCTCTCCTGATTTTGTTGGCCAGCATGCGCTGATTCTTTCCAAGTGCATGTCTTTGACTACCGGTGCCATGCTGCAGCAGCTGCAGGGACCTTTGGTGCACCTCATTCCTCTTTACTTGCTGGCTGTTTAGGGCTCGGTTGGTAATCGGAGCCTTTGCCCACGAATCGGCCGGGCTCTGATTGAAGCCTTTAAAAAAATGAGTAAATGTCAGCTCATTGGGCAGCTTCATTTACATAGAGACCAAAGAGCAACAGCAGTTATGTTGTACCACTTCCGGTGGCCTATAAGGGATTGGGCTGTTGCTGAACTCGGAACCAACGACCTGGGTCTTAAAGTTCGAGCACCTCACCCAAGGCTTAGACTTTTGCATTTTGTTGTACTTGGGCATCGATGTTCATTGATCTGTGTTAATGCGCTCCACTTTGCTAGGTGGAGGCTTCAGCTGTGCCGACGTTTTGCACATGTGCCCTGTGAGTTACCTTTGGAGCAGCAAGCTGTGACCGGCAGCGATTAGGAGCGAGGCTTTGCAGACCGCTCGCTATTCACTGAGTGATTTGAGCGTGGCTTCATTTTGCAGGGCTACGGCTTTGCTGTCAGCCAACTGTACGAGCTGCTGCTGCAGACAAGGTGAGTTTTCCTCGTCCCGTCCGCTTCTCGTCTTTAATGTTGCCGTTGATGCTTCGAGATCGTGTCACCGCTGTGTGAGACACTGAGTCCCTGTGAGAGTGAGCTGCCTGTGGTCCATCATCCTTTGTTCATGCCCAAGCTTGCGCCAGCTTCACCCATGCAGATCTGTCTGCCGTGTCTGCTTTCGGAGTCGTCGAAATCAATCGCTGCCCGCACGATTCGAATTCAGGCGACCGACATCTGACGCACATATTCGAGAGCCCATCTAGCGTTCTATCGACCCTGTGGCCCGGATGAATGTCACACGATGTGATGCGTGGCCCCGTGTGAGTCCAGACAGCCCTGCTGTCTGTCGAGAGTCTCGTGATCCTTCAGCTCGTGTCGATCAGCTCGGGTCTTTTTCAGTTCTTTTTGGCTTTCTACCGTTATAGTGGTAGCCTGTGGAAAGTAGCCCCCCTCGAAGCAGTGTCAGTTATAGGGCACCCTCTGTGAGCATCGGCTTCGACATTACAGTGTGCATGATATTTAGTGTGCTGGTCGCCTTGCATCACTCCCAGTCCGCTCGTTTCGTACAGGGACCTTTATATGGCAATACTGATGCAGAAGTGGGTGCAGGTCTTTGTGGACATCTTCGATAAGGACGACTACACCGGAGTGCCCGTGCCAGACGAGGAGCACTACTACTTTGTCGTCAAGACGTTCCCTTACGTGGACGAGCAGTTCGAGAAGGTGAGATCGGCGTGGCCGCCGACGTAACGAGACTGAGGTCGTGCACGGAGCACTTGCTCGTGCACCTCCGGTCTGTTCCGGTTTAGTTGGACTTCCTTTGGCAGCCCGACAGCTTGGTCGGCAACGGTGTCTCGGCCAAGTTCTATCTGGCTCGCTTTGTATCGTCGCTATCAGCTGTGCTGGTTCGGATCAGCAGGCGCACGCGCCGTGCAAAAGCTGCAAGGCAGGCACCGCTTTCTCTTCCCTCGAGTCGCTCTGCTGACTTGTGGTCGCGATAGTGACTTGCCTGACCGACTTTCTTTGCCCCCAGTGACCTCTGCTGCTGCTGCTGCTGCTCATGCTGCTCCAGGAGTCCTGGGTCTCTCTCGCAGACACACTTCGATCTCCCTCTCTCCCTTGGTGCCTGAATCGTACGCAGCGGACTGTGTAGTAGCAGTGGTTAGCTGTCCCCTGATTTAGTTTTGTGCCACGGGCAGTGCACCGCTGCCTAACTTGGATTTTTCTTGTCCCTGCGAGCTCCGCTCAGTCATGTGGAGAATTGTGCCAGTGCTGTCTAAAAAAAAAAGAAAGAAGGAAAATGGAGTCGCCTGTTAAGCTGGCTTGCCACCGGCAGCAGCACCTCGGCGGCCGGCTTTTCTTGGCGACACATATAATAATAACAATATTGCACTTGATAAAGCGCCCTCAGAGAACTTAATCTCTTTCTAGGTGCTTCTTTTCTCCTTCCATTCCTACCCTAGGCACCGTTCCCCAAGCGCTTTCCGTTCTCGCAAATGGTGATCCGGGTGTACGAGGCGTGCAAGAAGTTCGTCCTCGAGTGCCACAAGTTCTGCGAAGGCCTGAACCTGAGCAACACGGAGGTGGACGACGTTCTGCGCGACTCGGCGAACATTCTCGTCACACGCACCCTCAGCGGCTGCATATCGGAGCTGCTGAAGAAACCGGACCTGCGCCTGCTGCAGGTCATCCAGGTGGCCATCAACATGAGCTACCTGGAGCGATCCAGCGACTACCTGGAGGATTACATCACCAGCGTTACAGGGTGAGCGCTCGAGGAGCGGCTGGCTGGCTGGCTGGCTGGCTGGCTACTGCTGCTGGGCCCTTCGCTTGCCCACTTGCACTATCTATACAAGTCAGCCAGAGGCAGTAGATACTGATCGACTTCTGGGTGAGTGGGTGGGTGGTGGAGGGGAGGGGCCACTGCTGAGCAGCGACATTTGCCAGAATTACTCACAAGTTTACGGCTGCATTGTACGTTGTCTTGCTTTGCTGTCTCACTATTCATCAATAGCAGCTACGTGTAATGCCACCGTGGTTGCTGCCATCAAGACATTAATATGCTGAACAGTAAGTATCGCGCGTCATCATGGCACTAGCACGACATGTAACTTTGAGTTTGTGTGCGTACGTCTGTCTGTGTGTGCGTACGTGCGTGCGCTTGGGTGTGCACGTGCACACATGTATACATGTATACGTGTATATGTGTGTCTCCCGCCTTATTCACACCACGAGCAGCCGCGCCTTGCCTGTCAGTGCACGACATGTATACTTGTATACGTGTATACATGTATATGTGTGTCTCCTGCCTTATTCACACCACGAGCAGCCGCGCCTTGCCTGTCAGTGCACGACATGTATACGTGTATACGTGTATGCATGTATACATGTGTGTCTCCCGCCTTATTCACACCACGAGCAGCCGCGCCTTGCCTGTCACCATCGATCGTTGCCGCAAAGTGACAGCATGCAGGTGCACTGTGGTAGAACGAGTCTTTCAGCTGTTCGTAGCTTGCAAGGTATGCATTGCTGAAAGCTGAATTGTAAAAGAACGAGCAGTTTTGTTGACATGGCCTCATGTGGCCAACAAGACCCGGTGAGTCGTAATGGCTCACTAGGTAAGGCGGTTGCTTTTCACGACCTCGGCCCCGAGGTCGGGGGTTCGAATCCTGTGGTGGGCGATCCTTTATCGTCACTGCAAGCGGTGGTGAAAGCCGTAAAGGCTCTTCTGTCGCTATACAAAAAGTGGCTGTTAAATCAGCTAGTATTTATTTATTTATTTAAGACCCTGGCGCCTGTAAAGTTTTGCATCCTGCCACACACCTGTGCCAGGGGCGGCAGCTCTTTAAAGCTAGCCGCCCTGCCCTCGGTGAACGCCTGAATGGGACAAGTTGAGCAGGTCGTTTTGGTTGCATTCAGCGCAGCTTGTGGTTTCCTGGCTGCACGATGACCCCCTGCGAAGATACGCACATAGTGTGCGTGGGTCTGTAGCTGCAGGGTCTGGGGGGGGGGCCCGGATGGATACTCTTTAGTTAAGGGGCTCTCTCGTCAGTGATATAATAATAATAATATAGTTCATTTTTATAGCACCCCAAGAGAACTTAATCTCTATTCAGGCGCTTCACATATGCCTCGGGGCTCGAACATACGACCTCAGCCAGACCTTAGTCGGGGCGAGTACCTTAACCGCTGGACCAAACCAGCTGACAAATGCCGTGCTGTCGGCCGGTTTCCTTCAGTTTCCGAGCATAGTTAAGGCTCGTGGAATAGGATATCTCTTTTATGCTGACGATACTCAGCTGTATTTGTCATTCAAACCGTCGAAATCTGCAGCAGCAACTGCTAAACTGAATGCTAGCCTTGCCGACATTATATCCTGTATGTCTGAAAACTTCTTGACACTAAATGAAGATAAAACCGAACTGCTTCTCATAGGACACCCTAAGCGTGTGGCTGGACTAAAAGGCTTTGCTCTTCTAATATGTGATGTTGTTGTGCGATCATACCACGTGCTCGAAATTTAGGTGTCGTTTTCGACATCTGCCTAAATTTTAAAAGCTTCATTCATAAGACTGCTTCTACAGCTAGCCATCACGTCCGATCCCTATCTAAGATTAGGAGCTGTCTTCCACAGTGGCTTGCAAAAACTTTTAACTAGCTGCTTAGTTCTGTCTCGGCTTGATTATTGTAATTCCCTTTTGGCTGGGGTACCAAAGAAAGCAAATAGGCTACTGCAGCTGGCTATGAATATGGCTGCAAGGCTAGTTTTCAAGTCCCAGAGGTTTGACCACGTGTCTCCTTTGCTAAAAGAGCTAGGATGGCTGCCGGTTGTTCTATGGATACAGAGCAAAGTTCTTACGCTGACCCATAAGGCCCGCCACGGTTGGTTCCTTCATACCTAACTGAACGGCTGCACCAGTTTCAGCCTCTTTGCGCCCTCAGGTCCCGTGTGGACAATAAATTAGCAGCTCCATTAAAGACCGTTGGTGACAGAAGCTTCAGCTCTGCCGGTCCTAGACTGTGGAATCGCTTCCACAATTCTTACGTAACGACAGCTACTCACCAGCTGCCGACTGTGGCTCATCCTTTTCAGCGGTCCTGAGCTGCTACTTCCATGCTGCTCACTACCTCAACTGCTCTCCTGACTCTGCTATGCTTCCCACTTTCTCTTTGTTACATGAGATGAAGTCTGCTGGCTACCGAATGTGTACTGAAAGCCGCTTAGGCTGTGAGTGCGCTATACCAAACGCTCCTGCGTAACATCCACATAGTCTTTGTGGCTTTGTGGAGTTACAGACGGAGAGACATTATATTACATTATAATTGCACATCCTTCTCAGCATCTCATTAGGACTGTTGCTTGCGATCGACATGTTACCCGAGTTCGAGATCGTGCAGCATTGAGCTAAGAGCTTTCGAGATCCCCTACGAGCTACGTTGCTCTTGACCTTGATCTCGCTGTGACTACAAGGTCAAGGTGAGAGAGCCGTGTGAACCTCTGCCCCATCCTGTCATCATCGCTCAATGCCCACAAGGGATTGGGTTTCTGGGTTTTTAACCTGCCAAAAGGTGCCATGCCTTTGCTAAGGATGCATTCAGTTGACATGCTGCCAAAGCTTAGAACTCACCCCTGTCACGTAATGTCACGACATATCCCGGCTTGACGACATTTAAAAATAAGCTGAAAATGCACATGTTCCTCGAAGCATTTGCTAGGCCTGAGTGATACATTTTTTTGTGCTTATGCTGTGCATTCGATCACTTAGCCATATTGACGTGCTTTCCTCACAGCACATGCAAAGTGCGTAGTAAGAGAATTATTTCTCGAAGTGTCACATTATTACAATTATTACTTGTTGGTACTTAAAAATAAAAACATAATTGTTTTCAGGCATTTCAATGTTAAGCATTACAGCGTGAGTTAGAAGGTCTGTCGTCCGGTCGTGATCAACATGCTGCCTTGGATCCAGCCGCTCTTATCGGTCCGACTCCTTGGAAATACTTCCACTGTCTGTAGTGTATGTATGCCGCTCTGGTTTGGGCCTGTGGTTAAAAGGGTCGCCCGAGCAAGGTCAATGTGAATGCAGTTTAGAATCGAGGTCGTAGGCTCGAGCCCCATGGCATACATGAAGTGCCTGATAAGAGATTGATTCTCTTAGAGTGTTTTGTGCTCACGCTCACGCTCACACGTGCCTTACGTTACATGTCGACCTGTGAGTATATTAGTTAACTGTCCCTGTGTTGCTTTCACACCAAGTGATGATGTGTGTAAACGGTTACCTTAGATACCACGAAGAAGAAGGACTTGGAATAATCAATGTGAAGCAGAGCGTCCAAAGTATCTGGTGCCCAAGTTCCATATGGGTTTTGCTATTGCAATGCTGTCACCGGCTCTGTACTGATTCAGTTGACTTCTGACTCCTGAAAAAATAAGCGCACGGACTCCTCCCCCCAGGCGGTAGCAGTGTGCCTATGCCAGGTTTTGGATTAAAAAAATAAGTCTTTTGGGCTGTATAGGCAGGATGGTGCGTTCGGCTTGTGCGATATGTTACATACTGTCAGCCCAGCAGTGAGCAGAGAGCAGTAGAAACTCGCCCACCAGCCGTGTAGCATGTGGCCATATCCAGAGTGAGGTGTGCTCCTAAGGGAGCTCTTTAGCTTTTAACAGCACCTGTTCTGCATGAAAAATGTGCTGCATCCGAACTGAGCATTTGTCAGATGGGCTTATAAGTGAATTCGGATGTAATTACTACTTCGTCTGTTCATCTTACAAAGTTTTCTTTGCATCTAGTTTGAGATGTTCTGCATGGGGGTGCATGCATACGAAATCTGATGGACGCCTAAACTGGTTCAAATGCGTTCACCTCTTGAGGTGTAAAACTCAAGTTTGTCCTTTCTAGTGGGAAATGTATCGGTGGTGTATATGTGGGGCTGATGTGCATGTGGGTGGTGATTTCTTATGCACAGACTAGTGCAATATAAAAATGCAGAAGCAAGTTTCAGAAACGTACTAGCGAGACACAGAAGGAGTGTCCATTTTTTTTACTTTACTTATACGAGTCTGTATTAATTGTTTTTACTCATTCGTAATTGCTTCACTACAGGGTGTTAATAATTCCCGACAGAGCTCTGTAATGGTGCTGACAGACAAGCTCGACCCGCGTTCACTGCACGCAACTGCTGTAGGGCTACGCAACTGCTGTCAGCTCCTTGCTGCCTCAGCGACTGCTGATGCTCTGTTGATGAAAACCGGTCCAGTTCGTGTGGTGCTCGCAGCACGTCTTGCCCGTTAGGGGCTCACGTTTGTGCGTGGACACAAGCATGCGCGGTCGCACGCCGTGGCCGCATCCCAGCGAGTTCTGTCGCTGTGAGCTGCTTGCTCGTGTCGCTCCGAGTGCGCGTGTCCCCTGCATGCCTTCCGGCAACGGACGCGTCCGTCGGGCAGGACGGTTCGAATCGAATTGCTCGTCCGTGTTCCAGAGCGGAGAAGGACAGTGCGCACACGGCTCGCCTCACCGGAACTGCCAAGTTCAAGGATGCTCGAAGCGAAGCCGAGAATATGATATACTCCCAGATTAACAACAAGGTGGACGAGTTCTTTGGCCTAGGTGAGCGTCCTGTTGCGACATCACGAAGCTGCTGCTGCTTCTTCTCCTCCCACGGCCGTGGGCCGCGCAAACGTGCTCTGCCGCTGCCGCTGTAATCGGCAATACTACTCAGCCTACGTACGCATGTGCCCGGTGCACTTTAATCTGGCTTCCGGTGCCGTTGTGCCAGCAACTGCCTTGCAGTTGGCCGCCATTGCTCCGACTCGCGTGTGGCCGCTCGGGGCCTCGCCGCCAATTCGTTCGTTGCTCATCTCGAAGCTGCAGCAGCGGGGAAGCACGCTGATTCTCGGGTATTGTGAGCCCGCTCTGCTAGGCCAGACGGGTCTGCACTGCGTGATACCTTAATTGCGAGTGATAATTCTGTGGGAAACAAAGCAGCTAGCTAGCTAGCTAGCTGTCAGCTCACTGCTCCAAGAGGGTCGGGCCGGATGTGAGCGAGTGTGGGGGGATTGGTGAATGTGGTGCACAGCTAAGGTGGCAATGCCGGCTTGAGAAGGATCCCTGCATGTTAAATAATGTTATGTATCCCAGTCTGTAACTCCCGCAAAGCTGCAAAGACTAAGAAAGTGTTATGAAGGAGAGTTTTCTATAGTGCACTCAAAGCCTAAGCTGTTTTCGGTACGCATTCCGTAACCAACAGACTTCATCTCGTGCGACAAAGAGAAAGTGGGAAGCATAGCAGAGTCGGGAGAGCAGTCGATGTTATTGCACAATAGCTAAGGACAGGTGTTGCTGGTTAATAGTAATAATAAAAATAACAAAAATAATAATAATACACTCGAGAAAGCGCCCTCAGAGAACTCAATCTCTTTCTAGGCACTTTACATTTGCTGCAAAGGAAACACGATCCAATGGTGAGTGGTATCGATAAACAACATGAATAACATGGTTAGGGGTGACATGCACAGGGTCAGCATGCAAGTGTGGTTAGTGGCAGCATGCTAAGAGTCAGCATGCATAAGCACATAAAGGTCGAATCACAGGGACCCACTAAATGCTGTCATAGGTAGTGGGCGAAGCTGCAAGTTGGCTCTGCTGTAGTCCTGTGGAGGACCGTGTTAAGCGCTTACGTTCTTAATGAGGAACTTGGACGAATTTTCAAAGCTGAAACCGTTCGTCAGTCGATGGAGCGGCATCGTGCCGGAGAGACTGAGGATGAAGCAGAAGCACCGCAAAGTCACGAGTCAAATATTTCCTTGTATACTTGACCGTCTGAAACCTGTCTTTGAAGAACTCGGCAGATGCCTTTCATAACGCTCTGGAATAATTAAATTCAGATGATTTGATTGAGGAAGAGACATGTCTTTGAAGTATCGCGTATGTAGCTGTACTCGTTGCCTCGTTGAAAGAAGCTTTGGGGAATAAAATCACCCAATGATCTCATCCGGTCGACTAGAGCGCTAGGTCATATCCAGCAAGGCACACCGTTGCAAAATAGAAATCACAAGGCACAACACTAGTACAATCAATCTAGATAGATATTTAGCATACAATAATAATCCCTTTTTGTATTTGGTGCGTGTATTGCACGTGAGTATTGCTTACACTTTATTAGTACGTCGTACTGGGAAATGGGCACCTTTCATGGCTGTAAATGCAGTCATCTGAGCACTTGAGCTGTACCTATCAGACCTTGTATTCGTTCGTTATTCAACAGTTCAGCGATGTTGTCGACGAAGTCTTTGTGACTTCATCTCGTTCCACAGCTTTCCCCATTGTGATGTAGAGCGTGTAACTGCTCCGTGCTTGTCTAATTGGTGCAAGCTGTGTGCTACTACTATTGTCGTCCCGCACAGCCTCATATGAGTGGACGATGCCTGAGGCCCGGGCGCATCCGAGCGGCTACGTCATGGACCTGATAGCGTTCCTTCAGAGCACGTTCATCTCGTTCACCAATCTACCGGTAGGACCAGAGCAGCGGCTGCGCTGGTAACACGTGTGCCTTTTCGTAATTTGTTTCGCTCGCACGAGCGCCGTGCCCTCATCGCACGAGCGCCGTGCGTGTGCGCGCCACTTGTGTGAGCTCATGCAGCTCGCTGTTGCAGCTACTGCATGCCTTACGCGGTGCATCCCGGGAGGCCTAAATTAGTATAGATATTAGTCATTTTTCATATATTAAGTTATAGATTATTAAATTAGAATATACATATTTGCATTATTCACTCGAGGCATCGACGTGCTGCCGCTTGCACTGACGCAGTCGGCACGTCGGCCGCATGCACTGGCTCGGTCTGTTATGTCATGAAAATGGCGTCCAGCCACGCTTCGGGTAGGGTCTGGGGGGGGGGGGGCTCCTCGCGAATGTCGTCCCCAGACGAGCTGCCCCCTCCCCCGGAAGAAGTTAACCTTTAGTCCATTGCCTATTGAAGCCACTTACCTGCCTGAGGCTGGTTTGATGTCATTTCGGTCCGCCCTGGGCCGCCCTGCACTCCTCTGCCCTCTCCAACTGCTGTGCTGCTTGGCTGACAGGACAAGGTTGCCGAGACGGCCTGCATGGCGGCGTGCAAGCACGTGGCCGGCACGCTCAAGAACTTCCTGCTGGACGACTCGGTCAAGTCGATGACGCATGGCGCTCTGCAGCAGTTCAACATGGACGTGGCCGAGTGCGAGTGTAAGGCAGCGGGCTGCCGCGACGGCCGCAGTGGCAGCAGGGTGCTGCGTACTCGAGGTGGCAGCAGGGCTGGCTGCGGGCTCTCGTGCTCACTCAAGGCACCGGAACGCCCTTGTCAGCAGGCTTTTGCGCGCCTCCGAGCTCGTGCGCACCGCTGCCGCGTCGCGGCTGCGGTACAAATGCACGCACCCACCCACCGTCGGTCGTTCGCCGTCTTGACAGCATTCGCCGCGTCCGAGCTGGTGCCGGGCAAGAGGGACGGCACCCTGCAGCTCGCCTTTAGTGAGCTCCGGCAGCTCATGGACCTGGTCGTCTCGGGCGACTGGTCTACGTACGTGGCCGACTACGGCACCGAGCGGAGCAAGTACAGCCGCGTGCAGCCGAACACCGTCGTGACGCTGCTGGAGAAGTACGTGCGTGGGCGTGTGCTCACGAGCGGGTCCCCTGGCCAGACCTGCTCCTCCTTCTCCTCCTCCTCCTCCACCCCTGACCGGACTCCGTCATCCGTGAGAGCTGCTTGCTGCTCAACCCGGAGGTGACCACCCGCAGAGACAGTGGCTGCTCCTGGCGACTGCCTCCGGTGTCCCGGCACAATGCCTCCATGACGTGGCGTACTCAGGCAGGAAATGTGCTGTGAGCGGAGTCCCGCGTAGGGTACCGAGCTGGACCGCCAGCAGCAGGTGCAATAGCAGGTTTCCATGTGCTCTGGATGCCATGTATTGTTAGCTATCCCTGTCCGGAACTCCTGCAAAGCCACAAGGACTGAGAGGGTGTTAAGCTGGAGAGCTTTCTATAGCGCACTCGAATCCTAAGCTGCTTGCGGTGCGCATATCGTCCCCAGCAGACTTGTTCTCATGAAGCAGAGATTAGTAGTAGTAGTAGTAGTTTGGTGAGCCTTCGTACCTAGCTGAACTGCTGCATCAGTTTCAGCCTGTTCGCGCCCTCAGGTTCTGTGTGGACAATAAATTTGCTGTCCCATTCCTCCGCTTAATGACAGTTGGCGACAGAAGCTTTAGCTCTGCAGGTCCTAGACTGTGGAGCTCGCTACCACAATTCTTACGCAACGACAACTACTCTCCAACTGCCGACTATGGCACATCTTTTTCAGCGGTCCTGAGCTACTACTTCCATGCTACTCACTACCTCAACTGCTCTCCTGACTCTGCTATGCTTCCCACTTTCTCTTTGTTGCGTGAGACGAAGTCTGTTGGCTACCGAATGCGTACTGAAAGCCGCTTAGGCTGTGAGTGCGCTATACAAAACTCTCCTGCAAACACCCACATGGTCTTTATGACTTTGTGGAGTTACTGACGGAGATACATGACATGACATGACATGACATGGCATGACATGAGCCGTGATGGCACACTAGGTAAGGCGGTTGCTTTCACGGCCTCGGTCCCGAGGTCGTGGTTTCGATTCCTGTGGTGGGCGATCCTTTATCGCCGCTGCAAGCGGTGGTGATAGCCGTAAAGGCTCTTCTGTCGCTATACAAAAAGAGGCTGTTTAATCAGCTAGGATTTATTTATTTAGTAGTAGTAGCAGTAGCAGTGATGAGCTAGCTGAGTCAGGTGCCCTGTCGAGTTAGTCAGTAGTAGCGTATGGTGCTGGGAAAGGATGTGTCGCAGTTGGTAGCTGGGGAGATAGTCTGGTTAGCGTAAGAAGTGTGGCAATGAGTTACACAGTCTCAGATCTGCAGAGCAAGTGCTTCTATTGCTAACAGACTTAAGGTGAAAGAATAGATTATTGTCCGTAGAGGACCTGAGGGCACCAGAGGGCGGTGCAGCAGTTAGGCTAGGTATGAAGGCCACCACAGCATGGCGGGCTTGTGGGTCAGAATGAGAATTCTGACGGGGATTCTGTCGAACCTCCTTCTGCAGCAAAGGAGACACGTGGCTGAAATCCTTGGATTTTTCATTTACCAAGCTAGCAGCCATACTCATCACTGGCTGCAGTAGCTAAATGGCTTTCTGTGTTAGCCGAGTTCGTAGCTGAGCTGCTGCACCAGTTTCAGTCTACTTTTGCCTTCAGGTCCTCTATGGACAATAAATTAGCTGTTTCATTCCTATGCTTAAAGATCGTTGGTGACAGAAGCTTTCACTCTGCTGGTTCGTGACTGTGGAGCCACAATTCTTACACTACTTACATCAACTCTCCTGCTGCCGAGTGCGGGATATCCTTTCCAGCCGTCCTGAGCTGCGACTTGCATGCTACTCACTACCTCGACTGCCTCCCTGGATCATCTATGCTTCTCACTTTCTCTTTTTTGCGTTGGATGAAGTCTGCTCGCTGCCATTGGCGTATCGAGGTGTCAGTTTAGGCTTTGAGTGCGCTTTATATGTATCTCCGTCAGTAACTCCACAAAGTCATAAAGACCATGTGGGTGTTACGCAGGAGAGTTTTTTATAGCGCACTCACAGCCTAAGCGGCTTTCGGTACGCATTCGGTAGCCAACAGACTTCGTCTCACGCAACAAAGAGAAAGTGGGAAGCATAGCAGAGTCAGGAGAGCAGTTGAGGTAGTGAGTAGCATAGAAGTAGCAGTTCAGGACCGCTGAAAAAGATGTGCCATAGTCGGCAGTTGGAGAGTAGATGTCGTTGCGTAAGAATTGTGGAAGCGAGTTCCACAGTCTAGGACCTGCAGAGCTAAAGCTTCTGTCGCCAACTGTCTTTAAGCAGAGGAATGGGACAGCTAATTTATTGTCCACACAGGACCTGAGGGAGCGAACAGGCTGAAACTGATGCAGCAGTTCAGCTAGGTATGAAGGAGCCAAGCCGTGGTGGGCCTTGTGGGTCAGCGTGAGAACTTTGCTCTGTATCCTTTGCTCAACCGGCAACCATTCAAGCTCTTTCAGCAAAGGAGACACGTGCTCAAACCGCTGGGACTTGAAGACCAGCCTTGCAGCCATATTCATAGTCCGCTGTAGTGGCATAATAGCTTTCTTTGGTAGCCCAGCCAAAAGGGAATTACAATAATCAAGCCGAGACAGAACTAAAGAGCTAGTTAAATTTTTTACAAGCCACTGTGGGAGACAGCTTCTAATCTTGGATAGGGATCGGATGTGATGGCTAGCTGTAGAGGCAGTCTTCTGAATGAAGCTTTTGAAATTGAGGCAGCTGTCGAACACGACACCTAGATTACGAGCACGTGGTGAAGGTCGCACAATAGCATCACCTATTAGAACAGAAAAGCCTTTTAATCCAGCCACACGCTTAGGGTGTCCTATGAGAAGCAGTTCGGTTTTATCATCATTTAGTTTCAGGAAGTTTTCCGACATCCAGGATCGAATATCGGCAAGGCAAGCATTCAGTTTCTCAGTTGCTGCAGCAGATTCCGATGGTTTTTTAAATGACAAATACAACTGAGTATCGTCAGCATAGAAGTGATATCCTATTCCATGGGCCTTAATCACTTTTCCCAGAGGTTGTGTATAAATGGAGAACAGCAAGGGACCAAGTACAGACCCTTGAGGGACTCCACAGGTGACCCTTCTCATGTCTGAGACCTGACCCCCACACGACACGGATTGAACACGATCAGACAAGTAGGATTTAAACCACGCCAGTGCTTCGTCTGCCAGACCGATCGTTGTTCTCAGTCGTTCAAGCAGAACTTCGTGATCAATGGTGTCGAAGGCAGCAGACAGATCTAGCAGAGCTAGGGCAGTGACATTCCCCTCGTCGTTGCCACGTAGAATGTCATTGTTAACACGGAGGAGAGCAGTTTCAGTAGAGTGCTGCCTCTTGAAACCTGATTGAAACGTTTCTGACATTCCATTATTCTCAATATGTTCAACTAGCTGCTTAGCAACAATTTTTTCAAGAATCTTTGATAAGACTGGAAGAAGGGAAACTGGACGATAGTTTGCTAGGACCTCTGTGTCTAATCCCGGCTTTTTAAGAATAGGTCTAACGATTGCCGATTTGAAGGACTTGGGGATATAGAAAACTCTCCTTCGTAACTCATACTCTGTCTTGGTGGTTTTTTGAGCTACTGACAGAAATACATTGCGTTGCCTGGGGCGAAGTTGATGGCCGTCGTGTGGAGCCCGATATCATAGCTTGAAAGTCCCGACCTTTCGAAGCCACTTGAGATCTTAAACAGAACCTACGACAGGCCGAGTTCTCCGAAGGCGTCTGCATACAAGCACATCTGTCTAGTGCGCGTCGTTCGGAAGACGGACTGCCAGCAGGTTGCCGAGAGTAAAACGTCTGCAGGGAGAAACATGGGTGGTGGAGGGGGGGTACGATACCACCTGCCACACGGAGCTCTCTTGCCGAACCCTGCGACCGTCATCACTGCTCGCATGCACCTCGTTTGCAAACCTCCACCCCCTTTTACGTGGCCACATCCGGCTTGGTCGCAGCTACGTCTGGCTCAAGCCTTTGCGAGCACGACTTAGCCGGTCATTCACGCCTTCGAGCAGACGCCGAGCTCGGTGGGGGGGGGGGTAGGAGGGGGCAGCTGCTCATCCGCAGCCCCTCCCCCCCCCCCCGTGAGCGAGCGAGCAGCTCTGCGAGCAGCCTTCGAACCGTCGCTGCGCTTTGGTTTCCAGACTTCGAGGCTCGAGCGTCAAGAAAGGCAATTTCCTCGACTCGCTGACCAAGAAGAAAGCCGCCGGCGCCGCAGCAGACCGCGACAAGCAGCAGCTCCTGGACGCCGTCATCAAGCGCATCCGCTCGCTGGCTCCCTAGAGCCTCGAGTCTCCCTAGAGCCGCCACGAGTGCTTGCGAGCGGAGCACGGAGCGGAGAGCCTCGAGCCGCCGCCGCGCTTGTGCTTGCTGCTGCTTTTTACCGCGAGCTCCTCCTCAGAAGCTCCTCACCGAGCAGGAGAGCGCCTATGCAGCACCACTGCCTGACTCCGGGTGGCCGGCCATCCGGCGCCGTGCCGCCGGCTCTGTGTTCAGCCCGCCGAATGCTCAAGCTGGCATTTCGGCAGCCCGACCCAGCTAGTGGCAGCGGCAGGCCGACTACTGTGCGCTCGTCCTTTCTCGTATTTTCGGCCGAGTCTGTCTCCCTCTCCCTCTGTCTGTCTGTCTCTCCCTCTGTCTCTCCCTCTTTCTCTCTCTGTCTCTCTCTCTGTCTCTCTCTCTGTCTCTCTCTCTCTCTCTCTCTCTCTCTCTCTCTCTCTCTCTCTCTCTCTCTCTCTCTCTCTCTCTCTCTCTCTCTCTCTCCGGAGGCAGCTCAGTCTCGCAACAGCTGCTGCTACTGAGACGGCACTAGGAAGTGAGAGCTGATAAGTAAGCTTCATGCTGCGCCGAGCGGGCATCGGCGCAGCTTGCAGCTTAGAGCAGAGCGGTCCGTCTCGTCGAGTCTTTCCATTTCATGCATCATTATTAGTTGGAGCTCGTCGTTCTACTGAAAAGCCGTGACAGTGAACCGAGTGGTGATGGTGGTTTTCACCGGTAGTCACGGCGTTTTTAAGCTCCTCGTTCGGTGTACTCTGATGTCATCGACCCGAAGCTCTGCCGATTCCGCCCCCCCCCCCCCCCGTCGTCGATGATGCCTTGTTTGTGACCTTCACTGGCAGAGCGAACCAAAGGAGTTGCATCAATTCTATTGCCGTTCGCCTGAAATTAATGCCGTCTACCTTCGGTCGTAAAAAATGGCTGGTGACAATGCTCTGCCATCATTAGACTTGCTATGGTGGGCGAATCAGCCGGATGTCGAGCCGCTTCGAGCAGCCGGTCGCTTCTGCTTGGCAGCCTGCATGTCATGCATAGATCGTCCTCATAGGCCGAGGGCTGCTCTGCTTTTGTGCTAGTACCGTTTTAAAATTGAAATTTGAGAGAGGAGTGGTTTTGCAAACAGATATATTCAAAGGCATGCGGCATTTCTATGGGTAAACCAAATCATAGCGGTGCCCACATTGGGGCATGCTTAGACAAGCCTGCCACTCCTAGATTAGATGGTGCATCGCCGCACTGCATCATTTCTTTATGACTCACACTGGCACCCAGCCCATCGAGCAGCTCTGAGTTGTTTTCGAGGGCCACCTGTCACTCACTTTTAAGATCCCTTCATTCTCTTGCTCGGGATTTCCTATCTGAAATACGTAAGGACTACGTAACGTCACACTTCCACCTGTCACTCACTTTTAAGATCCCTTCATTCTCTTGCTCGGGATTTCCTATCTGAAATACGTAAGGACTACGTAACGTCACACTTTTGCCACCTGTCGCAGTGGCTGATGAGTCGTAAACCTCTTAGCAACCTCGAATCCTCCAGAAAGTGTCTAGTCTGCCTGCAGTTTTCCCAAGTACCTATATGCAGCCACTGACGTGGCCGGCTGACATAGCGATAGCTCTGGCTTGACAATGAAGAGTAACTGTTAATGCACCGGTTCCTCATAGAGGATGCTTAATCGGCGTGAGTCATAAGTGATAGTATATATATATATATATATATATATATATATATATATGCTACATTTGGGCTTGCAATTAGCATCGATCAGTTTATTGGATTTCTTTCCAGCCCAAGTGAGCAACCTCAGATCGTAGATCCCCCATTTGCTATGTTATCACTGCTGTTGAAGAGCACACTGGCCGTTCATGTCACTAATGCTGGCGCTTTTAGGTTTGTATTCGTGGCATTCCTGTGTAATATAATATCTGTAATTTACTCAAAATATACATATCTTTTGAGATGAGTTCCCACGTGCCAGTATCACTATGTCCTATGCAATGTACTCTGCATACCAGTGGCTGGGGGGGGCATTTGCCATCCCCCACCCTAACAGCGACTTAGGCTGCCCCCTATTCCTATGCCACCCGACCGTCACCAATCACGAAATTAAATGTCTTACTTCCTATCCATAAGCGGCCACCGAGTTTTTGTCGAATAAACACTAAGACTTTGTGTTACATGTTTCAGCAAATGTTTCTTTGACTTGAGGTGCTTCTTTCTAATTGGAAATCGTCTCTTTCTTACCCCCCCCCCAGATGAGAATCTTGGCTCTACTTCTACCCTTGGCAGTGTGCACTGTCGCGTGTTCACTGCATGTGACATCATGCAGTGGAACCTGCCAGGTCACCGAAAACGTTGGAGATGCTTTTGTTCCGACCTACCAGGGGTATTGCTGTTGCATTCGCAAGTGCAGTGCTGCTCCACGGCTTCCAATCGAGCCAGCTGGAGCCCATTGCTGCTACACCACTAATCCCTTCCGATGCTAATAATTATTTACAGTGCACATTGTAAAACTCTTCTTGTTAGAGCAGTCATAGTCAAGGATTTTCATAAAAGGCACATAATTTGCTCTGGCATCGCTTGGGGCATCGCATATGACCAATATTAAAGGTAGAGCTTAAAAAATGCTTTGCATCGTTTCTTTAGCCGACTGGCATTGTTTACATAGCATCGATAAGTAGAAGAGGAGGAGGCTGTCGTTGAGCCAGTGCTAGGCCTCCAGAAGGCTGGAGGTATGTGCCGGCTGAGGCGACGGCAAATTTCTGCCACGGTCACTACCAGACCTGTCTGAGGGGACTTCAGCCAAATTGTGATTGCACCGGTGCTACCTGTCATGCTGTGTTTAGAGGCGGCTATTGTGCTGCTGATTCTGGCACTTCAATCTTTAGCATCATCTGCATGAAACCCGTTTGCTACTTACTTCCTCGACTTTGGTGCCTAAAACGACATGCTCGGTGCTGGCCACTGATTGTGTTTCGTCGACAAAAACATTCAAATTAGGCACGCTATGCTAAATAAAATGTTATTCACACCGATGCTTAGCTGAATAGAGATCACACTTTCTGCAAAATGGGATTGGTCTTTTGCTGGGACACTTGCTTATTTGAGCCACCAAATTCAGCCTCCTCGTGTTGTTCCTGTTCATTGTTCTGGAAATATAACCGGTGTGTATTTTTTAAATGTTTATTCTGTCGTCAAATTTAATTTTGGCTTGGGTACCGGCTTGTACGACTAAATAGTATTGAGTCGGTGTGTGCTGCTGAAACTGCACGACTGCCGATGCCTGTCTTGTCGATGCTAGCTTTGGAGCTCACAGATGAGAAGAACATGGTGTCTGGGGATGCTTCACATGTCTAGAAGAGCAACTGACCACAATTTGGCTTATCGCCACGCTTTTAGCCATTTTGGTTAAAAGGATTATTCGACTCCCGTTGTGATAGCCGACAGCAATCAAACGTGAGCCTATACAGCTGAAGGCTAGCCGGACCGGCCTCCGACCACATCCTGGGGTCGGTCGCAGATGCTAACTCGTTTGTCTGTTCTTGCCTGATATGCTGATGTAATGGCTATGGCTCTCATGAACATGTCTGGGCCATGTTGTACTTGACTGCGCAAGCACTTGCCGGCACCGTGTTATTGTGTTGCTGCATTAAGGCCTGGCCGGAGAGTGGCTTTCGTCTCACCTCCTGGCTTCTTCATCTGTCGTCGTACTGCCGGTCTGTCTATCTATCGTCAGTCTGTAGCACGGTTGAAATGCACACGAATCCAACCTCTCCTGATTCATGTTAGGGAACGAGACTTAATCCACTTTCAGTGGAGACATTCCTTTCTCGTGTGAGTCGAGTTTCCTCTCAGTCAGCACCTATAACTTCTACAGTACTAAGTTAATTAACAAAACCTCTAGCTATCAGCACCAGCATGGGCTTGGTGCTATACGGGCCGCCGTTGGTGGAACAATGTACAGAATTAATCGAAGCAGGCGAAATTCGCTGAATTGCCAGGCTTTTAAAATCCAATTGGCAGTCTCCCCCATATTACTTGTTCAATTTAAGCCAAACTTAAGTTCAGGATCAAAGATAAATGATGTGCTTGTTTAAAGAGCATTTCGTTCAGCAGTTAAACTGTAGTATACATTCACTAGAGAATATCATCGAAAAGTTACATGTTGAAATTTGGTAAGATATCGTGGCTTAGCTCTGAGAGTATGCATAGCAGCAGTGGACCAAGCATGGCCAATTCCTTGTTTATTCTGTAGATATCAGCCACACATCTGCTGTTATTGCCACAGTACTAGACCTGCTCAAATACTGAATTGCCGATCCCTTCCTATCGACCAGAATCAGGAATTCGTTAAGCCGCCATCGGCAGCCAAATTGTTGCTAAGCTGCAAATAAACCAGCCGGTGAAGTCAAGACAGGCTCCAAAGCATCGCGTGACAGTAACAGTGGGCGCGTGGGGTTGCTATCGAGACAAGACCAAGGTGGACTACTTGTGCGATCGGAGACGATATGGCTCAGGGCGTGTACCAGCCGACCGACTGCAGTCAAATGACTTTGGTGGTGCATGCCAATCCACTGCGTTTTACTGATCTGTTCCCATCGACGCCCACCAGGCAGGCATACTCAAGCCTCCACTGTCAGCTTCGGTCATTGATGCATGCTAACTCCCAAGCGTTCCTGCAGCTCCGACACTTGCTTATCGAACTGCTCACTCTGATGTACCGTGAAGTAGCTTTTCCATTCGCCAGTGGTCCCTTAATGATCGCAGACAAACGGACATACGTTCAAAACACAGTGAACAAAGTGGCTCTTGGCCGGCTGCTGACCGCACCTGGCCAAGCATGACGTACCTTTGTGAACGAAGGGCGAATTCGGCTTATCCGCCTTGGTTGCCTCAATGGTGCAGGAATCGGCAATCTTTTTGATCGTGTCCTCGCTTAGTGCCTTTCCTAGGAACGTGGCAATCTTCCGAACGTTACCAAGAAGGTCCTGTAAGAGTACCAAAGCTATTATAAGTACCGGTTAGTACCTAGCAAACCTTTGACTGAGCAAGCACTTCGAAGAAGAACCTTTTTACATTCGCCAGCTGCTCGGTATACAGGTTAGCAAGTTCTCAGCAGAGTGATGCTCGAGGTTTAAGCCTTGACTTTGAATGCAAGCATCCAGAGGTTTGCACCGAAAGTTTGTAGCATCATCAAAGACGTTCATTCAAGTGCCTTCGATGCTGAGCATGATGAGGAGTGAGGAGTAATGCTCAACTCCCGATCCGCATAGATTGACGTAACAAAGTCGCCTGATTTCGCCAAAAGTCCCACGGACAGTAAGTATCCTTGTTTTATTTAGGCTACACTTGAACTATTGGAGATTTTAGTTGAGTGGCAGTGCTCGCGGAATTCCGAATCGCCATTTGTGGCAACCTGTTGTCAATAGGAGCCGTGGGGATGTGCGCACTAAACTAAGAGGAGCTCTTGTGGATTGTTAAAATTAAAAATTCTGACCAATTGAAGCTATCAATCAGCCGTGGGATAAAGCCGAAATAACTTTCCCTGAGGGGGTACAGCCTCTGATTTTCTAGACCAGTGCTCTGCCACTTGAGCTATCCAGACGGTAGCCTCCTGCT
Source organism: Cristatella mucedo (assembly GCA_009760855.2). Taxonomy (NCBI): domain Eukaryota; kingdom Metazoa; phylum Bryozoa; class Phylactolaemata; family Cristatellidae; genus Cristatella; species Cristatella mucedo. Next base: position 2,570,837 of record WPIO01000018.1, on the reverse strand, counting down.
ATCAACAAAGGGCATGAGTATTTCCTTTTGGCTGGCCAGCTATCTACTCTGGCAGTTCGTACCTCTTATTGCCTGAATGAGTGAGCTGCAATCATTACATGTGATGCACGGGACGGCAAACTGAGGTCGCATGAGCTTCACGACTTGAGCTACTCCACGGAGGTAGGATAAATCCAGCAACGAACCACCAGCGGAGTCAGCACTGACACCACTTTCAGTTGAGACTCGTCACTGCCGAAATTACGGCCGGCTCAGACACGTGACCGGCTTAGGCAGGCAAACATTAATGAGCTCGTGACCTTGGGTCTAGACTACTGCAGCTCTCGTTATAAAGGACTCTTGGCCTAAAAAAAATCCTAGCTCATTAAACAGCCTCTTTTTGTATAGCGACAGAAGAGCCTTTATGGCTATCACCACCGCTTGCAGTGGCGATAAAGGATCGCCCACCGCAGGAATCGAACCCATGACCTCGGGACCGAGGTCGTGAAAGCAACCAACCGCCTTACCTAGTGTGCCATCACGGCCTAGAGCCCTCAATCATTGCCAACTGGTGTATAACTCAGCAGGTAGTATGGTATTCTGTTAAAAAATGGCTTAGTTGCCACACAGCACTTCTACCTGACCTCCAATGACCCCCCTATCGAATATCCAATGGACTTCAAGTCTTCTCTGGTCTGCTGGTTGCTTCGCTCACTTGCACCAGCCTAACTATCCGGCCTTCTAGAGAGCTCTAAAGTGAGCCGCGAGCTCTTCGACGAAGAGCTTGTCTCACCCCACTGAATTGAACTACTTTCGTGATCAGTTTTCATTTTTTTTAATCCATTTCCTCTCAGTTCAGTATTCATTGAAAGCCTTGAACTAGCTTTGGGCTTCGGCTGCCTTCACCTGGCAGCATCTAAGTCAGAGCTACCGATGCATCCGTTCAGCTCGGCTTACCCTGAGCCTACCTGAGCTTACCCTGAGCCAGCCTACCCCCGTAGAAGTATCTACATTGTGATCCTGTGTGCCGCAAATTTGCCAGGGCCCCATTTTAGCCTAGAGTGCCTTCCATTCTTCCATTTTACTTTCATGTGTAAGTCGTCCGAACTTCCGATCCCGTTTCTAACATGAACGTCATTTGAAAGGTACCCGAAACACATATTCGATAGTTTAACCAATTAACGTGGAAACTACCTTCAGGTCGCAAGAGCTTAGCAGCATACACAGCTGATTTTTTAAGGTAAATATCAGGCTCCTAAAAAGCAGTGCAGACTAGAGTGCACTTCAGACCTCCCGATGGACCGACTGTGAAGGCAAAGAGAACCTCGTTGACTCTCTCCCGTGCAGTCCTGCACGGTGACTCTCTGAACATGTACCCTAAAGCTGCACGAAGAAGGGGTGAACCTGTGAACCTTGCCCCCCCCCCCGAAGGACGTCTTAAAAAAAGAGTAAACGTACTTACCAAGCACAGTCATTGGTTCAACCATCGAAACAGGCTCTAAAGGTCTCCTTTATAACGTTTAGGGCTCTTTAGCTCCTGCTTCTGCTCCGAGCAGTAGCTCTGAGCAGTAGCTCTGAGCAGCAGCTCTGAGCAGCAGCTCTGACCAGCAGCTCCGAGCTGCAGCTCCGAGCAGTGGCTCTGAGCAGTGGCTCTGAGCAGTGGCTCTGAGCAGTAGCTCTGAGCAGTAGCTCTGAGCAGCAGCTCTGAGCAGCAGCTCTGAGCAGCAGCTCTGAGCAGCGGCTCTGAGCAGCAGCTCTGAGCAGCGGCTCCGAGCAGTAGCTCTGAGCTGCAGCTCAGAGCAGTAGCTCTGAGCTGCGGCTCAGAGCAGCGGCTCAGAGCAGCGGCTCAGAGCAGCGGCTCCGAGCAGTGGCTCCGAGCAGTGGCTCTGAGCAGTGGCTCTGAGCAGTGGCTCTGAGCAGTGGCTCTGAGCAGTGGCGATGAGCAGTGGCGATGAGCAGTGGCGATGAGCAGTGGCGATGAGCAGTGGCGATGAGCAGTGGCGATGAGCAGTGGCGATGAGCAGTGGCGATGAGCAGTGGCGATGAGCAGTGGCGATGAGCAGTGGCGATGAGCAGTGGCGATGAGCAGTGGCGATGAGCAGTGGCGATGAGCAGTGGCGATGAGCAGTGGCGATGAGCAGTAGCGATGAGCAGTAGCGATGAGCAGTAGCGATGAGCAGTAGCCCGTTTGGTCAAAGCTGAGCAGCATCTGACACCTGCTCAGAGCAAATGCTTTACCGGTCGACCTGCACAGGGCACAGAGAAATAGCAGCTCTGGGTCTGGCTTACTGAACGTATTCGACTCAAATTTCCCAATAGACCTCCGGGCTCTTGGCGTTTTACTACACACACCTTCTCACTTGCACAAATGTGAATGCACAAAAAGAATAGCTGAAATGCCCCTCGAGTATGTACAATGGGCTTAAAATTACGTATTAGAGCTAATGTACTTTGAACCTCGCCGAGCTGGTTTGGTCTAGCGGTTAAGGTGCTCGCCCCGACTAAGGTGTGACTGAGGTCGTGGGCTCGAGCCCCGAGGCATATGTGAAGCGCCTAAATAGAGATTAAGTTCTCTTGGGGTGCTATATAAATGAATTATATTTATTTAAATTATATAACCTCGATTGTAAACTATGAGCTTGGTTGCTGAATTAGTACTGAGCCTTAGGCTTGTGAAGTAGCCGCAAAAAGCCTAGGCTTATGAGCAGCGCCATTTACGAGACTGGCTACTATACAAAGCACAGGCCTGACAGCAGTCACTCTCTCCAAGTAACGATCACCCGTTCGGCAAATGCTAGCGCTGAGCATGAGGTGCTGTAAGCCTGTTAGCAAGTCAGTTGGAATTCACCTGCTGTAGTGGCCATTGTTCTCCGAGGGTGCTTTATCAAGTGCATTATTATTATTACTATTATTATTATTATTACATACTAATGGTTGTGGCTTGTGTTTGTCTACAGCGGTGTTGCTGTTAGCGCTGCCTGCAGAATATTGAGCGCTGCGTTGTTTCCGCTGGTGTATTGCGAGCATCAGGTCTTTGCACGCTGCAAAAAACTGCACTGTGCCACTGCCTGAACACGTGAGGGTCGTCGTGCGAACATCGTGCAGTGAGTGCCAAGTGCTTCTAGCTCTCGGCCTTCGAACCGTGGAGGGAGGGGAGAGAGAGAGAGAGAGAGAGAGAGAGAGAGAGAGAAAGAGAAACAGAGAGAGGAGCACAGACAATCCTACCTGCTTCATCTCCGAGTAGCTCAGCACGAGCACGTTCGGTCTCTGCCCGTTCAGCTCGCCGTCTCGAAAATGCTCCCACCAACTGCCCCAGGGCACTGCAAAGACACGGATGCGACCGGATGTAGCCGATGTCAGGCCTGTCGTGGCTACACGCCGGCCGGCTCATCTAGAGATGGCCACCGGCAGCCGTGGCTGCTGCCAGCGCAGCTCGCTGGCTTGCACGTCCTTGACCTAGTCCGGTGTTGTAGAGCTTCAGGAAGTTCTCCCACGACCAGTTGGGGTCGGTCTTCCTCCATTGGCCGTGCATGTTGTACATGCTGACAGCGATATCGCGCGGGTCGCGAAACACGTAGATGAGCTGCAATTGTGCGCCGAATCCACCAGCTAAATCTGTTCGAATCCGCCAAGTAAGCGAGCATGCTTGCGACTGGAGCAGTTCTGCTGGCGTGCACGTCAGTGCATGCCTTGGTGTTTGTTCGCACTGCCGTACTGGCGCGGCCATGCAGCTGCCCGCGAGTTATCTGCAGTAGCGGCGAACAGACCAGTCACCGGATTGCTGCTGCCTCGGCTGCTGAAGCAACCGATTCGCGGCTGTCGAGTTTGGCCGGCTTTGGTATTGGGCAGCTTATGGCACCACTCCCTGCCTCGCCTCAACCGGCACACAGCACTTGCCAGCTTTCTTACTCTGCCTTTTCCTTGCTGGAGTAGCTCTGGGAGCATCCGGTAGTGCAGATGAGTGAGGATCACTCTGGGCGACTCTTCCGTGCTCAGCTCGGCAAGGCTAAGATGACGAGCTTGTCCCGGGCTCTGAAGCACAGCAGAAAGAGAGCGGAAGCAGTCATCGTGTGGCATCACTGGGCAGCACGAGAGGCTCGGCTATGATCTTCGAGCGTGCACCGATCGGCATAGCTCCTGCCAAAACTCAGACTTGACCAACCCACGAGATTTCCTGCCGGCTATCGGCAGTATGCAGCCTGAAGCTCTATTTTGATGCGACAAAGTCTGCCTTTGGTTACCTGTTACTACACAAGCTGCGCCTTGATATATTTATAATTCATTTGTATAGCACTCTAAGAGAACTCAATCCCATTCAGGCACTTCACAAATGCCACGAGGATCGAGTCCACGACCTCGACTATTAAATACATTCACCTTAACCTCGATCGTTAAAGGCGAGCACCTTACCATTGGGCCAAACCAGTGAGGCATTTGCAGCAGCTTTCTCGTGATTGCATCGAAACACAGAACAAACTAGTACAGTCAACATTTGCAACTTGCACAACAGTAGGAATACACACACTGGATGTCAACGAATGAAGAATGGACTTTGTAATGACCTTGCCGGTGGCATAGAGAAATCGCTGAATTAAGAGAGTTTTGGTGCTGGAACTTGAGTTGGTCACAATTGGTCTAAGACTGTTTCAAATCTACTTCGGAGTTAATTTGTATTTAGTAAAGTTGTAAGATTGGGAACAAAACCTTTAATGTGAAGCGCTTATAAGTGTGCCCATGGTTAATAATTTAACAAGAGCAATTTAGGGGAGACTTTCACCAATAATTACGGATTGCACAGAAACTTGTATAACTTTCAGCTATGTAAACCGTCTCGGTACAGATCGATTAACAGGTACTGGTTACCAAGCTTGTATCTGCATATATTTTCAGCTCCCATGAGCCAATAGTGTGGATCGAGACTGCGTATTTCAGCAATACATGTCGCATAGCTGCTAGTATTAGCATAGCAACTTACAAGTTGGCAGATGGAGTTGCTCAGACTGCTTGTTCTGAAAAGACTCCTTTCAGTGGCCTTGGCAGTCAACTTCCGACCACGATGCTCCGAGCTCCTATCGACTATTCTTATTTTCTACAGGGATGAGGTGTTATTTTGATTGTTCCGTGCTGCATGAACATGACCAACGTGTTTCAGATTGGTTGCCGGGACACGGTTGGAAGTTATCATCGTGCGAAACGCCCTATTTCTGTCCAACAGACAGGTGGTGCAGCCAAAAGAGGAAGGTCGAATTTTTGTTTGACTTTTTGCTTTTTATTCGACTTTTTGGATTGGTCGACTGACCTTGAGATTTATTTAGACTGCTTATCTGGTAGTTAGAAACAACACCCTAGCAATTAAATGCCAAGCTTATCTGAAGCCGTGATGGCACACTAGGTAAGGCGGTTGCTTTCACGACCTCGGTCCCGAGGTCGTGGGTTCGATTCCTGTGGTGGGCGATCCTTTATCGCCACTGCAAGCGGTGGTGATAGCCGTAAAGGCTCTTCTGTCGCTATACAAAAAGAGGCTGTTTAATCAGCTAGGATTTATTTATTTATTTAAGCATACTGTCTGATTTCGAAGCACACTATTTCTAATGCTGCGAAAGTTTAGCCAAGTGGTTAAAATGCTCACCTCGACCAAGGTCTAGGTGAATGTATATGATGGACCGAGATCTTAGGCTTAAGCACCGTGACATATGTAAATAACCTGAATAGATATCAACTGAATTACACAAATGACTAAACTACACAAATGAATTCTTTAAATTTTAGTCATTCAGCATCGTCATCAGAATCATTCGCTGAAGCAAAAGGGAAAAAAATAAATGCCTGACGAGGCTTTCACGATTTGAATGTATTTACGAGTTCAAAGTATGCAAGAATGGGAGATAGAAATGTCACACTAACTCACCTCAACTTGGCATTTGTGAGTTCGAACTATGATCGATGCAGTTTCCCTAACTTGAACATGCAATGATACTGAAATAATAATTATTTTTGACCGGTAGTACCCACTGAAGTTTCGTGGTTTCGCAGCTGTCTAACTAGGGGCTGTCTACCCAGGAGTTGAGAGTGGACTGCCAGAGCTACTCCTCAATCGTTTTTGCATGCAGCCAGCATGCTTTGTGCTCTGTGCTTTGGGTGACGATGTGGCATGTGAAGGCTACTGGGCGAGTTAATGGATTTACCTTGAGGACGAGGAGGGGAGAGAGGAGAAGTCGGCACCGGGTTGCAGGATGCCGGCCTATGGCCATCGCAGTGAGGGCCTGCTTGTGTTCCCTGAAAATACATGCGGTATTTGCTGTCTCTAAGGAACATTTTACCAACGGCATGGAATCAGCTAAGGCTGCAATATCTTAAGGGGTGAGGCATTTTGCAACTCACTGAAAAGACATTGCTTTTCTTGTGGCACTCCAGAGTCAGACTGGACAGCAAAGTAGCTGAATGGAAATTCCCAGGCTACTTGCTGCTATTCGTGTGGTTAGCAGACCATGCCTGTTTTCCAGGTTAGAAAGCTGCTTTTACAGGCTTAAAGTTTAGCAATTTCACAGCCTGAGGACTCCAGAAATGATTTAAACCTCTCGATGGATTGACTCAGAACCGGAACTCGCAAAGTTTGCCTCACCGTATGCCTATCCTTTTTAAAAATAATAATATGCCCTCCACTAAAAGATGCAACAGCCTCCCCTCCCCAAATGCAGTCTCTACACTGTGCTCCCCGGAGGTTGCAGCCTTATAAGCCCCATCTAAATATTGGTGATGGCCCAGCCACTGGCAACAAATGATAGCTGCCCTGCTGTTAAAGTCACCAGGGGTGATGTTATATGCACCGACGGCTAACACTTGCCTCTGGCTTCGGTCACTGCCTGCAGTGATTAATCATTGCCTTAAGTCTCAGCTATAGATGCATCGATTGCAGTCAGGTTTCCTTTCATCCCCCTGAAATTGTTTTCAAAGTTTCTGAGTGCTTTCTGTGCATGATTCGGACTTACTAAAAATGGCCCCTTACAACTGGTACCTCTTTGTATCTTTTTGTGTGCTTTAGCAGGCTGCACCACGCACGATACTTATCTACTTTAAAAGGATAGTCTAGGCTTGATATCCTTTATGTCATTAAGCATTGATTATTCCTTCTCTTACAGAGTTGCTTGGTACCTGGCTAGAGGTTCACTTCTCACAGGGCTCAATACAACGACCTATTATCTATATAATCATCTTCTATTGGGTCTGCACCACATCCGGGTTCCTGTTCCAAAATGACCTTTTAATAGGTGACCACATCAGCTCCACAGTCCAGTCTACCTGCATTCAGTGAGCAACATTGAAAAAATCGCTAGCTCTTGCCTGGATAAGGATATGCACACCAAAGCTTGCCCATGCATTCGTGAAACCCGTCTAGACTTCTGTAATTTTCTACCCTCTAGTCTTCCTGCCTGTGCAGCAAGAAACTTGTGCTTGCTGTACAACTCTGCAGCTAGGCTTGCCTGACGTGAACGTCACAACTGCCCAAGTTGCCACACTTCTCACAGCATGGCATTAGCTCCACCAGCGTCAACCGATGTCAAGGCTCTGTTGTTCTCCTTCCTGGTCCATCCTGGCTCTTCCTCTGAGCCTGTCAGAAATAGGTCGTAATCAGGCTTCGCGTAGCACGATTTGAACCTCTGACTATCGTCGCTAGTGCCAGCTGATCTCATCTCAACATATCCTGTGCTCGTATGCATGCTGCCCTTGTAGGCTACCATTCCATAGATGGCATCTAGGCCTGTTTATTCGTATGTAACCTGATGATACTGACGCTGCAGGCAGAATGCCGGATCTCAGCTGTGCAATGTGTGCACCGTTAGATGGCCGACTACGCAGCATCGCGACATCACGAGGAGGAGATTGCTTATCGGTTATCTAGGGTACCGTTCTGAACGTCTATTCTATTGTAGGCACTGATCCGAACAAAAGAGGGAATGCAGTATTAAAAATACCATAGACAAACATCCTACCTTTTGCTTCCACTTACCGTTTTTCATAGTTTGTGTCATGTTTCCTAGTTTTTGGATGTACATGAAGTGATTTCTTGATTTCCTTTCTACCCTTTGAATATTACTAAGCATAACTTTTTGTGGCCCAGTGGGCCCCTTATTTCTATCGTGCGAAGCCATGACGTACTACCCGATCAAACCCTGACAACGTATAACTTCAAAAGAAATGTCAGACGCTTGCCAGATGGTCTTTTGAAAGTGCTTCTATACAAAAGTTACATCGAATTACAGCGGCTTGACACGAAAGAGCCTTGAATTGCACTTATTGACCGATGAGAAACAAGTGAAGGTCAAGCAGCATAGGGATTGCGATTGCCACTTACCACTCCTTTCGATTCCCTGCCTACCAAATTCAAAAGGTCTGCGATAGAGCATACAATTTTTGGGCAACTCACAAAGAAACCGATCTCATAAATCTAATCGCTAAGTAGATGGCACATGAAGCAGCCGTTCAGTATGGGGCAGAATAGCTGCAGACAGCAGCACTCTTACACGACGAGCATGTCAACTTACAGTGATTTCAAGAGTACCTAGCTCAATGCCGGCTGATTTGACTTTCTGTAGGTCACCATCGTGCACAACCTTGTGTGCAATATCACTTGCCCAGTGTGTTCCTGCAATGTAGACATACTGTCATGTTGACAGACTGCAGTCAAGTGCACTGTCATGCAGCCAACATTTGCAAGTGCTCCGTTCCATGCATGCATGCTCTATGTAGGCACGAACAGCACAGAATAGCAGGCATGTGCCAAAATAGAGAGTGTCAATACGCTCGGTGACAGTCGGCTCTCTAAGTGTCCAAATTGGGATTTGCTTTGGCGGGACTACAGTATTACTGGCACCACTGAGGGTGGGGGCATGGGCTGATGGAGGAGCGTGCTATGCTTGGATGGATTAGCACAATCCCATTTACATTAACAAGAAAACCTTATTTAGGCCGGTACACTAAAGGGTGGTAAGAAAGACAGATCCCCTTACAAAAATAGCTGCACAATCATGAGCACAGCTTCCATCGATGACCGGTGCATTACAGTGTCTCGTACATGCGCCAACCAGACATTGACGGCTGCCACAGATGGACGACCAGTTTATGTGCGACCAGTTTACACATTTTCTCCTATCCCAATATAGCAGTGAGCCCCCCCCCCCAAGTCAGCCCTCATTCACTCACCTGCCACACTGGCTGGTTGCAGGGGCATCTTGTGATCGATGGATTTGACCTTGAATGCACTCGAGGTTGATTGTGTGCAGCGATGGTGTATGGACTGTATGGAAAAGCCACCGTTAAGTTGTAACTTTACTACAGCAGGGGCCTCCATAAAGACCTGCCGAGTGTCTGTTCTTCATGCTGGGGGCGGACAACCCTGTTGTATTGTTTGACATCCTTCAGTCCAGCCAAGTAAGGATTCTAATTCAAAGCGTTCAGCCCTGCCAAATAAGGATCCTAATACAGCAGTACCTCGGCTTACGAATGTCTCGAGAGTGTATCGAGATACGAGCAGTCTCTCGGCCGATTTTTCGCTTTGAGTTTGGAGCTAAAATTCGGGTTACGAGCCGGCTTCAGATACTCCACCATTAGTTACCGAAGTGAACGTCACAAAACTACGTTCTGTTGCAACACGATGCCCTACGACCCGGGTGTGATGCCAAGCCTATTTGGTTCGCTCCCAGACAGACTCTAGAGAGTCATCGTGGTGCTTGAGCACATAGCCAAGCTGGTTTGGTCCAGCGGTTAAGGTGCTCGCCCCGAGCAAGGTCCTGCTGAGGTCGTGGGCTCGAACCCCGAGGCTAATTTGAAGAACCTGAATAGAGATTACGTTCTCTTGAGGCGCTATACAAATGAATTATATTTATAAGATCGTCAGGCTCCGGTGTTGAATCTGACTACGGCAGAAACGGCTAGTACGTACTGTAATCTGTTTAGGCATAGATAGTATTAATCAAGAATCATACTTGGCAAGGGGCCTGCTTTGTCCATAACCTCTATTTTATTTTCTCTTCACACCATCTGCGACACAATGCAAAGACTGCTGGTGACCGCAGCAACAGTAAATGGTGCACCTTGTTTTCTTTTGTGCCTCTGTCTATTTAGTCAGAACAGCTGTCACCAGCAACTGCCTCAAATTTTCTCTTTATACCCAAAAGTTGTTGCCCAAGCATGATCACCTATCTTGCAAGCATGTATGCTGACCTGCGGTTGGTTACCAATTAGCATAGACGCTTAATTTAGAAATTCGGTGGTTGACGTTGAAATTTCGCCGGTGTACTTCAATGTGTTCCCTTTTGTCATATCCATTCTGCCGAAAAATTGCCCGTGCTAGTCTGCCGTAGGCAGCTGCTTCAGGCCCCAGTATAGCAGTGAGTTCGAATATCAAAGACCAGTATCTTGATCAATATCATCGCGTGAGAGTTCATCGCAAAACTGATAACAATTGGCTCACCACCTGCATAAAGGCACAGCCAATAAACTAAAATCAAGGAAAGCCCAGCGAAAAGGACAAAAATCGGCGAATAATAATAGTAAAAATAATAATAATGCACTTGATAAAGAGCCCTCAGAGAACTCAATCTCTTTCTAGGTGCTTTGCATTTGCTGCAAAGGGAACGCGATTGAATGGTGTCATATCATGCTTGATAAACAACATGAATAACATGGTTAGGGGTGACATGCACAGGGTCAGCATGCAAGTGTGGTTAGTGGCAGCATGCACTGTGTCAGCACGCGCAAGCACATTAAGGACGAGTCACACGGACCCACTAAAGGCAGTCATAAATAGGTGTGTTTTTAAGTTCCTTTTTAATGTGGTCAAGACAGGAGATGTTGTGACGAAAGTCGGGAGTGAGTTTGAAGGGCTGAAAGGTGAGAAAGGCTGAAAAGAATATCTGAATAAGATTCAGATAATCATTTCAGCCTTTCTACTCTAACTCTATTAGCATCCTGAAGTCGTCTGATATCCAAGTTACTCCTGTACATGAGGAATAATAAAACCCATTTATTACAATACATTCTATTGTATTGTTGTTTTAAAAATATTCGTTTTTACAAGCACATTTTTTAATTTAACAGCATGTGACAAAAAATCGCAGTTTTGGGGGGTCCGGAACGGATTAATGGCATTTCAATTCATCGCCTAGGAGAAAATTGATTTAACATACGAGTAATTTGAGTTACGAGCTCCGGCAGGGAGTGAATTAAACTCGTAAGCCGAGGTACGACTGTATAAAGCGTATAGATGCTAACCAATAATTTAACGAAACACTGAAAGAGCAGTAGACGAATGCAACTGCAGGAAAATGCTTATGAGCAAGTGCAAAGCTAAGATTTTTGAATGAGGAAGGGGCTATGGGTTGGTCCAGCGGTTAAGGTGCTCGCCCCGACTAAGGTCTGGCTGAGGTCGTGGGCTCGAGCCCTGAAGCGCCTGAATAGAGATTTAGTTCTATTGGGGTGCTATACAAATGAATTATATTTTTTCAATTGCATTTCCCTTTGCAGCAAATGTAAAGCGCCTAGAAAGAGATTAAGTTCTCTGAGGGCGCTTTAAGTGCATTATTATTATTATTATTATTATAACCTGGATCCTGAGTAGAGTGGAATAAGGTCGAACGACTGTCTGCCAAAACTGCTCAGAAACGCTCTTTTGTCACTTACTTTTAGGCCACTTCATTCTCTAGTTCCATCTTACCTATTACAACTGCTGCCCCACCTGGCCAAGCATCGTCCCCCGGTCTGACTAAAATCGTGTGGCTATACCTGTTTAGTCCCAAAGCCCTGGAACTCACTCCCGACTGATGCCACGACATCCATTGACATGACGACAATTAAAAAGAAGCTTATACACGGCTTTTTATTACAGCGTTTAGCGACTCTTAGTGATTTGTCTTTTGCACACTTATGGATGCAGAAAATGTGCCTGCTGCTACGAACTACATCTACATGCTGACCCTTTGCATGTTACATTTAACGAGAGAGAGAGAGAGAGAGAGAGAGAGAGGGAGGGCGAGAGAGCGAGGAGAGAGAGAGAGGAGAAAGAGACCACGATGGCCAACAGATTATTCGTTCCATTATTGTACCCTAAGACCGTTGGCGCCAGAAGCTTTTGTTCTGCAGGTCATAGACTGTGGAACTCATTGCCACGATTCTTAAGCAAAGACAACTACACTACTGCTGCCAAACTTTCCAGCGGGGCTGAGCTGCTACTTCCAAGCTACTCACTCCCCGCCACCCACGCTGACTCAGCGATGCTTCTCACTCTCTCTTGGCTGCATGAGATGAAGTCTGTTGACGTTGTCTGTGCACCAAAAGCTGGTTAGGCTTTGAGTGTGCCAAAACAAAACAGTACCGAGTAAAACTTGCGTTTTGTGACTGCGGAATCACATAAAAAGATATATATTAAATGTCCGCTCGCTAAAAACCAGGGGGTTACTTATCCGCGATCAAGTGGTCCAGGAGAAGCTAGATGCATTTCCGCTTACCGAAACCTGGATGACGCCTTGTTCCAGTAGCTGTATTTCCGAGACCACCCACCCGGGTTCTCATTCTATCAGTCCATGCGTTCTGACAAGGTTGGTGGCGGGGTTGCAATTGTTATTCGCGAATCGTTTGGCTATAAAATGTGCAGTTTCTCGCATGGGTCATCGTTTGAATCGGTTGCTATCAGGTCTTCATCAAAGACAATGCCTCTCACCGTTGTGATATACCGGCCTCCTTCTGGCTATCTAAACTTGTTTATAGAGAAGTTTTCAGAGTTCCTCGTTAAAATATTTGTGTGTGACAGGCCGCTACTGATTGTAGGAGACTTCAATATTCACGTTGACAACCCCAGCAACAGCCAGGTCCGCTCATTTCTTGACTGTCTGGAGAATCTTGGTTTGGCCCAACACGTTAATCATAGCACCCATGTCGGTGGCCACATTCTAGATCTCGTGATCACTAAGGTTGTCCTCCCCACTGACTTTGTGGTGTGCCCACTGACCCTCTCAGATCATTGTTCGGTCTCGTTTACTGTTCCTGCTCCCTCGTACGTGCAGGGCAATGTCGAATTTGCCAAACGACGTAACTTACAAAGCATTGACATGGACAAGTTTTTGAAATCCGTTTGTGATGCAGGCCTTCTTGATCTGCATTCAGACTCGACCGGCAGCCTCGATACCCTCACAGATGCGATGAACATGACACTCAGGAGTGCACTTGACAAGCATGCTTCCGTTCGCTCTATCCGTGTTCAAAGTCGTCGAGATTGCTTTCAATTTACAAAAAAACTCTAAGATGTGCCGTGTTAAGCACAGGCTGGAACGTCGTTTCAAGAAATCGGGGTCTGAGGCAGACCTAGTCAATTTTAAAGACTTCTTTCGTGTTTACACACGAAAGTTTAAAAAAGCCAGGGCCTCTTTTTTCATTAGAAAACTGAATTCCTGCCAGTCGGACTCTAAACAGATTTATAAAACAGTAAACCATTTACTGGCCAATGCTGTCAGGTCTGACTCCCCAGATATTAAGGGCTCAGCCGAAAAGTTTTCAGCCTTCTTTACTGAAAAAATTGTGCACGTTCGTGCCTCCATTAAGCCCCCTCCGACCAAAGCAATCGCCGTTCCTCAACCTGTGACCTTTCTTAAAAGATTCTCTGATGTTTCTGCCTGTGATGTGGCTGCCTTAATAAGGTCTAGCAAAAAGAGCTCGTCTCCTGAAGACCCTATACCTTCATCTCTGTGGTCTTCACTTGCAGACCAACTTAGCCCTGCCATAACCAAGATTTTTAATGCTTCTTTGGGAAAAGGGGTCATCCCCAAGTCCTTCAAATCGGCAATCGTTAGACCTATTCTTAAAAAGCCTGGATTAGACACAGAGGTCCAAGCAAACTATCGTCCAGTTTCCCTTCTTCCAGTCTTATCAAAGATTCTTGAAAAAATTGTTGCTGAGCAGCTAGTTGAACATATTGAGAATAATGGAATGTCAGAAACATTTCAATCAGGTTTCAAGAGGCAGCACTCTACTGAAACTGCTCTCCTCCATGTTAACAATGACATTCTACGTGGCAACGACGACGGGAATGTCACTGCCCTAGCTCTGCTAGATCTGTCTGCTGCTTTCGACACCATTGATCACGAAGTTCTGCTTGAACGATTAAGAACAACGATCGGTCTGGCGGACGAAGCACTGGCATGGTTTAAATCTTACTTGTCCGATCGTGTTCAATCCGTGTCGTGTGAGGGTCAGGTCTCAGACATGAGAAGGGTCACCTGTGGAGTCCCTCAAGGGTCTGTACTCGGTCCCTTGCTGTTCTCCATTTATACACAACCTCTGGGAAAAGTGATTAAGGCCCGTGGAATAGGATATCACTTCTATGCTGACGATACTCAGTTGTATTTGTCATTTAAACCGTCGGAATCTGCTGCAGCAACTGAGAAACTGAATGCTTGCCTTGCCGATATTCGATCCTGGATGTCGGAAAACTTCCTGAAATTAAATGATGATAAAACCAAACTGCTTCTCATAGGACACCCTAAGCGTGTGGCTGGATTAAAAGGCTTTGCTGTTCTAATAGGTGATGCTATTGTGCGACCTTCACCACGTGCTCGTAATCTAGGTGTCGTGTTCGACAGCTGCCTCAATTTCAAAAGCTTCATTCAGAAGACTGCCTCTACAGCTAGCCATCACATCAGATCCCTATCCAAGATTAGAAGCTGTCTCCCACAGTGGCTTGTAAAAAATTTAACTAGCTCTTTAGTTCTGTCTCGGCTTGATTATTGTAATTCCCTTTTGGCTGGGCTACCAAAGAAAGCTATTATGCCACTACAGCGGACTATGAATATGGCTGCAAGGCTGGTCTTCAAGTCCCAGCGGTTTGAGCACGTGTCACCTTTGCTGAAAGAGCTAGGATGGTTGCCGGTTGAGCAAAGGATACAGAGCAAAGTTCTCACGCTGACCCACAAGGCCCGCCACGGCTTGGCTCCTTCATACCTAGCTGAACTGCTGCATCAGTTTCAGCCTATTCGCGCCCTCAGGTCCTGTGTGGACAATAAATTAGCTGTCCCATTCCTCTGCTTAAAGACAGTTGGCGACAGAAGCTTTAGCTCTGCAGGTCCTAGACTGTGGAACTCGCTTCCACAATTCTTACGCAACGACATCTACTCTCCAACTGCCGACTATGGCACATCTTTTTCAGCGGTCCTGAACTGCTACTTCTATGCTACTCACTACCTTAACTGCTCTCCTAACTCTGCTATGCTTCCCACTTTCTCTTTGTTGCGTGAGACGAAGTCTGTTGGCTACCGAATGCGTACCGAAAGCCGCTTAGGCTGTGAGTGTGCTATAAAAAACTCTCCTGCGTAACACCCACATGGTCTTTATGACTTTGTGGAGTTACTGACGGAGATACATTACATTACATTACATATATATATATATATATATATATATATATACATATATATATATAACAGGCATACAGTCGCGGTAGCAAGAGAAACAGACATGAGAGAGGCTGGAATGCAGATGGCAAAGTAGTAAGCTAGTGAGTGAGGGAAGAGAGGATGCGATGAGCAGACAAAACTTAATGGTTGGACCCAGCCAGGAAGAATCGAATATGAGCTCAGTTTTGGAGCTTGAGATATGCAGATTACATGCTTTCGGGTCGTGCAGCCAGGCAAATCTTGCCGTCAGGTCTGGTCACTGAGCACAGCCGGCAAGGAGTGGAACTGGTTGTCTCAAAGCATAAATAAAAAAATATTAGCAGATTGAACAGCCTCATTTGTACGGCAGCAGAAGAGCCTTAACGGCTATCGACACCACTTAACGGCTATCACCACCGCCTGCAGTTGGCAATATAGGATTGCCCACTTCAGGATTCAAACCCACGACCTCGGTCGTGAAGAACTCGCACCTTACCTTTCGGGCTATCACGGCCCATGGTAATCGATTACCATACAGTGTTGGCTCCCGTAAACGTTGCACAGAGCACAGTGCTTGCACTCATGTCCCGGAATTTACCTGCTTTCGGATATGTCCAAACGAAGACGTCATCATCGCGTATATCTGCATAGCCATAGACATCTCGGAGCCTGCTGAATTGCACTGGCCTCTCCGTGAAATTCACTCCTTGGTACTTGTACATATTGCTGTAGATGTCGTTTTTAACCGGGATCTGAATAGGTAACAGCATAGCAGTTACAAAATTGCTCACACTGTTTTGGCCTTTGTGTGTGCCCATGCATGCAGCAGAGAGTTGCAAGCTTTAGTCTCCACATGCAACGCCATCCCACCCCACCTCCCACCTCAAGTTCACGGTGAAGCACTGCAGTTACAGTACTCGTACGTAGGCAATGGCTGGCTGCTATATAATTTTCTGCATGCACCGTCGTTACAGCTCTCAGCTCTTGGACCTTGGGAATCCTCACTGCGTATGTGGGGGCCTGTCCATCCTCGAGCAGTGGGGCACCCGCCAGCATCCTGCCGCCTGCCGCCTGCCACAGTGGTCCGCCAGCCGAGAGCTGGGGGTCTGCCGTAAAGAGGCTGGAGCAAGCAGTGTGGCAGCTGATCCCCCACCCATTCTTCACGAGTTTCCGGTGCAGCTCGAATGTAGGATGCCGATTATGCTCACGAGTTCTGCTTGACTTTTTGCTGTGCTTGCTGAGAAGGAATAGTGACCCTTCGGTGTGGCCAAGCGATTTATAACCCTCAGTCTTGGGGGTGACATTTGCCTTGATTAATTATACCTTTATGTGAAATTGTATGGCTGGGCCCCTGATGTTAAGCTATGACTAATCTACCTTATAAATAAGCTAGGTTAGTAAGCTACTCAGCTAAGTCCGTTGTTTAACAGTGACGTCACATCTACATAAGAGTCCTCAGTGAGATTTTGACAGTCTACAACGCCGGTAAAGTAATAATCAGTGTAAAAGCAAGAGAAACATGGTAGAGATAGTGAGCCAATTTTAATATGAAGCCGCAATGCGAAATTTAAGGGGTTGTTCAAAGGTTGGCCATGGCATTCCAGCAGCTGGCGCTGTCCCTTTGCTGTCGCCCGATGTGAACAGCTAAGTTGGGTTGGCCCTTTGGACAGCTGCCAGAAGTAGTGTGTTGGACAGGATGTCGTGCTTCGCTGGCCTTTAGAAAGCGATGGACATGCATGAATAGGAGCTGCTCATTATTCTTCACGGGTGGAAGGGACATTGTTAATATAAACTCTTACACTTGGAAGTCAGTGAAGAATGTGAACCAGCTAAGTCGGAGGACACTCAGGCCTGCCTTCCCAAGCAAAGATGATTCCGTTATGTTTCACGGGTGCAAGCTAGTGACTATAAAAGGCTAGAGGGAGCAGGCAGCCGATAGGACTGAGAAGGCCTGTGCGGCCATGGGCAGCTAAACGTGACTGTGCTGTGCTGAGATGCACTGCTGGGGCGGTTCGGTTGTTTCACAAGCAGCCGGAGCATTCGTACTTTCTCTTTACTAAGATATAGCAAAAAAGACTAGCAGTCAACAGGCCACTATTTTCAGCTCGCATGGACGGAAATGCAGAGCCGCAGTGCTCGAGGACCAAAATTTGGCTCCGGTATCGACAGGATGTGAGTGGAATGACAAACTTGGGAGGATGCTAGTATCTTGTGATGACAATAGAATAATATTAAAAATAATAATAAATTTATACTGCACCCTAAGATAGCTCAAACTATCTATCTCTTTGTAGTTCACGTGTTATGCACTAGGGTGCAACTACTTCCATATGCGACTTAGCTGATATTACTCACCATTCAATTGCGTTTCCCTTTGCAGCAAATGTAAAGCGCCTATAAAGAGATTGAGTTCTCTGAGGGCGCTTTATCAAGTGCATCATTATTATTAGTATTATTATTAGCTGTTTAGCATGCACACTGGTAGTACAAAGTCTGTCAGCATTTCTAACACTCGCCAGAAGTGAAGACCTTGGAGGGGACCCGGCTGATGGCCTTCCACATAGAATGGATGCTAAGTGAGTGGCACAGACTTGCACACGACTCGCATTCTTTTAGTAAGCATTCCATCTAACATTGCAATATGCCCAACATTGCACGTGACAATCGAGGCCATTGTTAAAAAGGACAGACTTTGACTTGGCGTCGCATGGGAGTCAATTAGCTCGTAGCAAATATTGGGGGAGGGTAACGTTTACCAAATGTTTTCGGTGGTAAAATTGTGCAAAGATAGGCGACGACTTGGCACTGTCAGTTTTCAGCGATAGCTTTAAGTTATTCATCGGCGTTCGGTTGGATTAAAGTCAATTGACTGATTGGCCAGCTAGTAAATAACCTCTTAGCAAAGCACTTTTTATAACCCAGCCACAAATTTTCATTCACTATCCACCTGCCTTATCCACGCGAGAGTATCAGGTGCTCTTTCCGGTGTCTTTTAAGGCATTCTTGTCAACAGACGTCCCCGTGCTGACTAGGGCACCACAGGGACAGAAGAGTTGAATGTCGCCTGGCAAGCCAGGCTTCCTCCTCCTGCCCCACTCCTTCTCCTGACCCCACCTCCTCCTGCCCTCTCCTTCTCCTGACCCCTCCTTCTCCTGCCCCTTCCTGCCCACTCCTTCTCCTGACCCCTCTTCCTGACCCCTCCGCCTGCCCACTCCTTCTCCTGCCCCCTCCTTCTCCTGCCCCCTCCTTCTCCTGACCCCTCTTCCTGACCCCTCCTCCTGCCCCTCCTTCTCCTGACCCCTCTTCCTGACCCCTCCTCCTGCCCCTCCTTCTCCTGACCCCTCTTCCTGACCCCTCCTCCTGCCCCTCCTTCTCCTGACCCCTCCTCCTGACTACTCCTCCTGACCCCTCTGCCTGCCCACTCCTCCTGACCTGTAGCAAGGATGCACGAGCAGCTGCTCAAGCTAAGGTCAGGAAGGTCAGGTTAGTATGTGCAATTGAGGCAAAGTACGCCAAGAGTCAACTGTGACTGTGCAGAGCTCCAAAGTATTGAAAGCAAAGCATGCAGGGAAGGTGTGCACGAACTTAGCAAATATCGACATCATTCCTACTGGTAGTCGGGAAATGCAGCACTGTACTCGCCTTCGAGTGCGGCCAGTAGCGCACATCCAAGTCAAGCCTGGCTATCTCTGAGTCCAGTTTGATATCGAATAGCTCACTCTGAGCAACGGTAAATGTGGCCAGCCAACTCCCGGCAACTCCTGGAACGGCATGGTGACTGGCCACACGGTCAAGGTCACAATCACTGGCTAGGCGAGGGTGTGGGGGAGAAAGAGCCGTTGTAATCATCGCGAGGCAGCCAAGCTACCACTAAGCTCTCGTCTCTACGCTCATGTATGGTTACCTTCACATGCCTTATCAGCTCGGGCTGCGCCTGACTGCGCCCACGTGACTCGAGCTCACTTGGAGGTGCACACGTGCGCATCTGCTCACCTTTCCTAAGGAAAGGCGACTCGGGCCTCGCCCGCTTGGAGGCGGCAAACGAGCACGACTCGGCAACTGCTCGGACGGCGCAGTCGCTCAGCTCCTTGCCCAGGTGCGCGGCCACTTGCTTCACGGTTCCGGTCAAATCCTGCAGAGCATTCGCAGAGTGTTCGCGAGGCCAGTGGCTCAGTGGAGCATGCCAGAGCCCCGGCATGTCCGACTGTCGCGAGCAAACACTCAGCTGCAGCTTCCGCCGGTCGCGTGCGCTCGAGCTCCGACCACCGATGCTGCTGCTGCTGCAGCAGCCCAGGACACACGCACGTGCGGTTGCGTGCATGCATGCATACATGCATGCACGAATGTGCCAATGCCATTGAACGCATGCCCCTAAAACGCTCATGTGCACACACTAACGTCTACTTCCAATCGTGTAAAGGTGAGTGATAGAGCAGGTCTGCATGCTCACCCACGGGCAAATGTGTGCCTGTCTGTGAGTGAGCTTGCACATTAATGCACATGCCAATGAAGCGCAAACACATGCAAGAGGTGCCACTAGCACGCAGTGTCCTTTTGTGTGTGTGTGTGTGTGTGTGTGTGTTTGTGTATGAAAGTGTGCAAACATGTGGTGTGTTTGAGAGAGAGAGAGAGAGAGAGAGAGAGAGAGAGAGAGAGAGAGAGAGCGAGAGGGAAGGAGGAAGGAATGGAGAGAGGGAGAGAGACAAAATACTAGATGATTTAACAGCCTCTTTTGTATAGCCACATAAGAGCCTTTATGGCTATCACCACCACTTGCAGCTGCAATAAACGATCGGCCACCACAGGAGTCGAGCCTACGACCTCTGGAGAAAGTGAGAGAGAGAGAGAGAGAGAGAGAGAGAGAGAGAGAGAGAAAGAGAGAGAGAGAGAGGTCACTGTTGATACAAAAATGCTTAGTCATGGTTTGAGCCAATAACCCAATATTGACTAGGGAGAACCTTTCTTTATCAACGCATATCTTTAACAAACATCAGCAGTGCATACATGGTGGCTAAGGCCAACCACAGAATAGTATCTGGCTGACCCTGCCAGTCTAATGTGTTCCCAGTTGTCGGCAGGGTTCTCTACCAAAGTGCCCTTTCAGTAGGCAAGCACACTGGCAACGCTAGGACGAGTGCTAGGGCTCTAGACCCACGGTCTTCACGGCAGTGCCCCACGTGACCCCTCGGCTCTGCCTCCAACGATGACAGTTCTGCCAAAGGCACGTTCGGCCTTCTTGCACGTGTGCAGCAGCTAAATGCTGGAGCAAGGCTCTGTGCCATGTAGCTAATACAGCATGTGTCACAGCAGCAACTATCCCAACAGTCTAGTGGATAATGTGCACTACCACAAGTGTATAGAATGATGCTAGGTCAGAGGTAACAAAGATGATCCCAAAAGTTTTCAATTGATAGCTGCTAGTGCCATGCACATAATAGCAGCCCAAGTAGTGGTGGCAGAGGGCGCGTCGCTTGGGAACCCGCCGCTGCTGCTGAAGCTCTGTGCCCTTGCCTGCCTTGCCTAGCTTGTAACGCTGGACAGCAGGCAAGCAGGAGCTCACCTTGAGCATGCACTCGTAGTGCAAGGTCAGCACGGGACGGCGGCTCTTCAGCTGTTGGCAGCTCTTGAAATGATCCGCCCAAGAGCCATAGGCAACTGGAAAAGCAACAAGCTCTGTGCCCTAAGGTAACTGTGCTGAGCCAGGTACCTCAGTCTTCACAGCCCAAAGCCTGGCACGACAGCAGGACATTCTGCTAATGAGCACACGTTCGTTTAAGTGACCTCAGCGGCTACTGCAAGGCTTAAGCCGGATGGAGTAAAAACCAACCGTTTCCATTCAAGAAGCAATCGAAAACGCGAGGCCACGTCAGCTCTTCGCCTGTGACCGGATCACCGGCAGGCTTCATGCTGTGCCACAAGCTGACGGCCATGTCGCGTGGATCACGGTGCACGTATATGACCTGAAGCGTAAAAGCTGATCGAACTGAAAGAGCGGCGTTTTCCCAATGGATCTAAAGGGTTGCAGTGGTACTCACGTAAAGGTGCAAGGCACTAATACGAAGGCACAGAGACAGCCGTAACATAACACGATAGGACAAAAGAGTGTCATATCCTGAATACACTGCTGATCCCATCCACTGCCATCCACATACCTCAACTCAATTGCTATAATATAGGTAAATTTTTCAATCGCATGCCTAAGGCAGCCTTTATATGATCTATTGTATAATGATGAATTTTCACAGGATGCATAGCACGCAGCATTAAAAACAATAATAATACATTTACATAGCTCTCAGAAAAGTGTATCTCTTTCTTAAAGCTTGACCATACTGCTAGTTGTAAGATTCACGGTGTCAACATTTATAATATGGTTAGTGACAACAAGCACAGAGTCAGCACCCATATTTGCACACATGCACGCATGCACACACACTAATCACAAGGACCCTGCAAATGCCATGAGAAACAGGTGCGCTTTAGCTTCTTTGTAAATGATGTCAAGTCAAGTCAGATGTCGTGACATCAGCCGGTACAGAGTTCCAGGCTTTGGAAGTCAGAAGACTGGGTGGTAATCTGCCTACTATGGTAGGGGTGTAGGTGCATCGGTAGGCTGGAGCCACTGAATGAAGGGACCTAAAAGTGAGTGGCAAAACTTTAAAGTCGATTCACTGCTGCTTAATTGGGAGCCAGTGCAGGTCGGCGAGAAGTGGTGTAATGTGGCAACTAAACTGTTCATGACAGAAAAGCCTTGCTGCAGAGTTTTACACCAACTGTAGGTGCCGGATTGTATAGGTCGGTAGACCTGCATGTGGAGTGCTTGTTGGCCCTGGGCATATTGGCGCTGTGCATGTTGTAAGTAACCATGTGCATATTCAGGCGCTTTACAAATGCCGAAGGCCTCGAGCCCACGACCTTATCATTACAGGCGAGCACCTTCCACTGGGCTAAGGACCAGGCGTGTTGCCAAATAATCCCAATATTTCTAGCAGAGGCAGCAGCAGTACCAGGCAGAGGCTCAGCTCATCTTTGCTTCATAAAGATGGCTAACCTCATCGAGGGTGCAAGCCCCCTTTTCAGCCACTCACACTTGCCTAACCATCAGCTCATCAACCTGAGCCGGGTAGAAACGGTCAATTCTTGATGCTCAAAAAATTAGTCAGGCCTGGTTTTGCAACCATTCAATATAAGAAAGTTTGCTGCCAACCATGTGCAGATATCAGCAATGTGGAGTTTGTCAATTGAGTTTGATGTGCTTGGAGGAGGCTGGGAGAGATCAAAGAATGAGTTCAGCTGTGTGTCATCAGCATAGATGTGAAGGCCGAGATTGTGCTTGGTGACTACATCGGCAAGAGGAGAGTATACACTGTTAACAGACGAGGACCAAGCACCGAACACTGTGATACCCTGTACTTAAGTAGTTCCATGGATGATTGTTGATCTTTCACATCAATGCCCAGGAGTCTCCCACTCAGAAAAGATTTAGATCAGTGGTTATCAATCTTCCTAATGCCGCGACCCTTTAATGCAGCTCCTCATGTTGTAGCGACCTCCAAACATAAAATTATTGTTCGCGAAATGTGGAAATGTGTTTTCTGATGGTCTTAGGCGACCCCTGCGAAAGTGTCGCTCGACCCCCCAAGGGGTCACGATCCACAGGTTGAGAACCGGTGATCTAAATGATTGCCGTGCAGTGCGGCTGATGCCCAGGCAAGATCAGTTTAGCTCGTGATGGACTTGGTGATCAATAGTATCAAACGCTGCTGATAGATCAAGCAAAGCAAGCAGAAAGACTGAAAACCAGATGCCACTAATTTAGATAAATGTCACTACAGAGGAGGAAGAAACAAGATAGAGAGAGATAGGAAGAGAGGAATGGAGAGATAGAGAGAGAGGAAGAGAGAGGGTGAGCACTACTAGGAAAGTCCATAGACTTGCTGTTTTCAGAGAGTCGCTAAACCTTGACCACGAAGCGGCATTACCAGAAGTCGTCACAAGAGTTATGCCATCCGATATATTTTCCCTACTCCCATGGCTGAGCAAGCCATTTAGAAGGCCAGCTTTCTTGACAAGGCTAACAATTTTCCTAAAGCAGCCAGAGTGGCTTGTACGCTCACATTCCCAATTAGGCATAGCAATTGCAAGTAATACTTCTTGTCGACCAGTGGCACTCACCCTAAGCAAATAAAACTATGGGAAAACTCTCAGTGGTCAACAGGAAGCAGAATTTGCGAGCACCAATTATGAACACTGTACACTGAGAATAAAAGCCGATTAGGCATTGATTTCATCATGCCAAACCCAGTGGGATTCACAAATTGAAAAGACTGAAGCTCAAAATAGGCTCTGCCAGAATATCTCCTGTTGAATCAGGTCGAAATCTATGCGTCATGTTCCAAAGCGACCTCTCGTTAGACGACCATATCAGCTCCACAGTCAAATCTGTCTATTTTCAGCTTCATAACATTGCTAAAATTCGGGCTTGTTTAGATAAGGATACCACGTCCAAGTTGGTACATGCATTCGTGACATCCCGTCTCGACTTCTGCAACTCACAGCTTACTGGCCTACCAGCATGTGTGATCAGGCGATTGCAGCTGGTGCAAAACTCTGCAGCTAGGCTTGTCTGTCGTGAGTGTTGCAGTTGCCACATCACACCACTTCTCGCCGACCTGCACTGGCTACCAGTCAAGCAACGGATCGACTTCAAGGTCTTGTCGCTCACTTTAAGGTCACTTCATTCTTTGGCTACAGCCTATCCGTCAGATCTACTCCCCCACCAGGCCAAGCATCGTACCACCCGCTTTTCGGAATCAAACAGGTTACCAATACCTTCTTACAAACCTCAAATCCTTTGGAGACCTGCATTTAGTTTGTATGCTCCACAGCCTGGAACTTCCTCCCGACTTGCGTCAGAACATCCCCTGGCCTGACCACATTTAAAAAGAAAAAACACACCTATTTAGGATAGCATTTAGTGGGTCCCTGTGATTCGTCCTTCACATGCTTATGCATGCTGACACTGTGCATGCTGCCACTAACCACATTTGCATGCTAACCTTGGGGTGACATGCACAAGGTTATGCATGTCACCCCAAACCATGTTATTCATTTTGTTTGTTTATCAAGCATGATATTACTTACCATTCAATTGCATTTCCCTTTGCAGCAAATGTAAAGCGCCTAGAGAGAGATTGAGTTCTCTGAGGGCGCTTTATCAAGTGTATTATCATTATCATTATTATGCCCACATAGTCGGTGTGGTGTTGTGGAGCTACAGACACAGTCGGCCGCAATTAACTAGCTCTTTAGTTCTGTCTCGGCTTGATTATTGTAATTCCCTTTTGGCTGGGCTACCAAAGAAAGCTATTATGCCACTACAGCGGACTATGAATATGGCTGCAAGGCTGGTCTTCAAGTCCCAGCGGTTTGAGCACGTGTCACCTTTGCTGAAAGAGCTAGGATGGTTGCCGGTTGAGCAAAGGATACAGAGCAAAGTTCTCACGCTGACCCACAAGGCCCGCCACGGCTTGGCTCCTTCATACCTAGCTGAACTGCTGCATCAGTTTCAGCCTATTCGCGCCCTCAGGTCCTGTGTGGACAATAAATTAGCTGTCCCATTCCTCTGCTTAAAGACAGTTGGCGACAGAAGCTTTAGCTCTGCAGGTCCTAGACTGTGGAACTCGCTTCCACAATTCTTACGCAACGACATCTACTCTCCAACTGCCGACTATGGCACATCTTTTTCAGCGGTCCTGAACTGCTACTTCTATGCTACTCACTACCTTAACTGCTCTCCTAACTCTGCTATGCTTCCCACTTTCTCTTTGTTGCGTGAGACGAAGTCTGTTGGCTACCGAATGCGTACCGAAAGCCGCTTAGGCTGTGAGTGTGCTATAAAAAACTCTCCTGCGTAACACCCACATGGTCTTTATGACTTTGTGGAGTTACTGACGGAGATACAACAACAACAATACAACAACAACAACGGAGGTGCTGGCTCGTGGCTCGCAGTCTCGTTGGCCTACCTTAGCTTTGCCCATGCGCACTTTCTCCGGCAGCAGGTGACACGGCAGGTGAGTGAGTAGGACACGAGGCGACGGCAGCTCGGACAGCTCCTGAAGACCAATGAACTTCAGCTCGGTGCCAGCCGGCTGCTCCTACACAGGAATGCCAAATGTGAGCAACCAAACCAATGGCTAGAGAGCAGAGGCAGCCGACCAAACTCAAGCCAGCGCCCTTGCAGCGATGCCATCGCCTGCAAGCAGCGGAAGCAGGGTGATCGGAGGTTGCTGGCAATCCGCTGAAGATGCTTACTCGTTCTGGAGATTTTTGCTCCGGTGCCATCTCGAGGTAGGCCGTGTCGAGCCGGACACTGTCAGCTTTCTCGATATCGCCATCGTGAGCGATCTTGTTGGCAATATCTGCAGCCCAATGAGTGCCTGGACGGAAAACGATCCGAATGCATCTTTGTACAGCAAAACCAGTTTGGCAATGCATCCAGCAGTCGGCCTATCGAGCTGTAACAGTGGCTTACCTGGCTGTGTGGTTACATGGAAGGAACCCGGTAGGGAGCCCTCAGGAAAACATGTTTTTAGCCCTCGACCAACTGTGTGGGACACGTGCATGGTGGTGGGGCCACAGTATGAAACAGCAGGTCCCAATGCTACAGCAGCTTCCGACGGATCGGCTTTGCTCTGGCTAGACCAGCCTCCGGGCGGTGGTAGGCATTGAGCACATGCGCGGATCCAAGCTCCTAAGCTAACCCCCAGAGATCTGGATGCAGTGGTATAACTTCTGCCTATTGAAGCATTGCTGCAAGCAAGCATGCAGCCTGGCTGCCAGGCAGACCTTTATCCACTCCTGTTTTCCAAACACGTCGACAGTGTCTAGGGTAGTAGTGGCTGCTGAGCTAAAGTTGTGTATGCCGATCACTGCTCGCGGAATTTATGCTAGTGTTACGAACGAGCTGTAGCAGCCTCTTGGCATACGGTCCTTTGGTCACAAGCATAGCACTCCTACCGAGTGGCAGGTACCGGTCCTTTCATCACCTGTGGTGAGCAGTGGTGAGGCTGCAGCCTCAAAGCATGGCTAGCGAGTCGAAGTCAATACACATTACATGTATCTCGATACATATTTCATGTAAATACATGTATCTCAATACTTATTGCAGAGGGGCAGCTCTCGGGTTAGCCACAATATGAGCCCTTGCCCCTTGGTGAGCTTAACTGGGGCACCTAGAACGACCTGTCATTCGGATCTGGCCAAGCAGAACCTCGGTTAGGTAATGCGTAACCCATTTGTTAGCTGGGAGCTAAGCAAGGTGGGATCAACATCGAGATCTACTCTGGTTAAAATGAAGCTTCGGGCAGCTGACATGCTCAGGACATGTGTCAACTAATAGGCTGCATTACCAGGGTGGTGCCTGGCTGGCAGGCCAGGATGGGAGGGCAGGATGCCACAATCCTTCCAATACACTGTGTTAACTGAGTGAGGCCAGATAGGCATGCTTTCGCTTGCCCACCCGGTAGGCAAGCGTGCTGCCGCCAGCCGAGGGTCTGAAGCCAACCAACGAGACGAATGAACGTAAAATGGACACCGAGTGTTGGGTCGGAGATAACAACAGCCATGCCCGATTTCAGGAGTTCAGTGTGTAGAGCTTATCAGTAAGACTACTGATTAGAGTATAGAGTTGTAGCTTCAGCAAGCCCTATCGAGGAAGCACACTTTGTGAGTCCGAACCAACCTCGGCGAACAGCCAAGCATAACTTAAGCTGTCCAATCGCCGGCTGGCTGTACTGCTAGCCGCTTGAACTTTTTTGTGCTGTAGCATACTGCTTGCGATCGCAAGCATATGGAAGGATTGTAATGCCCTGACCTTAAGAATTCCCGTATTTAACCCGTAGGATCGGGGCAAACCGAGTAATGCTGTGCCTAACTACTACTGATAGGCTTACAAGAATTTGTCACCTTGGGCACCAAGTTGTGGCCGTGCATGTTTTAACCGAACTGCAGGGCTACATCGAACAGTCTACCGGCAGTGCACCAGGGACTGACAGGTTTGGATTTACATGTAGGGTAGGTATGCCAACGGGCCGGGGTGCAGCAGAAATAAAAATCGTTCGTTGCTTAATGTCGCTAGTCCAGGTCATTCCTGCAGATAAGTCGGCAGCCGCAGAGGGCTGCATCTGCAGGCACTTGCCACAAAATGTAGAACTCCAGCTATAAATCGAAGCCACCGAAAGCACGATTGACTAGTCCGTAGACTAAAGTACAACTGACTGTAGGCTACTCTGAAAATGTCCCATGCATATGGTCTAAGCCAGCGATTATCACGTATCTGGATCCGAATGCTTGTAATTCAGCAACAGCTAATAACTTCAAGGTCTGTCATAATCTGACCGACTTATCAGCAGCACTTTTCAATGAAGACGCCTTCCGGGCTGAGTTCACCTGCGAATAATGCAGTGCAGCACTTCCTTGCTTGACGAGAAACTGTTTTTCGAAGCAAGTTAGTGTCTTCTTGATTCGAGAAAATAAACGCCCTGATCGGCGAGAAGATTGCCGCATAGGGATTATATAGATATAATTCATTTGTATAGCGCCCTAAGATAACTTAATCTCTATTCAGGCGCTTTGTATTTGCCACAGGGCTCGAGCCCAAGACCTCGGCCATCGAATTCACGCTGACCTTGGTCGGGGTGAGCACATTAACTGCTGGGTCAAACCGGGACTGGACGATTCAGCAAAGTAGTCTGCCGACGAGTCTAGTAAAATGTGCTTCATGCTCACACTTTTTTGGAGGGCTGTGGAAAGGCTCGTATGAGCCATGGGCCTCAGCGACGACAGGGTGGGGTGTCGGTGGCTGGAGGGCGTGAGCACACCAAATTCGGTCGACAAGTGCAGAGCTTGAGTCAATGCTGATTAATAAGCAGCTCTGGTGCTTACCGAAGCGAAAAAGTGACACTGGATAAAAGAGTATGTGATAGAGAGGAGAGAAGAGGAGAGTGAGAGAGGAGACAGGGAAGAGAAAGAGAGGAGAGAGGGAGGAGAGAGACAGAGAGAGAGAGAGAGAGAGAGAGAGAGAGAGAGAGAGAGAGGGAGGAGAGAGAGAGAGAGGAGAGAGGGAGAGAGAGGCGAGAGAGAGAGAGAGAGAGAGAGAGAGAGAGAGAGAGAGAGAGAGAGAGAGAGAGAGAGAGAGAGAGAGAGAGAGAGAGAGAGAGAGAGAGAGAGAGAGAGAGAGAGAGAGAGAGAGAGAGAGAGAGAGAGAGAAGCTGCCTAAAGCTGACTTAAGCTGACTAAATTTAATTTGGCCAGGCGTGAGTGAGTTGGCCTTGCTCAGCCGACTCGACAGCACTCAGCAGACCACTGCGACAGCTCCAGTTCACCGGCGTCAAGTCACGTGGGTCGAGTGAAGGGGGTCGAGTGAAGGGGGTCGACTACCTCCCCGGTGCCCCTCGGCAGCTGGTAGATTTGGACCGGGGATAGCAAACGAGGGTCAGCCAATGGCAGCATTGATCAGTCGACCATCAGCAGGTCAGTGCTGTGGCTCGGTCGCACATTCTGCCGGCTCGTCGGAGGCTGGTTCTGCCGACCGCAATCGGACTTGAATCTGCTCGCTGCACGCGATCGATCTATGTGGGTCCTCACAGCTATGCAGCCTCGTCGTCAGCGGTCCTCACAGCTATGCGGCTCGGTCGTTCGTCCATCGACAATCGCAGTTCGCTTGACACTCGGGTGGGCCGGTATCTGCTTCTCGCCAGGCACGAAGCAAACCTTCCTTCAGGGTATGTCATTTCAGAGGCTCATGCCGCCGTAACCTACGGCAGCCGAGCTGCCGCCGCTGCCCCTCTGGGTGAGGCACTCCTGATTCTCGACCCGGGTCGTGGGTTCGAGCAGCGAGGCAGGCAATTGGTTGTTACCTGGCTCAAGCTGGGTGGATGGCTGCTAAGACTCTCCGACCGCTGTGTAAACAAGGCATTTCAAATCAGCGGACGTTTGCCGCATTATTTCGCGAGGCAGGCTCGAAAGCTCGTGTACGTATGGCACCCATGCTGCACCAAATCGCAGCTGCACGTGCGTCCCCTACGAAATCCCGTCCTAACGCCTACGCCCGAGAAGGAGGCGTACATCCGACGCCAGCGGCAGCCTGCCGGTTCTAGCCGGATCGACGCCACGCGAGACGGCGAGGGCTAGCCTTTCCAATATTCAGAGATACGGTTCAAAAGGACCGCAGGGCGCAGCCAGCGGTTTGTTGGAGGCCCCTTAGGCGAGTTCTTCAAGCAACAGGCCCCCATGGTGCCACTCGCGGGCAGAATCCGAATAGCTTCGCGCGTTACCAGCTTTGGGGTAGGTGCAGACGAATATGTCGTCGTCGCGGATGTCCTCAAAGCCTATGGCGGCATTGAGCCGCTCCGCAGGCGTATACAGTTCGTCGAACAAAACTCCCTCAACAGTCAGCGGCTTTGAGACCAGCGTGGGCTCCATCAGCGAAATCTGGTACCAAATGGTGGCCCAGCGGCCGACAATCTATGCTGCACGGAGGTTGATTGACCTCCGGTCAAGTGGGGCGGAGTATGGGGCGCCCGAGTGCTGACTAGTCAGAGCGGAGTAGGCGGAGGTCACGCCCTTTTTTTACTCGACTTCAACCGCGGGCGTCGACTGCCTCATTGCACACTGAGCCGCTGCCTGCCACGGGTAGCAGCCAGCTAACTCAGCAAATTACTGCGCGCGTCACGTGACCTTCAGCACAGCCCGCGCCGGACTTGCTGACGGCCCGCCTGTCCCATCTAACGCCGTCCGCTTTCTGCTTCCACGCTGGAGTTGCCGCGGCGGCTGTCGCATATTCCGCGCACGCGCAACCAATGCTAGTCTTGGCAGCTACGTCTCAGCGCTTAGCCCGTCTTTCTGTCGTCGATTATATGCCCAGAGTCGTACTCGTATCGCATGTGTCTTTGACCGCGCCGCGCCGCTACTGCGAACGCACGTAATCCGAACGCACACAGGCATTTTTGAGTCAGCTCGGCAGACGCCGCCGGCAGACGTCCTTCGACTACCGGTAGCGCTGGGTAGGCGTCGAAATTTTAAAGCGCCAAGCAAATGAGCCTTGGGTCCTTGTATGCGTCTTCGGTGGTCAGCCTGTGCTCTTATCTGAAGGCTATTAGGCGTTAGTTGTTCAGCCGACTGTGCGGCTCAGCATGTACTAGGCACGACGGCGTACACGTGCACCTTCTCTGGGCAGCTGGCAAGGCGCTACTAGACAGCCGCGGCTTTGCCGCTAGTAGGCCAGGAAGTCTGCACTTTTGGGGTGACATCCCCCGTCCGGCTGCAGCTGTAGGCTGTTCTTACCTTCTGTGCAGGCATCCTTGCTCCGGAGCACGGCGCTGCCACTTTGGATAACCACCTTAATAATAATAATACACTTGATGAAGCGCCCTCAGAGAACTCAATCTCTTTCTAGGCGCTTTACTTTTGCTGCAAAGAGACTTCTGGAGAGCCTCGTTCGCGGCCATCGAGTGCTTAAGCCTAGATGCATCTTGCATATTTCAAACTGTGGCAAGACTAAAGGCCCCTCTACGTGTATAGTTTAGCTGCCGCATGGTGCTTGTCTAGATAAAAAATTATATATTATTATTAATATTAATTATATTAATTATATATTATATATTAATTAATTATATATTATATTAAATAAAATATTAATTTGTATAGAGCCATAAGAGAAATGTATCTCTTTTCAGGCGCTTCACATGTGCCATGGACTAGAATCTACGACCTCGGCCATCAAATTCTCCTTGAGCTCGGTCGGGACGAGCACCTTAACAACGAGGTCACGCACCATGCCCGAAAAAAACTGTAGCGCCCTGCGAAGACGAAACGAAGAGCGCTCATAGCTTAGCTTATCAAGTCCATATCCTAGATGCAGAGCTTACGGTTACAGGCGCTCAACAGCGGCCACGACTTACACCAACGGTCTGTGGCCTAGAGTTTCAATTGGCTCCGATGCCGATTCCCCGAGTCTCGAATTCCGACTACCTCCTATTTCAGGGGCCGGCTTTTCATGTGGCCTTGGCAATAAACTATCCAATAATCGCCTAATCTCGATTAATAACTAGCTGGTTTGGTCTAGCGGTTAAGGTGCTCGCTCCGACCAAGGTCTTACTGAGGTCGTGGGCTCGAGCCCCTAGGCGTATGTAAAGCGCCTGAATAGAGATTACGTTCTCTCGGGACGCTATATAAATGAATTATACATTTACATAACCTCAATAATTCGGCTGGTTTAGCTGGCACCGCCGTTTAACAATGGCTACCAATAGCCAAGTCTGCATTTGCGATGCAGCTGCTATTCCATCAATAGGCAACGTCGAATTGCGGTATTGATTGCTTATTATGGAAAGCAGTGTTCCGGATGTACCCACCAAAATGTATGCAATTTCGCTAACGAGTTACATTGCTATGGCTGGCCTGTGGAAGCCAGGGCTATTGAAAGCCAAAGCATTAGAATACACCAGTGTAGCATTTTGCTGGCCTTGGCTGAATTTTAGCGCGAACAAGAGCTGTTCGAAGGCGGTCTAGAACTCCTTTATCCTGGAGCAGTGAGCCAGAGAGGAGCGTCAGTGCGGTTAGAGAGCAAGAGCTTAAGAGCAAGCCAGGAAGCTTTCTGACCAACGGTGGCGATTCGGCCTTTAGAATTGGTCCGATACCCACGGGAGCTGCTGATTGATGTTGGCTGGCCTGTCAACCTTCGCCACCACACTGTCCAAAAAGAATCGTCAGGAACCCATTCGCCATTCAAGATGGACAGAGGAGACATTCCAGTGGCCTAGTGCCGGTATTAATTCCTTACCGTAATGGGCCCTGGTGTCGGGCCCAATACCACTAAGCTCTTGCCCCATTGTCTCAGCTAAGTATTTAAGAGCGACGCTCGCTCTGGGTCTTTTGTTTTTGGTCTCTTCTGGTCTTCTGTCCGGCTCTGCGCTTCGACACCGTCGGACTCGTTTCTCTGAAAGCGAGGGACTGTTCGCCGGCGATTGACGGAACAGGACGAGACAGCGCTAGGAGAATTCGGTGAACTCCACCGAATACGGTCATATCGCGCCCGAGCTGGCATTTTGTGTTTCTTTTGCATTTTATGTGTGCGCGCTAGCACGTGTGTGGAGGCTTAGTTCTCCGGTTAGGGTTTAGGCCCACTTTGAGCTCTGTCTGTTTGGGTCTATCCCCAGTATAGATGTAAGTAGCATAAGTGTGGAGACGCGTTTTCTCCTCAGGAGTGCTTGAGTTGGCGTGTGTGGAGTATTCCTGCCGAACTGGTGGAAAGCGAGTCCTAGTCCTCGGGTTAGGGTTTAGGCTCTGGTTCAGGCTCCGTCTATTTGGGACTTCCCCACTATAGACGTAAATAGCTTCAGTGTGGAGAAGTATTCCCTCCGCAAGAGTGCTTAAGTTGGCGTGTGTGGAGTATTTCTGCCGCACTGGTGGAAACCGAGTCCTAGCACTCAGGTTAGGGTTTAGGCTCTGGTTCGCGCTTCAGTGCGGAGAAGTATTTCCTCCGCAAGAGTGCTTAAGTTGGCATGTGTGAGGTATTCCTTCCGCACAGGTGGAAACGGAGTCCTAGGTCTCCGGTTAGGGTTTAAGCTCCGGTTCGCGCTCAGCGTGAAGAAGTATTCCCTCCGCAAGAGTGTGAGTGCGGTTGAGAGCGTGAGAGGAGTGTGGAGATACAACTGAGCTAGACGCGCAGCGTCTTTGTGCGCTTGCGAATAAAGTTCAGTAAAATCTCCAAATTGTGTGTCTCACTTTCCAATTCACGCCGCGGACTCACGACCCCCTTTAGTAGCAGTAAACAGGTCAGCGCCAGGAACGCTCGTTTCGTGGCGGCCAGCTTATTGCGCGTATTCCCGCACCAAACGGCAGTCAGCGCTAGGTTGCGCCGCTGGGTGAGCGGCAGGTCAAGCCAACCCCGCCGAGCCTTCGGTGTTACAAAATTTTTCACGCGAGTTTGAAAGATGTCCGTGATAAATATCTTGATATTTAACATGCTTTTATTGATTCGACAAGTGCTCCAGGGTATTTGATGCGATGAAAGTAAAAACGGGTGTAGCAGCTTCCATGTCCTAATAGAACTAGGTTTGATCGTGCTTACTTTGCAGCAAGCGTAAAATGCCGAAAAGAGATTGAGCTCTCTAAGGGCGCTATAGCAGATGCATTTTTTATTATTAATTTTTTTAGGTTGAAAACGCAGCGCCATAATGGAGCTAGTCTCAGCCGACATGCGACGAGTACTGGCGACGCACGAACCTTGGATCGTGACTAATGACTCCAAGGTTCTGTCATTCACTTGTAGGTTCCTTCATTCTCTGGCTCCAGTCTACCTATCAGAACTACACCCCCGCCTGTCTAAGCATAGTCTCGCCCGCTTTTATGCCTCAAATCGTTTAATAATAATAATACACTTGATGAAGTGCCCTCAGAGAGCTCAATGTCTTTCTAGCCGCTTTACATTTGCTGCAAGGGAAACACGATCGAATGGTGAGTTAAAATATCATGCTTGATAAACAACATGAGTAACATGATTAAGCGGTGACATGCACACTGTCAGTATGCAAGTGTGGTTAGGGCAGCATGCACAGCGTCGGAACGCTTAAGTACATAAAGGACGAATCACAGGGACCCACTAAATGCTGTCATTAATAGGTGCGTTTTAAATTTCTTTAAAAATGCGGTCAATTCAGAGGATTTTGCAGCGGAATTCGAGAGTGAATTTAGCTACACCTCTGACGAACCTTCAATCCTTTGGAGGTTCGCCCGACACCTTTAGTTCGCATGCTCCCAATGCCTGAAACTCACTAATGATAATTAAAAAATTGCTAAAATGCACTGTTTCTAAGAGCATTGGCTGGGTCCTTATGATCGGTCCTGTGTGTGCTTATGCATGGTGAGACTGTACGCGATATTACTACTCATTATTAAAAGCAACACTACCCGTCTAAAATGGAAGAATTTGCTGTGCGAGGGAGAACAAAGCAGACAGCTGTAAGTGAACCTATTTCACAGTTGTCACCTCTGAGAGCAGTCGCTTGAGCTTTGAACGACTACTTTAGGGGTTGGATTAAGCCGGTTGGGAAAGATGACGTCTGACGGTACGGAAATTTTACTTAAAAGGCCAATCGTTGAAGGTTACACTTGTCGTTTACTTCTCACTCATTCCTTTTGCTGGCCGGCGTAGTTAGGTCAAACGAGAGGACGCCGTACTACGTGGAAAGGCACTGCTGGAGGGTTGAAGGGCGGTAAGCCACTTGCAACGCTCTTCCGTTAGGTCAGTTAAAAAAGGGGGGCTGCCACCAACTCAGCCGAACTGCCTACCATCTCTGAAGAACCGGTGCTACCTAGAATGCACGTGGAATGCCGGACGATTCCTGTGATAGCGACTGCTGAGGCCTGCACTACCTTTGGTATAGTCTGGCAGGTTTTTTACTTGCTCGATTGACGAGTCTCGTGCGCCTTCAATGCTCGTCAGAGCTGGTGCTCTTTGAGGTGCTCGAAGTAGTATCCTCGTTGTTGGCTACCGTTTGGGCTGCGGCCTCCAGCAAAACCACGAGGATTTATTAGTGTAACTCCGGTGAGCTGTCTATAGCTCACTCAAACCCTCAGCCATTTTTGGTCAAAATGGTAATATAAGTATATTAGCAATAAAGATTATCGTCGTGCCTAGAGAGCACGAGTTCTTTCTAGTCGCTTAAATGTCCTAAAGAAGAAGCATGTCGATTGGCTTGGTAAGGAACATTCATTATTTCACACGCGCTGAGGCAGACGATCGGATGGGCGACGGGAGGTCCGATTAGGAAGTAATTTAGAAAGGTAAACCAGAGCAAGAAAACGTGAGAACCCATAGGTAAGACTATATATTCCATTCCTCTGCTTAAAGACCATTGGCGACAGAAGATTTAGCTCTGCAGGTCCCAGACTGTGGAACTCGCTTCTTCGATTCTTACGCACGGTCCTGAGCTGCTACTTCCAAGCTACTCACTCCCTCAACTGCTCTCCTGACTCTGCTATGCTTCCCACTTTCTCTTTGTTGTGTGAGATTAAGTCTTTTCGCTACGTGAATGCGTACCGAAAACCGCTTACGCTGTGAGTGCGCAATGCAAAACTCTACTGCATAAAACCCACATTGCCTTTTTGGATTTGTGGAGTTACAGACGGAGATACGTTACATTACGTTACATTACCGGCTCCTAGCGGTGCCCACCGGCAGCTAGCCCAGGCGATCAGCTGTGATTTTCTTCTATTGGCCCTTGCCTGAATCAGCTGCGATAAGGTCTCAATCAGATACAAGTTATAGCTGACTCTCTCTTTTGTTTAGCGACAGAAGAGCCTTTACGGCTATTACCACAGCTTGCAGCTGCAATAAAGGATCGCCTACAGCAGGATTAGAACCCAATGATCATTTGAACCCTAAGACAGTGCTTCTTTCTGTTTTGACATACCAACCTCATTCTGTCTGTCATTAATTATTCAGAGAGAAGTCTTAAGAGTTTCTTCCTAAACAATTTGAGTGTGACAGACCGTTACTGATGCAGGAGATTAACAATCACGTTGACATCCCTAGCAACCGGCAGGTTCTTTCTCGAATTTCCGGAGGACTTTGGATTGGTTCGGTGCATTAATCCTGCAACTCACGCCGGTGACCGTATCGTTGATCTCGTTATCACCAAGGATGTCTGCCCTACTAATCTTATTTTGAGCCCGCTGAACCTCTAGAAAAATTGGCCTGTCTCATTTACTAGTCCTGCTCCGTTGAACGTACAGGGTACCTTCAAGTTTGCCGAGCGATGGAATTTACGAAGTATTAACGTCAAAACGTGTGCAGCGACCTCATAAAGAAGATCTAGCCACTGGAAATAAGGTATGGACACTTATGTATGGCTATAAAATAAAAAAATGACAGCGCTTACGTTCGAGAGCTGTCGTTCGGTATCTCAGTTATGCTACAATGTTGAAAATTTATTTTGACTTAAGGCTCAGTAGTTACACTTCACCTTTAGGATTCCCACATGAGCATATAGTAGGTTTAATACAGCATTTAAGGTGCTTGCCCCGGCCAAGGTCTGGCTGAGGATTTGGGTTCGACCCCCGCGGCATATGTGAAGTGCCTGAATTGAGATTAAGTTCTCATGGGGCGCTATAAAAATGAATTGTATATTTATTTATAAAGTTATTGTCAGACTTCTTACGAGTCTTAATGAGATGTTCCTATATCGCCGTCACCAGCTGACACCCAGCTTCACCTCACTAGTGTAGCGCCCTGCTGGCTTTGGCTGAATTTTAGCGCGAACAAGAGCTGTTCGGCGGCGGGCTAGAGCCCCTTTGTCCTGGAGCAGTGAGCCAGAGAGGAGCGTCAGTGCGGTTAGAGAGGAAGCGCTTAGGAGCAGGCCAGGAAGCTCTGAGACGAGCGGCGGCGATTCGGCCTTTAGAATTGGTCCGATACTCGCGGAAGCTGCTGATAGATGGTGGCTGGCCTGTCAACCCCCCCCGCCTTCCCTCTGTCCAAGAAAGAATCGTCTGGAACCCATTCGCCATTCAAGCTGGTCAGAGGGGACATTCCAGTGGCCTAGTGCCGGTATTAATTCCTCACCGTAATGGGCCATGGTGTCGGGCCCAATACCACTAAGCTCTTGCCCCATTGTCTCAGACAAGTATTTAAGAGTCGAGCGACGCTCGCTCTGGGTCTTTTGCCTCGTCTCTTTAGTCTTTGGTCCGGCTTCGACGCCGCCGCACTCGTTTCTCTGAAAGCGAAGGAGGAGGGCGGGCTGTTCGCCGGCGATTGACGGAACAGGACGAGACAGTGCTAGGAGGATTCGGTGGACTCCACCGAACACGGTCGTATCGCGCCCGAGCTGGCATTTTGTGTTCTTTCGTGTTCTGTGTGTACGCGCTAGCACGTGGTCTCGGCATAGGGGTTTGCCGGTGCGAGCTAGGCGTAGTTGGCGTGTGTGGAGCCCTAGTTCACCGGTCAGGGTTTGGGCTCCGTTTTGCGCTTCAGTGTGGAGAAGTATTTCCTCCGCAGGAGTGCTTGAGTTGGCGCGTGTGGAATATTCCTGTCGCACTGTTGGAAACCGAGTTCTAGTTCACCGGTCAGGGTTTAGACTCTGGTTCGGGCTCCGTCTATTTGGGTCGTTTCCCATTATACACGTAAGTAGCCCCAGTGTGAAGACGTATTTCCTCCGCAGGAGTGCTTGAGTTGGCGTGTGTGGAGTATTCCGGCCGCACTGGTGGAAACCGAGTTCTAGTTTACCGGTCAGGGTTTAGACTCCGGTACGCGCTTCAGTGCGGAGGAGTATTCCCTCCGCAAGAGTGTTTTAAGTTGGCGTGTTTGGGGTATTCCCTCGGCACAGGCAGGAATGGATTCCTAGTTCACCGGTTAGGGTTTAGGGTCCGGGTCGCGCTCAGTGTGGAGGAGTATTCCCTCCGCAAGAGTGTTGGTGCAGTTGAGAACGTGCGAGGAGTGTGGAGATAAAGCTGAACTAGACGCGCAGCGACTTTGTGCGCTTGCGAATAAAGTTAAGTAAAATCCCCAATCTGTGTGTCTCGCTTTCCAATTCACGCCGCGGACTCACGACCCCCTTTAGTAACGGTAAGCAGGTTAGCGCCAGAAACGCTCGTTTCGTGGCGGCCAGCTTATTGCGCGTAGGTGCGAACCGAACGGCATTAGGCGATAGGCTACCCCGCTAGGTAAGCGGCAGGTCAAGCCTACCCCGCCGAGCCTTCGGCGTTACACTAGCATTAAACCTTTGGAAGATTCATGTCTGCTATTGATAAGCAAATCCACCGTAAGTAAGAGACCTTTTTAGGAAGTTAAACTAGCCAAATTTCAGTTTTATAAAGTGAATTTTATTACATCAAAAACAGCCACCTGACCAATTTTAAATAAGACAAGGTTGACTTCGATTGGGCATTGAGACTCCGAGGGTGTCTCACAAGCTCAAAACCATCTTATCAGAAAAAATTCCTCAGCAAACATCAGAGGACGTTTCAATCACTCCTGTTCAAATTACCTCCAAACTAATTTAAGAAATGAAAAGATTGCTAATTGAAACGGCTAGTTTCTATTCATCATAGTAGGGTATTTGCAGCTGAGCTTTTGTGAAGTGCATCTATATCCAGAGCATTTCCTAAGGCCACATCATTAATCTCATTATCACGGCGGATTTCTGCCCTACTGAGATTGCTTCCCGATAACCGTCTCAGATAATTGCTGTCTCATTTGCTGGTTGTGCTCCTTAGTACGTACAAAGTATCGTCGAGTTCGTCCAGGTAAGCGCCGTAAACATCATTAACCAGGACACACGTTTTAAGCCTGCACTCAAGGCAGGTCTTCTTAATCTGCCCTTAGACTTGACCAACCTCTTCGATACCCTCACTGATGCAGTGTATTTAACACTTAAGACAATCACAGCGCAATGCATTTTTCAGGGAGTCGTGGAGATTCCTTTATATTTATGAAAAGCATTACCCAATAAGTGCCGTGTTGGCTGCTGGCTTGAACTCCGGTTTAAGAAGTTTGGGTCTGATGAAAAGTTTGTCAATTTCAAAGACTTTCTCCGATCTTACTCACAATAGCCGAGAAAAGCAGACTTTTCCACTCGTAACTTCAATCCTGCCTGTCAGACCCAAAACAGATTTATAAGACGTTCAACAGTCTGCTGGCTAATACTGAGAGGTCTCACTCTCCTTGTCTTTACGGATCGGGCGAACAACTGTGCCCTGTCATGCCTTCGTAAAGCCCCGTCCGACTTGAACAATTATGTAATACCAATTCATGACCTACATGTAGAGATTTCGGAGGTTTCTAGATGCGATATGGCTACTTTAATGAGGTGCAGCAAAATGAGATTAACCATCTATTATTGTGAATATCAGTTATGGACTTGAAATGATGATTTGAAGATTCGATAATATCATCTCTGTGGTCTCCACGTGCAGACAACCTTAGCCGATCCATAACCGAATGAAATATTGATTCTTTTCTAAGAAAACATGGGTTTTTTCACGTCCTTCCAATCTTCCATCGTTAGACCAATACGAAATAGCTTATGCTAGATACGCAGATCCTTGCAAAAAGTCATCTTTTCTTTCTTGTCAATGATTCTTGAAAAAATAGTTGCTTAGCAGCTGGTAACTCACCTAATGAAGAATGATAATAAGCCAAGCTTTAATCAGGTTTCGAGCGGCAGTACTCGACTTAAATTGTTGTCCCCGACGTAACCAACATCATTTGCAGCAACCATGACAGGAATGTCACTGCCCTATCCCTTCTAGATGTATCAGCTGCCTTATCATCGACGCTATTGATCACAATATTCCACTTGAAAGAATGAGTACCACGATCGTTCCGGTGGACGAGGAGCTGGCGTGGTTCGATTTGTAGCTGGCCGATAAGTGTCCAATCCGTTTCGTATGGGGCCAGATCTTATCCACCAGACCAGCCACCGGTGGAGTCCCTCAAAGGATTTGTCCTCGGTACTTTGCTGTTCCCAGTGTTTAATCCACCTATAGGAAAAGTGATTAGGGTCCATGGAAGATATTAGCACTTCTATGCCGACGATACTCCAGTTGTGTTTTTCATTTAAAGCGTCGGCGTCTGCTGCAGCGCCTGCTAACTCACTAACGGCCTATCAACATTTGACCATGGATGGCTGCAGATTTCCATAAAGTGAACCTTATCAAAACGAAACCAATACTCATAAGACAATCTAAGCGTTCGTCAGGACTAACGAGCTCTGCTCACTGCCTCACCAGTCCTTGATGCGATACCCATCTCTGCTGCTGGACCAATCTCTGCCTCTGAACTGCTATTTCCGGCCGCCGTCGCTACATCCGTTGTCATTGCCGCACCAGCTGTCGTCGCAGAGCTGACTACTGCTGCCGCCGTCTCAACGTCATCGCTGGCCGACGTCGAAACCGTCATCTTCCAGACTCCAGCTACTGTTCCCCAGCTCCTCTCTAGTGTTTCGGGCGCTCCGAGCCTCGTCTCATTTGCTAGTGTCTTGAAGCTCAACGACACCGAGGAACAAGTTGCCTCTCTTTCCTGTGTCACCTCTTTGACCTTCGAAGCATCTCTGATCTGCCCCACTTCACAGCTCTGTTGCGTGACAGTATATCCGGTGGTGGCTATTTTTGTGGAGTCTCACGGAAACCCGAGCGGGAGAACGTGAGCGTTTAACGAGACTCAACCTCTATTCCCTCAGCAGGTACATATACAAGCTGGCTGACTCACAGCAGATAGGGAAGTGCATCTGC
This sequence comes from Cristatella mucedo, assembly GCA_009760855.2. NCBI lineage: Eukaryota > Metazoa > Bryozoa > Phylactolaemata > Cristatellidae > Cristatella > Cristatella mucedo. The sequence continues at coordinate 2,530,146 of WPIO01000018.1, read as the reverse complement.
GGTGGGCCACATGCTTACATCAAAGACTGCGGATGCTGCACCGAGTCAATCGCCCAACCACGTGCTGTAGATGGGGATACATTAGTGGCCGATGCTGCTGCACTTATTACAATAGCAGAAGCAGCAGGCTCACACAACATCAATGTTATATGATAGTGTCCCGGCGGGAGCAGCACTAGTGGAGTCTCACGGAGACACTGTCACACAACATTGGCCGCAGAGAATGGTTCACTCCTGCCGAAAAGAGTATTAGACATTTTATGGTCTAGACGAAACGCCAACACTGAGGTACGAAATGTTTAACGGCATAAAACACTAAATGCTTAGGCTCCTAACGCTTCTTCTGAAGGCTGTAGCTAGGCTAAAGGTTGAGATGCCGTAAAAGCATGTTGTGCCAGTGTGTCTGGGCGACAACGCAATACACGTTTGGGGTGAACAGCCGGCAGAAGTAAAGCAAGACTATCACAAGCTGCGAAATGAGTTCATTCTGACGTTCACGTGGTTGATGGATGACGAGGCCGAGCTTGAGGTCGAGTGGTTTCGGCTGGAGTAGGAGCAGCTTTCGGAGCCGAGACCGGGACAAAGCTAGGCGACAAACGATGATAAAACTAACTTACTAGTTATGGGCAAACCTAGTGTTATTCAGAAATTGGAAAGGCTGACTTTCAAAATTGGCACTGCCCGCATATCTCCAGTTGCATCAGCTAGAAATCTAGGTGTCATATTCCAAAGCGACCTCTCGTTAGACGACCACATCAGCTCCACAGTCAAATCAGCCTATTTTCAGCTTCATAACATTGCTAAAATTAGGGCTTGTTTAGATAAGGATACCACGTCCAAGTTGGTCCATGCATTCGTGACATCTCGTCTCGACTTCTGCAACTCACTGCTTACTGGCCTACCAGCATGTGCGATCAGGCGATTGCAGCTGGTGCAAAACTCTGCAGCTAGGCTTGTCTGTCGTGAGCGTCGCAGTTGCCACATTACTCCACTTCTCGCCGACCTGCACTGGTTACCAGTCAAGCAACGTATTGACTTCAAGGTTTTGTCGCTCACTTTTAGATCTCTTCATTCTATGGCTCCAGCCTATCTTTCAGATATACTACCCTATCAGGCAAAGCATCGTACCACTCGCTTTTCGGAATCCAACAGTCTAGAAATACCTCGTACAAACCTTAAATCCTTTGGAGACCATGCATTTAGCTCGTATGCTCCCACAGCCTGGAACTCCCTCCCGACCTGCATCAGAACATCCCCTGACCTGACCACATTTAAAAGAAACTTAAAAACATACCTATTTAGGACAGCATTTAGTGGGTCCTTGTGATTCGTCCTCGATGTGCTTATGCGTGCTGACACTGTTCATGCTGCCACTAACCACATTTGCATGCTGACCCAGTGCATGTAACCCCTAACCATGTTATTCATTTTGTTTGTTTTTCAAGCATGATTTTACTTACTATTCTATTGCGTATCACTTTGCAGCAAATGTAAAGCGCCTAGAAAGAGATTAAGTTCTCTGAGGGCGCTTTATCAAGTGCAATATTATTATTATTATTATTAAGCCAACTTTATCCGAACGACGTACTGCAGGACAGGGCAATAACTTCTGTTTGGGGCCAACGTCGGAGCAGATGTAAGAGAATTGCCCGGGGAACCGATGGCTTAACTGTCCGGTTGTGAGGAAGTCCCCAGCCAGACTGGCTGGGACTATGATATCAATTATCTATGGGGAAGGGATGTTGTGTGTGTCTGCTGCTTCTGCTACTGTAATTAGTGCAGCAGCATCGGCCACTAATGTATGCCTCATCTGCAGCAGGTGGTTGGGCAATTGACTGCGAGTGGCATCCGCAGCCTTTGATGTAAGTGGCCGACCAAAGATGCACTCCCCTATCTGTGGTAAGTCAACCAGCTTGTATATGTACCTGCTTAGGGAATAGAGATCGAGTCTCGTTAACCGCTCACGTTTACCCTCTCGCGTCTCCTTGAGACTCCACAAGAACAGCCACCGCCGGAGACGCTGTCATACAACAGCTCACTTGATCTTTGCAGTCTATCTGCACTTTGCAGCCCACAGAAGCATCCCAGACAAACGTCACCTCACTTGTACACAGGCCGTTTTTGCCAGCTTCTTATTCGCAGCTAGCTTCTACAGCCTACGAGTCTTACTTAACCTTCGCCTCAGACAGCACGGTGAGCATCTCGCACACCTTCACTGCGAGCATATCGCCCACCTCCTGAGAGGTCGCTTCGCACATTTCCACGCTAATGATTCACTTCCTGCCGCCGGCTCCACTGGAACAGCTGGGCCGACTATCTGGCCACCAGCACCGTTTTGCTCCCCACCGGTGCCCCCTCCCCAGTAAGGCCACCTATCTGTTTCTTACGCAACGACATCTACTCTCCAACTGCCGACTATGGCACATCTTTTTCAGCGGTCCTGAACTGCTGCTTCTATGCTACTCACTACCTCAACTGCTTTCCTAACTCTGCTATGCTTCCCACTTTCTCTTTGTTGCGTGAGACGAAGTCTGTTGGCTACCGAATGCGTACCGAAAGCCGCTTAGGCTGTGAGTGCGCTATACAAAACTCTCCTGAGTAACACCCACATGGTCTTTTTGACTTTGTGGACTGTGACTGCGTGCTCTGCTGCCGTCTCTGCAGGCTCCACCGCCTCCCGTGCGGCCATCCCCGCCCGATGCACCATCGGCGATTGCTGCTGCCACTTCCCGTCGCTCCTGTCGGCATCCTCAGTCCGACCAGATGTCTTACAACTAAGCTGAGCAGCAGCTCTTTACCGGCCTCCAACTGCAGCCGCTTCTACGCAGTCGCCTACGTGTTCATGGGACTGAGCAAGCCCGACCGGCAAAGCCTCTCCGAACGTTAAGGGCTTGCAATAGCCTTCACAAGTGTTGTAAACACAGCTGGAAGCAGTCCTCCGCGGCTCAAACTCAGGAATACTCGCAGCACACGTTAATGCATCCGCCTGCTGGGAATACAAATACATACATGTGTCAAACATCTGGATCGGCACCTATCACGTGAAGCCTCTGCTCCGAGTCGAGCAGCCAGTTTACAATGTCATCCCCGACGTGTTAGTACTCCAGCAGGATTTTCTTACATGGTGACACTGCCGGTTTCGCCGTAACAGTTTATTGTTTGATAGTTCGCACGTACGAAACACCACGTAGAACACCTAAACGGGCTCAATTACGTTTATTCACCTAGACGCCGGAGCCTGCCTATGCTACCACCCTGCTCGGCGTCTGACCTGAGACCGGCTCAGAACAGCATGAACGGCAGCAGTGGAACAACCATGACAAACACATCTATTTAGGACAGCATTTAGTGGGTCAATATGATTCGTCCATCACGTACTTATGCATGCTGACACTGTGCATGCTGCCACTAACCACATTTGCATGCTGACCCTGTGCATGTCACCCCTAACCATGTTATTCATTTTAATTGTTTTTCAAGCATGATTTTACTTACCATTTAATTGAATTTCCCTTTGCAGCAAATGTAAAGCACCTAGAAAGAGATTAGGTTCTCTGAGGGTGCTTTATCAAGTACATTATTATTATTATTATTAAACCCATCGTATTTATTGCGGTAACTATCCAAACGCCCTTCGGCAGATACTCTGTTAGACGAGCACTAGCTTTGCTAAAGCATTGGCTTTGATCACTCAGTAAGTTCTATTATTTATTCTATTATTTATGACGGTCAATTAGTACCACGAGCCAAGACGCACCTCTATCCTCAGCCGCGATGTTGATTAGCTTTCTTGACTGTGGAATTCGCTTCCACAATTCTTACGCAACGACAACTGCTCTCCAACTGCCGACTATGGCACATCTTTTTCAGCGGTCCTGAGCTGCTACTTCTATGCTACTCACTACCTCAACTGCTCTCCTGACTCTGCTCTGCTTCCCACTTTCTCTTTGTTGCGTGAGACGAAGTCTGTTGGCTACCGAATGCGTACCGAAAGCCGCTTAGGCTGTAAGTGCGCTGTACAAAACTCTCCTGCAAACACCCACATGGTCTTTATGACTTTGTGGAGTTACTGATGGAGATACATTACATTATATAGCTTCCGATAACCAACCTCTCAAATAAAGGCAGGCTGCTCAATTGTACACAAATTAAGTAAAGACTCTTGCCGCAAGTTTCGAGACAGGCCACTGAGGCCGACTCGCGATGTCCACTCGCCGATGCCGACTTCGATCGACGACTTCATTCATGCATGCTCAGACCCGTGCGTTCCTTCAATTCCGAGAGTTGGTTATCGAACTGCTCGCTTTGATGCACTGTGAAGTAGCTTTTCCACTGGCCAGTGGTTCCTTTAACGGTCACCAACGACAACACGATGCCAGCAAACGGTCGGCCCAACTGCTCGAAGAACCTGCAGCGATCGCACTTTGCTGAGAATGACGCACCTTTGTCGACGAAGGGTGAGCTCGGCTTTTCCGCTTTGGTCGCCTCAATGGTGCAGGAGTCTGCAATCTTTCTGATCGTGTCTTCACTTAGCACTTTTCCAAGGAATGCAGCAATCTTTCGAACGTTGCCGATAAGGTCCTGTAAAGCAAATCGATAAGTTCAAATAGCCCGGGTAAGCAAGCTCAACTTTGCCTACGCCTGCTGAACAGGAATCAGTAGGCTCATACGTAGGCCACAAAAAGTGACATCGAGTAGACAAAACCTTCCAGACGTGACAGCATGCAGTCCTATGCTATACCTCTTACTTCTAAATACACCCAGAGCTGACGAGGACAATTTCAGCTGCATGCAATTTACTTGAACAAACTTGGATTCGGTACCGACATTCTTATGCCCCAAAGGTAGTTTCCTTGGTTTTTATCGTTGCTTGGTCATGTTAATATTATATCTAGTAGCCTATCATGAAAACAATATATATATATATAATTTATTTGTATAGCGCCACAAAAGAACTTAATCTCTATTCAGGCGTTTCACATTTCGAGCCCACGACCTCAGCCAGACCTTAGTCGGGGCGAGCACCTTAACCACTGGACCAACCCAGCTCGGCGACCAGTCTTCAAAGAGCCGAAGATGCGAGAACATAACGAGGGGATTACCAGAAAGCTCACTTGGATGGTTCTTCGTTTACCATACCACCTATTATGTTGAAGTAATGCAATGTAATGTATCTCCGTCTGTGACTCCATGAAGACCCAATGCTACGAGTGTGTTACAAAAGAGATTTTTGTATAGCACACTTGAAGACTAAGCTGCTTTCGATACACATTCGGTAGCCAACAGACTTCCTCGCACACAACATAGAGAAAGTGAGAAGCATAGCTGAGTCAGGAGAGCAGTTGAGGTAGTGAGTAGCATGGGAGTAGCATGGAAGTAGCAGCCCACGACGGCTGGAAAAGATGTGCCACATCGCGTAAGAAATGTGGAAGCGGGTTCCAGTATAGGATCTGCAGAGTAAAAGCTTCTGTCGCCAACGGCCTCTAGGCAGAGATATAGAACAGCTAGTTTGTTGTCCATATAGGACCTGAGGGGCAAGGAGGTTCAAACTAATGCAGCACTTCAGCTAGGTACGAAGGAGCCAAGCAGTGGCTGGCCTTGTGGGTCAGAATAAAAAATTTGCTCTGTATCAGCTGATCAACCAGCAGCCATCCAAGCTCTTACAGCAAAGACGACACATGATCGAACCTCTGGGATTTACCTTGTAGATATATTCATAGCCAGTGGCCATGGCCTGTGCTTTTTTCGGTAGCCAGCCAAAGAGAAACTACAATGATCTTCTAGCCGAGACAGAACCAAGGAGATTGTTTTTTACAATTTTTTGCAAGCCTCCGTGGAAGGCAATGCTTAATCTTCGATAGGAATTGGACCTCTGATGGCTAGTTGTGGAAGCAGACATCTCAACGAAGCCTTCAAAATTTAAGCATATGTCGAAGAAGACACTTAAATTCCGAGGACACGGTGATGGTCATCTATTAGAAGGGCAAAGCCTTCTAGTCCAACCAGAAGTATGGAGTGTCCTATGTGCAGTAGATCCATTTTGACGTCGTGTCGTTTAAGGAAACTTGCCGACATCCAGGATAGAATGTCTGCAAAGCAAGCACTCAGTTCATCAGTTGCTGCCACCGATTCTGACGTTTTAAAGGTCAAATACTGCTGAGTATCGGCAGCATAAAAGTAATAGCCTATTCCATGTGCTCAAATCACTTCTCCCAGGGGTTGAGCATAAATGGAGAACAGCAAAAGACACGAAGAACCATGACTAATGTTGTCTAAAATTCTCAACATTGCCTATGTCTTATAAAACATGCCTATTATTAATGGTTAGGTTAACTACAAATTGTTTGGGATATTCTTTTCAAAAGAGCTAAACTTAGCATACCCAGATCATCTTGCTATATGTTATAATAATGGTGCTACACTATCCTAAGAAAATTGCAGCCATGTCGATATTTGAAGCTTACAAATGCTGCTTCCTCTTGAACAATTATTTTCGGGGTCGATAATCATATTACTTTAAATATTCAAGGTTGGCTGGCTGGATATCAAGAGCTTTAGGATGCACGGATTTTCTAGTTCTGCACTGTGCATAGGCGGAGGCACATGCAAGTGCTGAACGAAGGAACTTTCACAGCTCTGCAAGTTTCGAGGGTCAGACAGGAACTTGGGCCCACAAAGCACTCTTCAAAACCATAGATTATGCACTCCCCGGCCACCCGACTGTCAGTCTGTGCTTAAAACTCCCTCTAACCGTTGCTGCCACATTGTTTAGATAATGCCTCATTCGCATTCGCCTCAAGTGTGCTGCAGTGCCTGTGGCTCACGCAGCAGCCATGCATGCGAGCGCAGCTGGGCATATCTGGATTAGAGGGACATGCAGCGAAGCTAGAGTGCTCGTACATGCTTCATCTCCTGGTAGCTAAGCAAAAGAACGTTCGGTCTCTGCCCGTTCAGCTCACCGTCTCGGAAATGCTCCCACCAACTGCCAAAGGGCACTGCAAAGACATGGATGCGACCAGGTGTAGCCAGTTCCTGGCATGCATGGCGCGGCCCGTAGCCCTCTCGAGGCAGGCGGCCGCTAGCGGTTGCATCTGCTGCAACTAGCACCCGTTCGTAAGCCAGGCTTCGCAGCTGGCCAATTTGGATATCCACCTAGTCCGGTGTTGTAGAGCCGCAGGAAGTTCTCCCACGAACACTTCCGGTTGACCCTCATCGCACGGCTAATCATGTTGTACAGGCTGACAGCAATGTCACGCGGGTCGCGATACACATAGATGATCTGCAAACGAGAGCCAGAGCTCGAGTTCGTCAAGTCAACGAGCTCCCTCGCGACAGGTGCCGACTTCTACTTTGCTTCGCTCGGCAGTGCTTGCTGCCCCATTTTGCCAGCGCGCTACCGGGCGTTGAACGGCCGCAGAGCCACTCCCTGCAATCGACAGGGCGCCGCAGAGGCAGCAGCCGAGCCACTGGCAGTGTCTCCGTCCAGTGTCTGCGCCCACCAAGGCGCTACCTGAGATGTGGCCTGATTGGCTGAGGTGGCGCTTCTACTCGGCCAAGCCCCCAGCTCTGGCAGCCATGCTGCGTGCGGCTGCTGCTGCTGCGCTCGTACTCTGCCCTTTCCTTGTTGCAGAAGTTCCGGAAGCATCCGGTAGCGCAGATGAGTGAGAATCACTCGAGGCGACGTTTCCTTGCTCAGGTCGGCCAGGCTGAGCATTCGCTCGTGCTGACTCTGAAGGACGAGGGCGAAGCAACAGAGCCATCAGCGGTCACTTGATGAGCAACGATTAGTGTCACAAATGACCGGCACGATGCTGGGGCATGATGGTCAGCTTGCTACCCCTCATGCCCACTCAGCCTAGCCAATGATTAGCTGCCTATTGAAAGGTTAAGGTCTGTCTCTCCTTTGCTTAATCCTTGCTAAGCACATGGTTTTCATGCAGCGCTACTCTTTTCGCTCACCCCCCAGGCAGCTCAGCCGACAAGTCGTAAGGGAAGCCTGCAGTTACAGCGAGCCACTTTACTATAGACCCACCAGCCAGCTGGTGTTTGTGTATGGGCGATTAAACATGTAACGTTGAAAGTGAAAGACAGGTACATTGTGGGTGCTTGTCTGCTTTTGCTCAGTGGTTGAGCTGCTGCTGCTGCCCAAGTAGCAGAGCTCCATTAGTGGTTTTGTGGTTTGCTGATCGCTCTGCTGGCTGCTGTGGCCTAGCCACCGTGGTCCATTATTCAAGTCCGGAGGTGCTCTTGGGGCTGCAAGGCGCTATCCAGCGGGAGCTTCATTGCGCTACCGGATGCGGAACTGTCAACTTCGGAGTGGTGGCTATGCAACTCTGTTTTGAGTTAGTTCCCGAGTCGACTGTGTTTTGTTAATACCCAAAGTTATTTGCTGTTAATTTACGGAACACTTTATCATAGCAGCAGCCGATGTTTTATTGATGTAAAAACACGACCTTCTCGACAATGCTGATCAGGGTGGTGGCCCTCTTTGCTAGGTCTCATCGGGTTTCAGCAGCAATGGCACCATCGACCTGATGGTCTTCTTTCAGTACTTTTTGGCACACCCAAATTTAACCGGCAGAGTGATAAACCAGGTAAGGTCCAACCTCAGTGACAGATGTCCGAGTGTAGATTTAAATTGGAGAGCCGTGATGGCACACTGTGTAAGGCAGTTGCTCTCCCTGACCTTGGTCACAAGGTTAAAGGTTCGAATCCTGCGGTGGGCGATCCTTTATTGCCACTACAAGCGGTGGTGATAGCCTTTAAGGCTCCCATATTGCTATGCAAAAATAGGCTGTTAAGTCAGCTAGTATTTTTTTAAAGTTCTTTTGGTCATTTGGGAGCCCTTTGAGGATGGGGTACCACAGGTTTCCGTCTTAGGCACACAGCGTCACAATCTGTATTTTCCTTCTGGCCGATGCCATAGCCAAATACAATTTTGGCTTTCATTTCTATGCTGACGACACTCAGCTCTACCCCACAATTGCTCAGCATCTCGTCTAACTCCATTCCCCTGCAGCACCGACGTTAGCACTTGGGTTGACAATAAGTTACCGAAGCTCAATGACCATAAGAGCAACCTAATAGCTTTGGACAAGCCTAGAGTCAACCTTAAGTAAGAGAAACCTTGCCCTCAAGATTGGTTCATCTGGCATCGGCTCCAGTGACATCTGTCCGGAGGTTTGCGCTACCAAATCAGTTTGGCAGTGGATGAGCACATAGCCTATACACATCGCTAGGAAATATGGCCGAAATAAAGTGCCACTAAGACAAGATCACGACATGCAGCCGAGTTCACACCAAATGTGACACCGGATCTAGAATGCTGCAGTTTTCGTTATTCAGGACCCTGACCTGCACCCTTAATGGCACGTCAGTGGTATATAACTCGACAGCTCGTCTGGTCAGTCGTCAACAATGTAGTTGCCACGTCATAACACACACACGTGATCTTCTATGGCTCCCTGCCAACCAACGGATAAACTTCAAGATCATCTCTTGGGTTACAAGCTGCTTCAATCTTTTGTACAAGCCTACCTAAATATCTCAATGCTCCTCAACTATGCTCATGCACCACCACGCTCATCTGCTTCCACTAGTCTTACTATTACCCACATTAAATGTCAATCTTTGCTGATAGTACATTCAGTTCATTTGCACCTAAAGTGCAGAGCTCACTTCCAGATTAGCTCCTTACCTGATGACCCTTGTGATGATCTAGCCGATCGCTTTTCTTGATTCTTTGTGCAGAAGATAAACAAGATCAGGGAGTCCATCCCTGCGATGACAACATCTCCACTAGAATGCTGTTCCCTGATTCCTGGCTGCACCTCGATGTCTACATTTCAGCAGGTCACTAGTGATCTAGTCCAGAAGTTCGTATCTGTATCAAAGAAGACTACAAGTCCTCTAGACCCTATTCCCACTGTCCTGCTCCTATGTTGCATTGATCTGCTGCTGCCATGCAAAACTAACATCATTAGTATGTCATTAGCCTCAGGTCATGTCCCAGCACCTTTCAAAAAGCTGTAGTTAGGCCACTTCTCAAGAAAGCGACACTAGACCAAGAGAAATGAAGCAACTACCGCCCAGTCTCCCTTCTACCATTCCTATCAAAGACACTGGAACGGGTCGTGGTGGACCAGCTGAACTCATATATCGAAACCACACACCTTGCTAGTAAGTTCCAGTCTGGCTTTAAAGCTAATCACTCCACTGAGTCAGCCTTGCTTAGGGTATACAACGCCCTACTTAGGAATGCAGACATGGGTAGAGTGTCTCTGCTTGCTTTGCTCGATCTTTCGGCAGCTTTTGATACCATCGATCACAAAGTTCTTCTAGCGCGCCTCCTATCTGGCCTGGGCATCACTGGCGCTGCTTTGCAGTGGTTCAGGTTCAATCTCAGTGGGAGACACCAGAGTATTGACGTGAATGGACAAAGATCATCCGAGGTACCTCTGAAATATGGAGTACCTCAGGGCTCCGCGCTAGGTCCAGTTCTTTTCACGGTTTATACTCATTCTCTTGATGATATGATTACCAAGCACAATCTAGGCTTTCACTTTTATGCGGATGACACTCAGTTGTATCTGTTTTTTGATCCCTCCCAGCCTTCGAGTACCTCAAATTCTCTCAACTCACTTGCTCCATGTATTGATGACATCCGCACATGGATGGCAGCAATTTTTCAAAAACTAAATGACGATAAAACTAACTTACTAGTTATGAGCAAACCGAGTGCAATTCAGAGATTAGAAAGGCTGACTCAAAATTGGCTCTGCCAGTATATCTTCTGTCGAATCAGCTCGAATTCTAGGTGTCATATTCCAAAGCGACCTCTCGTTAGACGACCGTATCAGCTCCACAGTCAAATCTGCCCATTTCCAGCTCCAAAACATTGCTAAAATTAGAGCTTGTTTAGATAAGGATACCACATCTAAGTTGTTCCATGCATTCGTGACATCTCGTCTCGACTTCTGCAACTCACTGCTTACTGGCCTACCAGCATGTGCGATCAGGCGATTGCAGCTGGCGTAAAACTCCGCAGCTAGGCTTGTCTGTCGTGAGCGTCACAGTTGCCACATTACTCCGCTTCTCGCCGACCTGCACTGGCTCCCAGTCAAGCAACGGATCGCCTTCAAGGTTTTGTCGCTCACTTTTAGGTCACTTCATTCTATGGCTCCAGCCTATCTGTCAGATATACTCCCCCATCAGGCCAATCATCGTACCACCTGCTTTTCGGAATCCAACAGTCTACAAATACCCCGTGCAAACCTCAAATCCTTTGGAGACCGTGCATTTAGTTCGTGTGCTCCCAAAGCCTGGAACTCCCTCCCGACCAGGTCAGAACATCCCCTGACCTGACCACATTTAAAAAGAATTTAAAAACACACCTATTTAGGGCAGCATTTAGTGGGTCCCTATGATTCGTCCTTGATGTGCTTATGCGTGCTGACACTGTGCATGCTGCCACTAACCACATTTGCATGCTGACCCTGTGCATGTCACCCCTAACCATGTTATTCATTTTGTTTGTTTGTCAAGCATGATTTTACTCTCCTTTCAATTGTGTTTCCCTTTGCAGCAAATGTAAAGCACCTAGAGAGAGATTGAGTTCTCTGAGGGCACTTCATCAAGTGAATTATTATTATTATTATTATTATTATTCCTGTTTTTGTAACTATTAGCAGTTACTCTCTCTATTCAGGTCTCATCTACAGAGCTGTGTGTTCAGCTCAGCTGTCTCTTTACCCTGCCAACTGGTCTTTTTCCAGTGTGCTTGGCATGCTTACCTGTTAAGGATTCAGTATCTGTTACTCAATAAATAAATAAACATTAGCTGATTTAACAGACTCATTTATATCTCTGCTAATTAAAACAAGAAAGTCCACCCTTCCCTTCGTCATGCAGCAAGATGGCCACCAGTACTTTCGGGATTGGCATGTAATAGACGTTTAATTCTACTCGGCGAAGCAAGTCCACAGGCATTTAGCTGCTTGCAGCCACAGAAGAGCCTTAACGGCTGTCACCACCACTTCCAGTAGCCGGTGGGCCTTCCTTCTTGTGGCCCCGAGTGTCCTGCCTTATTAAGTGCTTGGGCATGCTTGCCTCATGCATGACTCTTCGCACTTCATTAGCCTAGTGGTCATTTTTTCTCTTGCAGCGAGTTGTAAAGCAGCTGAGTTCAGGTTCAGTTTTCTTAGGGCGCTATACAAACTGCCGATTATTATTATTATTAAGGAATCTATAAACGAGCAAGGCAGCATAAACAATTTAAAGGGTATGCGATGGCTCAAAAGATTTCATGAGCACCTGAACAAGATGCAAGCCACAATACTCAAACTCCAAAGCTACTAAAGCATGAAACGAGCGACAAGTTTGAGACAGGACAGCTGAAGACTGTCGACAAGCTACTCGATGTCGTGCTAAACTTACCGTGATTTCCAAGGTGCTTATCGCTGCGGCGCCTGACTTGATTTTCTCCAGATCTCCATCGTGTAAAATCTTGAGTGCAATATCACACGTCCAGTGTGTTCCTGCAAAGCATTCCATCGAGATGACAGACAGCGATCAAAGACATAACAACGTTGCAAATATCAGTAAGTTACATGCATGCATGGCATAAGTATGGTCAGCAGATGGACGCGCAGGAAAGATAGAGAGGAGCAGTTCCCTAGAGAAGTCAGGGTTTGCTGAAGAAGGCTCCGAGATTAGATACCACAAAGTGACTTCGAGAACTAAAGGAACTTGGGGAGCCACTGCCATTTTGTTCAAATGAAACTCGAGAGAGCATGACTAAATGATTAGTGGTAACATTCGCAATGTCTCTAAGTGTAGCATTATTAGATGCGAAATGAACGGGGTCAACATGTAGATATGGTTAGTAGTAGCAGGCAGTGTCCTCATGCACTAGCATACCAAGTACGTATGACAAGAAGCCAACTCAATTCTGTAATACATAGGTGTATGTCACCCCTAACCACGCTATTCATTTTGTTTGCTTACCAAGCATGATTTTACTTTCCATTCACTTGCATTTCCCTTTGCAGCAAATGTCATCCTTCTTTATAAATGTCGTCATGTCAGGGATGTCGTAATTTAAGTCGGAATTGAGTTTCGGGCTTTGGTGTGTATGAACTAAAAGGCCCAGTCTCCAAAAGTTCTGAGGTTTGTATGAAGTATGGCCGTACCATTTGAGCCAAAACAGTGGGTAATAGGATGCCTACATAGCCTCGTGGAGAAGTAGTTCTGATAGGAAGGCTGGAGCCAGATAATGAAGAGACCTAAAAGTAAGTGACATAACCTTCGATTCGCTGCTTAAGTGAGAGCCACTATTGGTGGCAAGAAATGGTTCGATTTGGCTGCTGCAACGCTCATGACAGAAAAGCATGGCTGCAGAGTTGTGCACCAACTGTAATCTGCTGATTGCGTGCAATAACATAATAATAATCATGCACTTGATGAAGCACCCTCAGAGAACTTAATCTCTTTCTAGGCGCTTTACATTTGCTGCAAAGTGAAACGCAATTGAATGGTAAGTAAAATCATGCTTGAAAAACAAACAAAATGAATAATATGGTTAGGGGTGACATGCACAGGGTCAGCATGCAAATGTGGTTAGTCGCAGCATGCACAGTGTCAGCATGCATAAGCACATCAAGGACGAATCACACGGACCCACTAAATGCTGTCCTATATAGGTGAGTTTTTAAGTTCTTTTTAAATGTGGTCAGGTCAGGGGATGCTTTGACCAGGTCGGGAGGGAGTTCCAGGCTTTGGGAGCATACGAACTAAATGCACGGTCTCCAAAGGATTTGAGGTTTGTAGGAGGTATTGCTGGATTGTTGGATTCTGAAAAGCAGGTGGTACGATGCTGGGCCTGATGGGGGAGTGTATCTAAGAGATAGGCTGGAGCCATAGAATGAAGGGACCTAATAGTGAGCGACAAGACCTTGAAGTCAATCCGTTGCTTGACTGGTAGCCAGTGCAGGTCGGCGAGAAGCGGAGTAATGTGGCAACTGCGACACTAACGACAGACAAGCCTAGCTGCGGAGTTCTGCGCCAGCTGCAATCGCCTGATCGCACATGCTGTTAGGCCATCGAGCAGTGAATTGCAGAAGTCGAGACGGGATGTCACGAATGCATGGACCAACTTAGATGTGGTATCTGTACCTAAACAAGCCCGAATTTTAGCAATGTTAAGAAGCTGACAATGGGCGGATTTGACCGTAGAGCTGATATGGTCGTCTAACGAGAGGTCGCTTTGGAGTATGACAGCTAGATTTCGAGCTGATTCAACTGGAGATATGCTGGCAGAGGCAATTTTGACAGTCAGCCTTTCCAATCTCTGAATCATGCTGGGTTTGCCGATAATTAGAAAGTTAGTTTTATTATCGCTTAGTTTTAGAAAATTTGCAGCATTCCAGGTGAGGATATCATCAATGCATGCAGCAAGTAAGTTGTGAGAATTTGAGGTGCTCGAAGGCTGGGAGGGATCAAAGCAAAGGTACAACTGAGTGTCATCCGCATAGCAGTGAAAGCCTAGATTGTGTTTGGCAACCACATCAGCAAGAGGATGAGTATAAACCATGAAAAGAACCGAAGCATGGAGCCCTGAGGTACTCCATATTTCAGAGCTACTTCAGATGATCTTTGTCCATTCACGTCAATACTCTGGTGTCTCCCACTGAGATTGGACCTGAACCACTGCAAAGCAGTGCCAGTGATGCCCAGGTGAGATGAGAAGCACTCTAGAAGAACTTGCAAGAAGATTCATGCTTGGTTTGCTCGTAACTAATGAGTTGGTTTAGTCGTCATTTAATTTATGACAGTTTTCTGCCTTTTATGCATGGATGTCAGCAAAAGAGATCAAAACGATATAATGAGTATCCCCGTTCCCATGTATTAGCTGATATTCCGCGGTCCCGAGATCGTGGGTTCGAATCCTGCAGTGGGCGATCCTATATTGCCACTGCAATGGGGTGGTGATAGCCTTTAAGGCTCTTCTGTCACTACAAAAAGAGGCTTTTAAATCAACTAGTATTTTTTTTATACAAAAGTCTTTGGTGTAAAACCCATACGATCTTAGTTACATTGTGGATACACAGACGGGGATACATTGCATTATGTGAAATGATGCCAAAATTTACTTAAAGCCTGGTTCATGACGTATCCGTTGTGTTGATCAAAGCTCCAAGTGGAGGTCTTGATTATGTCAAGTATCTATCGACTCATGACAGTAATAAAAAAATAGCAAACCTACAGGTTGCTACTGGTTAAGGGTGATGTTGCATCATTAGCTACCTTCACGGAGCCATCCTCGCCAAAGCTCCTCGAGGCTTTCAGTGAAACGCTGAAATACAATCTTGTATGTAAGCAAACTTATGCTGCATTGGTCAGCCCCGAGCTAAATTGGTTTTTACAAGGCAGTTGCTGCCATCCTGTAACATTACAGTTCGTGGGATTATGATTTACTTTTGAAGACTTAATATAATGAAGCTCAACTAGAAAATTGATATGTTGCTTGAACATTGTCGGTCATACAACCTAATTCATATTGACCGAACGTGCTAGCATTATATCAATAAAAGGTGACATGCTAATATTATACTCATCCTTTACAACCGTACGACTGTGCCACTCACTACCTCAACTGCTCTCCTGACTCAGCTATGCTTGCTATACAGATCAGAGTTGTCAAGCAATCAACCGATGATGGTACAAAGGTACTTAGATGGCTGTCCTTAGTGGGTGGAAAGGCCACAGTGCTGTTTGGCAGTTTGCACACAGATCCTAATACAAAGGCAACAAATGAAGGTAACTACCACCATTATGGCTTTGGGAAGCTAGTGCTGGGGAATTAGTCAGAAGCAACTGAAATCATATGCTGATGAGGTTGGGCACTAACCCCCATGAACGAGAGACACTGCACCTGGACGTTACAAAAGGGGGTCTGCCCTACTGGGTAGTTATGATCTGCCATGCTACTTCCACCGATAACAGCCTCCACGGGGCTGTATGCTGCTCGGCTAAAGCAAGTGGGACACCGACAGCTGCAGCCGAATGATGACCAGTGGCTGTGCATGGTTGCACCAGCAACAGCTGCCTTTTACTGCTGCTGCTCTGGCAGCTGCCGATACTGATTACGATACAATACACAATACCTCGTTGTGCACTAACGATATCAGCAGCGAGTATCAGTTCCCTTTAGGTGGACAGCGTCAATGCTTGTTACGGGATAGCAGCTGCTCAACTTCTGTCTGCAGCCAACCGATCAACTTTACAACCTTTGAACTTACGACATCTCTCATGTTGCAAAGTGAAACAGATGTAGTGGCCGCAGTCCAACAGGCTGCTAGTGCAGGGGCTCGAGCACGGTGGCCGTGCGACGAAGAACAGCGTTGCCCCCACAAGTCAGTTGTGGTGCTGCCGATCACGGCTGTATTGTATCATATGCAGGCAACACAAGCGTGCAAGCGTACATATGGATGTAGAAGCCGTCGTGGAGGCAGCTCCGGAGCATGCAAAGAGAAGAGAATGAGAATGAGAGGGAGAGCGAGTGGATAGCCTGTGCCAGGCAGAAAGTTCCTCACTGCAAGACCAGTGGGGCAGGCGACCATTGGGGACCAGCGGGGCAGGCGCCCGTTGGCTGGACAAAGTAGTGTGATTCGGAAAACAGCGTTGTGGACGTGGCCGTGCCCACACTAGTCTGGCTAGGTACTCTTACATCTCGTTATGGGTTATTTTAATATTCAGTTTGATAACTTATCTGACGCCTGCTGCACCGAAGTTTGTGCACTGACTGACTCATTTTCTGTAGTGGTTCATGTGCATGACCCTACTCGTATCAAAGGTTACACACTCAACCAAATTTTCTCCTGAAACTGGTTGTTATCATCACCTATTATTACCGAATTCCGCATATCGGACCACACGGTGATCTCATTCAGTCTACAGTGTGCGACCTCCTCTGCTTCTCAAGTCACTGTCAATCGCAATACCTCAAGACCCTTGACATCGGTGCTGTCTACTCAAAATAGCAAATGTAAAGCGCCTAGAAAGAGATTAAGTTCTCTGAGGGCGCTTTATCAAGCGCATTATTATTATAATTATTATTACCTTTTCGCCCCTGCTGCTCAATCCCCTTCCTACCTGTGTCATTGGTAGGATGGTACAACACGACACTAGCTAACATTCTCGGTTTGCCCCTACGACTAAGCTCACTGTGTGCCCTGGCTCAGATAGTCAATGGTTTACCGCAGGCTTTCTACTAGACTTTCACTACTACTTTCAAACTAGACTTTCTAATGGTGACAAAACCAACTTACTAATTTTAGACAAACCAAGGTTGATTCAGAAATTGGAAAACCTAATGCTAAAAATCGGCTCTGCCAGCACATTTCCATCTGAATCTGTACGAAATCTGGGCGTACTATTCGAAAGTAACCTTTCATTAGACGGCCACATCAGCTCTACAGTCACGTCTGCCTACTTTCTGCTCTATAGCATTGCTAAAGTCCGGGCTAGCTTAGAAAGGGGCACTACATCTGAATTGGTCCATGCATTTGTGACATCATGTCTCGATTTCTGTAACTCACTGCTTGCTGGTCTCCCGGAGAGTGCAACCCGGCAGCTACAGTTGGTGCAGAACTCTGCAGCCAGGCTTGTTTGTCGTGAGTGCTGCAGTTGCCACATCCCACCACTTCTTGCCGACCTGCACTGGCTCCGAGTCAAGCAGCATATCGACTTCAAGGTTCTGTCACTCACTTTTAGGTACCATCATTCTTTTGCTCCAGTCTACATGTCAGATCTTATCCCCCACCAAGCTAAACATCGTACCACCAGCTTTCTGAATCTAATTGTTTAGCTACACCTAGTAAGAACCTTAAATCTGCCGGAGACCGAGCACAGTTCAATTGCAACTCAGTTCCGACTTAAGTCACATCCCCTGACTTGACATTTAAAAAGAAGCCTACAATGCATGTATTTATCACAGCTTTATTGAGTACACGTTAATCGTCCTTAGTGTGTGCTTACGCGAGCTGACTCTGTGCATGCTGCCACTTACCATATCGAACCTGACCCTGTGCATGTCACCTCTAACCTTGTTATGCTTGTTGTCATTGAACATGCTACTGCTAACCATTCGAATAGGCTTCCGGTGCAGTAAATATAAAGTGCCTTGAGAGAGAGAGAGAGAGAGAGAGAGAGAGAGAGAGAGAGAGATTAAGTTCTCTGAGGGCGATATACAAATGTATTATGATTATTGTTAAAATCATTATTATTACACGGTGCAGACGTGGCAGGTTGGACGATAGTTCGCACTCAAGACAAGTTTACGGGTGCCCAGGCTTCATACGTTTGCGAGTGTAAACGAAGCTTAAACAACGAACGCTGTCTGTTTCCTTAATTGCTTTGCTAACAATTTCAAAAAAGTACAGCCAGGTTAAAAGACAGTAGAGCAGTATTATACAACAACAGCACCTGCCAACGACCGACAGCTACCCACCGACAGCAGGCTCGATATTCTGCCATCAGCAAATTTCAGGGGCCAGACTTGTAAGTGTCAGTGTCCAGGTATGACATGTTCTCACTAAGGGAAACTGATTCCCTCGCGGAATGCAAGGCCGCACAGGCCCAACTGCTGTACATGAGGTACTAAATGAAATGCTTCCATCCCCAGGCACTTACCAGCTTTTAAATAGGTCCGAACAAAGACGTCATCATCGCGAACATCCGCATAGCCGTAGACGTCACGAAGCTTGCTGAAAAGCACGACCTGCTCAGGGAATAGCACTCCTTGGTACTTGTACAGATTGGTGAATATATCGCATTCAACTGGGATCTGTAAATAGCACGGCACAGCAATTACACATACTACTGGCAATATACTGGTACACCGACAAAAGCGAGAAGGATTAAAGCAAGCACAAACTAATTTTAAGGAATGCTTGTTTCATAGATATTCTCAATTAGAAGTATTTTATTAGAGAGGATACATAACTCATCTTACTTTATATCTCATGCCATTTTTTTAAAATAATAATAATAATTCACTTGATAAAGCACCCTCAGAGAACTTAATCTCTCTCTAGGCGCTTTACATTTGCTGCAAAGGAAAATGCAATTGAATGGTAAGTAATATTATGCTTGATAAACAAACAAATGGAATAACATGGTTAGGGGTGATATGCACAGGGTCAGCATGCAAATGTGGTTAGTGGCAGCATGAACAGTGTCGGCACGCATAAGCACATCAAGGACCAATCACAGAGACCACTAAATGCTGTCCTAAATAGGTGTGTTTTTAAGTTCGTTATAAATGTGGCCAGGTCAGGGGATGTTCTGACCAGGTCGGGAGGGAGTTCCAGGCTTTGCGAGCATACGAACTATATGCACGGTCTCCAAAGAATTTGAGGTTTGCACGGGGTATTTGTAGACTGCTGGATTCCAAAAAGCAGGTGGTACGATGCTAGGCCTGATGGGGGAGTATATCTGACAGATAGGCTGGAGCCAAAGAATGAAGTGACCTACAAGTGAGCGACAAAACCTTGAAGTCAATCTGTTGTTTGACTGGGAGCCAGTGCAGGTCGGCGAGAAGCAGAGTAATGTAGCAACTGCGACGCTCACGACAGACAAGCCTAGCTGCAGAGTTTTGCGCCAGCTGCAATCGCCTGATCGCACATGCTGGTAGGCCAGCATGCAGTGAGTTTCAGAAGTCGAGACGGGATGTCACGAATGCATGGACCAACTTAGATGTGGTATCTGTATCTAAACAACACGAATTTTAGCAATGTTATGAAGCTGAAAATAGGCAGATTTAACTGTGGAGCTGATATGGTCATCTAATGAGGGGTCGCTTTGGAATATGACACCTAGAATTCGAGCTGATTCAACTGGAGGTATGCTGGCACAGCCAATTTTGAGTTTCAGCCTTACCGATTCGTGAATCACACTGGGTTTGCCCATAACTAGTAGGTTAGTCTTATCGTCATTTAGTTTTAGAAAAATTGCTGCCATCCATGTGAGGATGTCATCAATACATGCAGCAAGAGAGTTGAGAGAGTTTGAGGTGCTCGAAGGCTGGGAAAGATCAAAGCAAAGGTACAACTGAGTATCATCTGCATACAAATGGAAGCCTAGATTGTGCTTGGCAATCACATCAGCAAGAGGATGAGTATAAACCATGAAGAGAACCAGACCTGGCACGGAGCCCTGAGGTACCCCATATTTCCGAAGTACCTCAGATGATCTTTGTCCATTCACATCAATACTCTGGAGTCTCCCACTGAGATTGGACCTGAACCACTGCAGAGCAGTGCCAGTGATGCCCAGGCGAGATGAGAGGCGCTCTAGAAGAACTTTGTGATCGATGGTATCAAAAGCTGCCGAAAGATCGAGCAAAGCAAGCAGAGACACTCTACCCATGTCTGCATTCCTAAGTAGGTCGTTGTATACCCGAAGCAATGCTGACTCTGTGAAGTGATTAGCTGTAAAGCCAGACTGGAACTTACGAGCAAGGTGTGAGGTTTCGATATATGAGTTCAGCTGGTCTGCCACGACCTGTTCCAGTGTCTTTGATAGAAATGGTAGAAGGGAGACCTGGTGGTAGTCGCTTAAGTCCTCTTGGTCTAGTGTCGCTTTCTTGAGAAGTGGCCTGACTACAGCTTTTTTGAAAGGTGCTGGGACATGACCTGAGGCTAATGACATATTAATAATGTTAGTTATGCATGGCAGCAGCAGATCAATGCAACATAGGAGCAGGACAGTGGGAATAGGGTCTAGAGGGCTTGTTGTCTTCTTTAAAAAAGATACGAACTCATGGACTAGATCACTAGTGACCTGCTTAAATGTAGACATCGAGGTACAGCCAGGAATCAGGGAACAGCATTCTAGTGGGAGGCTGTCATTGCAGGGATAGACTCCCTGATCTTGTCTATCTTCTGCACAAAGAATCGAGAGAAGCGATCGGCTAGATCATCAAAGGATCATCAGGAAAGGAGCTAACTTGGGAGCGGTTGAGGAGATGGTTGATCGTCGACATCAGCATTTTGGGATTGTGCATCTGTGATTCAACAATGCTTTTATAGAAGCTAGACTTGGTCTTTGCTAGGATCGATTGGCACGACTTACAGCAGTCTTCATTTGCTGTCGATGGACAGTCAGTCCTGATCTTTTGTATGCTTTTTCAAGCTTTCGCTTAGTAGACCTGGCTAGTTTGATGTCTGTGGTAAACCATAGGCCGTCTGGGCGAGGGCACACAGTGCGCTTTGTCAGAGGTGCAAACTTGTCGACCGGGTCAGCTAGTGTCGCGTTGTAGCTATCTACCAATGATGACAGATCAGAGGGAGAACTGAGCAGCAGAGGTGAAGCAGATATTCTCGAACGGACAGCATCGATATCAAGGGTCTTCAGGTCTCGCGATTCACAGGTTATTTTAGAGGAAGAGGTGGGCACATACTGTAGATTGAATGAGATCTGCATGTGGTCAGATAAGCAGGATTTGGTGATAGTTGGTGATGATAAAGTGCAGTTGTATGAGAAATTCTGTTCAAGTGTGTGACCCTTGATGTGGGTAGGGCTATGCACAGGAGCCACAAGAGACAATGAGTCAGTCAATGCACGAAATTCGGTGCTGAAAGCGTCAGATAAGTTATGAAAGTGAGCGTTGAAATCACCCATAACGAGGAAGGATCGATTTCTTGCATACAGAATCGAAATGAGATCGGAGAAATCTGAGAAAAAGGAGGATTTGGTACCTGGTGAGCGATAGAATACTGCCACTATCGGTAGCTTGTTTTCGGATGAGACCGAGACCATTGATTCAAAAGACTGCTTCGAGGGTACTGCAAATGGCTTGAAGTTGAATTTCGAGCGAACGACGATATAAACTCCAGCTCCAGTTTTGATCGATCTTGGGGTGTGAAAGAACAAGAAACCAAATGGAGTAGCGTCTTTAATTGTCGGGCAGTTTATCGATTTCAGCCAAGTTTCAGTTAGGGCGAGCAGGTCGATGCCATTTTCAGAAATAAGGTCGCTTATTACTAGAGGCTTATTGCACATTGAGCGAGGATTCCAAAGTCAAGCGTTAAGTCTGGCCGATGGAGTTACAACAGGCCTGATGACCACTAAGAGAGATTAACATTGACGCATGTGGGGAGCGTGCTGAGCGGTTCGAGACAATGCTAGGAATACCATACGAGCGGGTACTCAGCTCGCAGTTCCAGCCCAACGAGCGTTGACTGACCTGGCGGTTCCGGCCACCACCGCGCGGCGGCTATGGGGTGCTTTTCTTTTGTTAATGCATAGTTCATGAATCTTATCGATTCATAGTTCACGAATCTTAAAAATATTGGATTACACAGATATTTAGAAAGAGTCAATATAGCCTAATAATATTCGCCTCGATTTTAATTAGATGCTCAGTTTGCATGCAATTTCTTGACGGTAATACCTACCCAACTAGGATTGTTCTGAGGTGGATTGTTGATGCTTCGAGCACACAATTTGCGTCCCATGAATAACTGCAGTACACCGCGATACAACTGCCATTGCCACAATAAACGTCAGCACTCTTAGGTTTTGATTCCAGATTATATAGAGTGGTGCTATGGGTTGACCCATCAAGTTTCACGAAATTGTGCTTTCACGTTCTCGTGCTATGGCATCAACTGACCGGCCGGGTCAACAAATATATTTACAAGTTCGAATAGCGATACAGCTGCCATTCATGATAGGTATCGCGTAACTGTGGGTTTAATAATGATAATAATAATAATAATAATAATTCACTTGATAGCGCCCTCAGAGAACTTAATCTCTCTCTCTAGGCGCTTTGCATTTGCTGCAAAGTGAAATGCAATTGAATGGTAAGTAAAATCATGCTTGAAAAACAAACAAAATGAATAATATGGTTAGGGGTGACATGCACAGGGTCAGCATGCGAATGTGGTTAGTGGCAGCATGCAGTGTCAGCACGCATAAGCACATCAAGGACGAATCACAGGGACCCACTAAATGCTGTCCTAAATAGGTGTGTTTTTAGGTTCCTTTTAAATGTGGTCAATTCCAAATTATAGAAAATGGCGGCATGGGTTCATCCTCAAAATTTCGTTCAATTAGGCATCCGCCTTCTAATGCAATAGCCTCCAAAGGCTCGGGCCGCCATGCAATTTCGAACTGCGATATAACACTCATTTCCGTAATAGGCTTCGTGCAACTTCGGTTTCGATTCCGCATGATTGGAAACAGTACTCCGGGGTTACCAACCACATTTTATGGCACAGCGCACCGGAATTCTCGTGTTATTACCTCCAATGGCCCGGACAAGCCAGCCTCCACCAGTTCTCATGCAATTGTTACAAACGTGCTGTTCGGCTTCCGCGTCCGGTCAGGACTAGACCACAAACGCAACGCTAGTAATGGTGCTAGTCTCAGCCGATGGGCGACGAATGTCGAGACGCCTGAACTTTGCAGTACGGCTGGTTACTTGTAGGTGCTGCACCAATGCATGCAGGAATGCCGACAGTAGCAGAAATACGGCAACGACGAAGAGCGCTCATAGCTTAGCTTATCAAGTCCATATCCTAGATGCAGAGCTTACGGTTACAGGCGCTCAACAGCGGCCACGACTTACACCAACGGTCTGTGGCCTAGAGCTTCAATTGGCTCCGATGCCGATTCCCCGAGTCTCGAATCCCAAATACCTACTATTTCAGGGGCCGGTTTTTCACACGGCCGCGGTAATAAACTGTCCAATAATCACCTAATCTCGATTAATAACTAGCTGGTTTGGTCTAGCGGTTAAGGTGCTCGCTCCTACCAAGGTGTGACTGAGGTCGTGGGCTCGAGCCTCGAGGCGTATGTGAAACGCCTATATAGAGATTAGGTTCTCTCGGGGCGCTATATAAATGAATTATACATTTATATAACCTCAATAATTCGGCTGGTTTAGCTGGCACCGCCGTTTAACAATGGCTTCCAATAGCCAAGTCTGCATTTGCGATGCAGCTGCTATTCCATCAATAGGCAACGTCGAATTGCGGTATTGATTGCCTATTATGGAAAGCAGTGTTCCGGATGTACCCACCAAAATGTATGCGATTTCGCTATCGAGTTACATTGCTATGGCCTGTGGCAGCCAGGGCTATTGAAAGCCAAAGCATTAGAATACGCCAGTGTAGCACTTTGCTGGCCTTGGCTGAATTTTAGCGCGAACAAGAGCTGTTCGGAGGCGGTCTAGAACTCCTTTATCCTGGAGCAGTGAGCCAGAGAGGAGCGTCAGTGCGGTTAGAGAGCAAGAGCTTAAGAGCAAGCCAGGAAGCTTTCTGACCAACGGTGGCGATTCGGCCTTTAGAATTGGTCCGATACCCACGGGAGCTGCTGATTGATGTTGGCTGGCCTGTCAACCTTCGCCATCACACTGTCCAAAAAGAATCGTCAGGAACCCATTCGCCATTCAAGATGGACAGAGGAGACATTCCAGTGGCCTAGTGCCGGTATTAATTCCTTACCGTAATGGGCCCTGGTGTCGGGCCCAATACCACTAAGCTCGTGCCCCATTGTCTCAGCTAAATATTTAAGAGCGACGCTCGCTCTGGGTCTTTTGTTTTTGGTCTCTTTTGGTCTCTTCTGGTCTTCTGTCCGGCTTTGCGCTTCGACACCGTCGGACTCGTTTCTCTGAAAGTTTGGGTGGAGGGCGGGCTGTTCACCGGCGATTGACGGAACAGGACGAGACAGGGCTAGGAGGATTCAGTGGACTCCACCGAATACGGTCGTATCGCGCCCGAGCTGGCATTTTGTTTTCTTTTGTATTTTGTGTGTGCGAGCTAGCACGTGGTCTCGGCATAGGGATTTGCCGGTGCGAGCTAGGCGTAGTTGGCGTGTGTGGAGCCCTAGTTCTCCGGTTAGGGTTTACGCTTCAGTTTGAGCTCCGTCTATTTGGGTCGTTCCCCAGTAGCGTTAGTGTGGAGACGTGTTTCCTCCGCAGGAGTGCTTGAGTTGGCGTGTGTGGAGTATTCCTGCCGCACTGGTGGGAACCGAGTCCTAGTTCTCCGGTCAGGGTTTAGGCTCCGGCTCGTGCCCAGTGTGGAGAAGTATTCCCTCCGCAAGAGTGTTGGTGCTATTGAGAACGTGCGAGGAGTGGGGAGATAAAATTGAGCTAGGCGCGCAGCGACTTTGTGCGCTTGCGAATAGGGTTCAGTAAAATCCCCAGTTTATGTGTTTCGCTTTTCAATTCACGCCGCGGACTCACGACCCTCTTTAGTAACGGTAAGCAGGTCGGCGCCAGAAACGCGCGTTTCGTGGCGGCCAGCTTATTGCGAGTACATCCGATCATGGATGGCAGCAAATTTTCTAAAACTAAACGATGATGAAACTAACTTACTAGTTATGGGCAAACCTAGTGTTATTCAGAAATTGGAAAGGCTGACTTTCAAAATTGGCTCTGCCCCCATATCTCCAGTTGCATCAGCTCGAAATCTAGGTGTCATATTCCAAAGCGACCTCTCGTTAGACGACCACATCAGCTCCACAGTCAAATCAGCCTATTTTCAGCTTCATAACATTGCTAAAATTAGGGCTTGTTTAGATAAGGATACCACGTCCAAGTTGGTCCATGCATTCGTGACATCTCGTCTCGACTTCTGCAACTCACTGCTTACTGGCCTACCAGCATGTGCGATCAGGCGATTGCAGCTGGTGCAAAACTCTGCAGCTAGGCTTGTCTGTCGTGAGCGTCGCAGTTGCCACATTACTCCACTTCTCGCCGACCTGCACTGGTTACCAGTCAAGCAACGGATTGACTTCAAGGTTTTGTCGCTCACTTTTAGGTCTCTTCATTCTATGGCTCCAGCCTATCTTTCAGAGATACTACCCCATCAGGCAAAGCATCGTACCACTCGCTTTTCGGAATCCAACAGTCTAGAAATACCTCGTACAAACCTTTAATCCTTTGGAGACCGTGCATTTAGCTCGTATGCTCCCAAAGCCTGGAACTCCCTCCCGACCTGCATCAGAACATCCCCTGACCTGACCACATTTAAAAGAAACTTAAAAACATACCTATTTAGGACAGCATTTAGTGGGTCCTTGTGATTCGTCCTCGATGTGCTTATGCGTGCTGACACTGTTCATGCTGCCACTAACCACATTTGCATGCTGACCCAGTGCATGTAACCCCTAACCATGTTATTCAGTTTGTTTGTTTTTTAAGCATGATTTTACTTACTATTCTATTGCGTATCACTTTGCAGCAAATGTAAAGCGCCTAGAAAGAGATTAAGTTCTCTGAGGGCGCTTTATCAAGTGCAATATTATTATTATTATTATTATTAGGCGCGCACCGAACGGCATTAGGTGCTAGGCTACGCCGCTAGGTGAGCGGCCGGTCAAGCCTAACCCGCCGAGCCTTCGGCGTTACACTAGTACAACGTCACTAAATTAGGTGAGTAAGCTAGAAACACCTTGACATATCATATGGCTTCAAAACTATAGTTTTAAAGCACCTATTATGGAAATGACAGAAGTATCGCCAAATGCAATAACATGTAGGGAGGCTGATCCGAGCCATTGGAGGCCATAGCATGAGAAAGCCCGTGAGCTGTGGTGTGAAATTAAGTTGGTAAACCTGCAAAGCGGTTTTCTGTATCAATTGGTATCAAAACCGAAGCTGTACCGCAGTTCGAATTTGTAGGGAGGCTGGCTGGCCAGCGCCATTGGAGGCCACAGCAAGAGATAGCATGAGCGAAATCAGCAAATGTAAAGCGCATAGAGAGAGATTGAGTTCTCTGAGGGCGCTTTATCGAGTGCATTATTATTATTATTATTATTATTATTATAAATCGCATGGAATTCGTCAAGTCAAAGAAGTCAAACAGGATCATTTCTCGCTATAATTTGCAAGTAAACCACAGTTGTACTAAGCTTATTTTTGGGTAACAAGGCAGCTGCATCGCAGTTTGACTACTTAGGGCTGCCATTTTGGCCGGGCCATCAGAGGCCTCACCCTGATAACGCGCAAGGGAAATACTACGAAGTTTGGCGGGTAAACTTTGCATACTGTTCTCAATAATTTGGTATCAAAACCGCAGTTGCGCGAAGTTGTTTTAGAAAATGGCGGCTGTATCGCCGTTTGAATCTGTAAACATGCTGACCGACCCGGGCATCGCACGAGAGCGCCTCGCAAGTTAAACTACATGAAATTTGGTGGGTTAATCCGCAACACCATTATGTATAAATTGGAATAAAATCCACAGTGCTCTGAAGTTTATGGTTCAAATGAAAGCTGTATCGCAGTTATTCGTGGTACCCCAACAATTCCACAGATACAAACTAAACCTAGGATCTGCATGCCGACCTCGTAGCTGACTGCCTTTGTACTTATACGTCTTGTTGATAGTTGATCAACAGTGCCATTAGAGGAGGCCAGCCATCGGCCAATTCGTTGAAAGCAGGAGCATCAGCTACAGGAAAAAAGCTCAGAGCTAAAATTATTTTCACGTGCATTTGAAGATTTTCGTCGTCACCGTATTCCGTTTAAAATTGAAATCTTGAACCTTGTGCCAAAGATTCTGTCCGACATCAAACAATCATCCAATTAGATGTGTTCGAGGAAGTATGGTTGCACAGGCATTCTAACTGGCTTTCTCATAATCCGACATGTTATTTGCCGGATTCAGAATTTTGATTTTTATTGCATGACGAAACCGGACGTACTATTATTACTTCCACACCAGCCATAAATGCAATTTTGATTTCTGTATGGTATTACAGTAACTGATTTGGAATACAAAAGCCGGTTAAATCAATTAAATCGTATACAGTGGTGTATTTCCAGCGAACGAGATTTTTGAAATACGAGCCGATCTTTCGGCCGATCTTTGGCTGTGAGCTGAGAGCTATTATTTGGGTCACGAGCTCCAGCTTCAGATGCCCCACAGCTAGTTGGCACAGCGAACGCCACAGTGAGCGCCGAAACATCCACCCAATATTCCGTGTCTCACTTATTCACTTTAGGCGATTAGCTCGAAGTGGAAGCAGTGTAGTGCTTGCACTTATTTCGCAGACTTTTATTTTTCCAGAAATTGATCAGAAGAAAGTGAATTCAAAGGACAGCACTAAGAAGAAGAAGAAGCGGATGATGCACATTGAAATGAAGGATGAAATTATTGAAAAACACGACAAAGGTTTGCGTCTAGTTGACTTGGCAAAGCGGTAACAGCATAGCACTCGTACGATCTGCACCATACTCAAGCAGAAGCAGTCGATAAAGGCTACGACGCCACCCAAGGGCGGTAAAATAATTTTTAAACAGCAGGCATCTATCCATGAAGATATGGAGAAGCTGCTGATGCTGTGGTAACCGGAAATCAGCTCGAAAGAGATACGGTAATGTAATTTATCTCCGTTTGTAACTCCAAAAAGCCACACAGACTATGTGGGTGTAACACAGGAGAGTTTTGTATAACACACTCACAGCCTAGGCGGCTTTCGGTACGCATTCGGTGGCCAACAGACTTCGTCTCACACAACAAAGAGAAAGTGGGAAGCATAGCAGAGTCAGGAGAGCAGTTGAAGTAGTGAGTAGCATAGAAGTAGCAGCTCAGGAGTGCTGAAGAGGATGAGCCACAGGCGGCAGCAGGAGAGTAGTTGTCGTTTCGTAAGAATTGTGGAAGCGAGTTCCACAGTCTAGAACTTGCAGAGCTAAAGCTTCTGTCGCCAACTGTCTTTAAGCTGAGGAATGGAGCAGCTAATTTATTATCCACACAGGACCTGAGGGCGCGAAGAGGCAGAAACTGGTGCAGCAGTCAGTTAGGTACGAAGGAGCGAAGCCGTGGCAGGCCTTGTGGATCAGCGTAAGAACTTTGCTCTGTATCCGTTGGTCCACCGGCAGCCATCCTAGCTCTTTTAGCAAAGGAGACACGTGCTCATACCTCTGGGACTTGAAGACTAGCCTTTCAGCCATATTCATAGTCAGCTGAGGTGACCTAGTTGCTTTTTTTAGTAGCCCAGCCAAAAGGGAATTACAATAATCCGAATAAGCCGAGAGAGAACTAAGGAGCTAGTTAAATGTTTTGCAAGCCACTGTGGAAGACAGCTCCTAATCTTGGATAGGGATCTGACGTGATGACTAGCTGTAGAAGCAGTGACGGAAGGTATAATGTGCCGGACGGCACGAGCTATTTACGCCGATTTCCTGCAGACCGCAGGCGCTTCAACTAACGAGGCATCGTGCGAGTTGTTTAGAGCCAGTCGGGGCTGGTTCAAGATTTTTAAAAAGAGGACCGCCGGCATTGCACTCCGTTGTCAGGCACGGTGACGCAGTCATCGCGGATATGAAGGCAGTTAAGTATTACCTCAATAAATTTGCCGGAATTGTAGCAGCAGATGGAAACATCGCCCTGCAAGTCTTCAACTTGACGAGACAGGACTATTCGCCACGAGGACTTAAATAACGGCAGAGGAGAAAAGGATACCGGGCCACAAATCCATAAAGGGTGCGCTAAACCTCGGACTGAGGGCCAATGTATGTATCTCCGTCTGTAACTCCACAAAGTCATAAAGACCATGTGGGCGTTATGCAGGAGAGTTTTGTATAGCGCACTCCCAGCCTAAGCTGCTTTCGGTACGCATTCGGGAGCCAACAGACTTCGTCTCATGCAACACAGAGAAAGTGGGAAGCATAGCAGAGTCAGGAGAGCCGTTGAGGTAGCGAGTAGCATAGAAGTATGGAAGTAGCAGCTCAGAACCGCTGAAAAGGATGCGCCATAGTCAGCAGTAGGAGAGTAGTTGTCGTCGTGCCAATGCTACCAGCGACTGCAAGATTAAGCAGCAGCTCGTTTATCATTCAGGAAACCTCAGAGCCTTTAAGCCACACAAGACTCTGAAACAAAAAATGCAGGTTATGTGGAGGGTAAACCCTGAGGGCATGGGCCACCAGGCAATTCTTTGTGGATCGGGTGCATTCGGTTATCGGTCCTGACTTAGGAAATGTCTCCAGGAAAATAGCCGAACCCTGCAAGCCCTTCTCGTCCTGGATCGTCGTGCACCTGCTCATCCGCCTAACCTCGGAGATGACATCCTCGAAGAGTTCAAGTTTTAAAAGGTTTTCCACATTCCACCAATCACAACCACTATTTTACAGCCCTTGGACCAGCAGGCGATTTCTAATTTCAAGAAGCTCTTGTCTAAGCCCCTGTTCCCCTCCTGCTTTGAAGAGACAGAGTGGACAAACCTCACCCTTCGAGAGTTCTGGGAGGACCACTATATCATTGTGATATACCTCAGAATTATCGATATGGCCAGCATGTTACAAAGAGGACCTTAACCTCTGCGTGGAAGAAGCTGTGGCCTGAAATTGTGTCCGAAATGGACTGCGAAAGACTCGAGGCTGAAGTTGTGGAGGAGATTATATCCCTCGGTAAGTTCATGGGCCTGGACAGGGATGAGGGCGACATCAACGAGCATCGATGTAATGTAAATGTAATTTATCTCCATCAGTAACTCTACAAATCCACATAGACTATGTGAGTGTTACACAGGAGGGTTTTGCCGAGCACACTCGCAGCCTAGACGGCTTTCGGTATGCATTCGGTAGCCAACAGACTTCATTTCACGAAATAAAGAGAAAGTGGGAAGCATAGCAGAGTCAGGAGAGTAGTTGAGGTAGTGAGTGGCATGGAAGAAGCAGCTCAGGACCACTGGAAAGGATGAGCCATAGTCGGCTTCAGGAGGGTAGTTGTCGTTGCGTAAGAATCGTGGAAGCGAGTTCCACAGTCTAGGACCTGCAGAGCTAAAGCTTCTATCGCTAACGGTCTTTAAGCAGAGGAACGGAACAGCTAATTTATTGTCCAAACAGGACTTGCAGGCACGAGGAGGCAGAAACTGGTGCAGCTGTTCAGCTAGGTATAAAGGAGCCAAGCCGTGGAGGGCCTTGTGGGTCAGCTTTACAACTTTGCTCTGTATCCGTTAATCAACTGGCAGTAATCCTAGCAATCCAATCCTCTTTCAGCAGAGGTGACACGTGCTCAAACCGCTGGGACTTGAAGACCAGCCTTGCAGCCATATTCATAGTCAGCTGCAGTTAACTAGATGCTGTTTTTTGGTAATCCAGCCAAAAGGGAATTACAATAATCAAGCCGAGACAGAACTAAGGAGCTAGTTAAACGTTTTGCAAGCACTATGGAAGACAGCTCCTTATCTTAGATAGGGATCGGACGCGATGGCTAGCTGTAGAGGCAGTCTTCTGAATGAAGCTTTAAAAAAATTTAGGCAACTGTAGAAAATGACTCCTAGATTTCGAGCACGTGGCGATGCTCGCCCAGCGGCATCACATATTAGAAGAAAAAAGCCTTCTAATCCGGCCACACGCTTAGGGTGTCCTATGAAAAGCAGTTCAGTTTTATCGTCATTTAGTTTCAAGAAATTTTCCGACATCCAGGATCGAATGTTGGCAAGGTTGAGGATCAGTTGGTGGTTTAAAATCGTGAGGCATCCACAGCCTAGCCAATGGCTAACGGCTGCAGCAGCAGAGCAGCACCGTTGGTTCTGTTACAAACGTGATGGTGTGCAGCTTTCACGTCCGGACAAAACTAGGCCGTAAACAAAGCCTGCATAACAATGCTAGTCTCAGGAGACGGCCGACAAATACTGGTGATGCCTGAACCTTTTACTACTGCTTGCGAATTGTAGAAACAGCACCAATGCACTGCAGATATGCTGCCGCCGGTATCGGAACATGGCAGTAACGGAGAGTAACGCCCCATGCCTTAGAGTAACATGTCCATTTCTATAACGCTGACTTGTCTATTTGACATCAATGGAGGGCTACAAGCATTCAGCAAAGGCCGCGACATAAATGAACCACCGGCTGCGTGGCCTGGAGCCAAAATAAGCTCAAATGTGTATTCCAACTGGGGAAGCACAACTGAAGTCTATTGTTTGGAATGCATCGGCCATAGATTGTCGCATAACCAGCTCCTAGCTGTTACAATTCGGTAACCGCACAGAATAACTATCAGTCATAACCTAGCTAATTTAGCTCGCTGCCACTGGAGTTCTCGTTTTTTCGTCTTCTAGCCAGTTGCCCGCACACAGATGACGATTCTCTAGGGCATATCACGGCCCTGCACACATTCGATAGCGTACTACCGTGTTGACTGTTGATGCAAGTAGGATGCTCACCGGCTCCGAAGCCATGTGCTGGCTGGCACGCTGGCTGGTGACAGCCTTGCCAGTACAACAGCGCCAGCAGTGCTCCAATGCTGTCCCACTTCGAGGTCTGCTGCTTTAACAGATTGCTGTAGTTCCTTGCCTGCTGGCGCAGCCAACCCTACCTTTGCTGCAGAGAGACTTCCCGTTCAAGCTCGACAGACGTGCACATGCCTTGCATGCTTTTCGTGCATAACCGAATTCGCATCTTCAAAAGTACTTCAGCTAGAGGTCAGACCTCATTCCAGGAAATTGTCATATTAGGAAGTTGCCTACTTGGTTACAGAAGTGCTTTTCATTGACCTCGGGTAGCCCAAATGCTCCACTAGAGTCCAATCTCATTCGGAATATGAACACTCACGCCTTCCTTGGTATCAGAGGAATGTTCTTGCTGCTATCATCACACGGTCGGTTAACTTTTTCATTTCTGACACAACAAGCCCACTTCTGACACAAGCATGTGCGTTTACTGCCACCCGAGAGGTGGGCTCGCAGCAGAAGTCAACCGTACCTTCTTGTAGGCGTAGCAAACAATTGAAAGCAAAGTGCACATGAGAGGTGTGGGAGGGAAGCAAAAAATAAACGAAATTCGTATTGAGAGACGAGAAATGCAATACTTACCTTCGAGTATGGCCAGTACGGCACATCCAAGTCCAGCCTTGCTATCTCCGAGTCCAGTTTGGCATCGAATAGCTCACTCTGAGCAATGGTAAATGTCGTCAGCCACTCCTGAGAGACTCCTGGAATGGCAAAGTGGGGTGCCTGGTGTAATGATGTTAGGGAAGCCAAGTGGCTAGGTTAGTGGCCCACCCACAACCCAGAGGCAGGTTTCTGCCAAGAATAAGTCAGGAAAGCAGCAGCTGATCGGTTTGGAGGCAGCAGTGTAGAGTGTATCAGCCTGCTCTGGCAGGAGTAATGTAATGTATCTCCGTCAGTAACTCCACAAAGTCATAAAGACCATGTGGGTGTTACGCAGGAGAGTTTTGCATAGCGCACTCACAGCCTAAGCTGCTTTCGGTACGCATTCGGTAGCCAAAAGACTTCGTCTCATGCAACAAAGAGAAAGTGGGAAGCATAGCAGAGTTAGGAGAGCAGTTGAGGTAGTGAGTAGCATAGAAGTAGCAGTTCAGGACCGCTGAAAAAGATATGCCATAGTCGGCAGTTGGAGAGTAGATGTCGTTGCGTAAGAATTGTGGAAGCGAGTTCCACAGTCTAGGACCTGCAGAGCTAAAGCTTCTGTCGCCAACTGTCTTTAAGCAGAGGAATGGGACAGCTAATTTATTGTCCACACAGGACCTGAGGGCGCGAACAGGCTGAAACTGATGCAGCAGTTCAGCTAGGTACGAAGGAGCCAAGCCGTGGCAGGCCTTGTGGGTCAGCGTAAGAACTTTGCTCCGTATCCTTTGCTCAACCGGCAACCATCCTAGCTCTTTCAGCAAAGGTGACACGTGCTCAAACCGCTGGGACTTGAAGACCAGCCTTGCAGCCGTATTCATAGTCCGCTGTAGTGGCATGATAGCTTTCTTTGGTAGCCCAGCCAAAAGCGAATTACAATAATCAAGCCGAGACAGAACTAAAGAGCTAGTTAAATTTTTTACAAGCCACTGTGGGAGACAGCTTCTAATCTTGGATAGGGATCGGATGTGATGGCTAGCTGTAGAGGCAGTCTTCTGAATGAAGCTTCTGAAATTGAGGCAGCTGTCGAACACGACACCTAGATTACGAGCACGTGGTGAAGGTCGCACAATAGCATCACCTATTGGAACAGCAAAGCCTTTTAATCCAGCCACACGCTTAGGGTGTCCTATGAAAAGCAATTCGGTTTTATCGTCATTTAATTTCAGGAAGTTTTCCGACATCCAGGATCGAATATCGGCAAGGCAAGCATTCAGTTTCTCAGTTGCTGCAGCAGATTCCGACGGTTTAAATGACAAATACAACTGAGTATCGTCAGCATAGAAGTGATATCCTATTCCATGGGCCTTAATCACTTTTCCCAGAGGTTGTGTGTAAATGGAGAACAGCAAGGGACCAAGTACAGACCCTCGAGGGACTCCACAGGTGACCCTTCTCATGTCTGAGACCTGACCCTCACACGACACGGATTGAACACGATCAGACAAGTAGGATTTAAACCACGCCAGTGCTTCGTCTGCCAGACCGATCGTTGTTCTCAGTCGTTCAAGCAGAACTTCGTGATCATTGGCGTCGAAGGCAGCAGACAGATCTAGCAGAGCTAGGGCAGTGACATTCCCGTCGTCGTTGCCACTTAAAATGTCATTGTTAACACGGAGGAGAGCAGTTTCAGTAGAGTGCTGCCTCTTGATCCCCGATTGAAATGTTTCTGACATTCCATTATTTTCAATATGTTCAACTAGCTGCTTAGAAACAATTTTTTCAAGAATCTTTGATAAGAACGGAAGAAGGGAAACTGGACGATAGTTTGCTAGAACCTCTGTGTCTAATCCAGGCTTTTTAAGAATAGGTCTAACGATTGCCGATTTGAAGGACTTGGGGACGACCCCTTTTCCAAAAGAAGCATTACAAATTTGGTTATGGCAGGGCTAAGCTGGTCTGCAAGTGAAGACCACAGAGATGAATGTATAGGGTCTTCAGGAGTGCACTAGTCATCGGCAACAAAAGGACGACAAACGTCGCATCTCTCTCAAGCATGACGGAGACCGCTGTGAAACCAATGATGTCGTGGTGAATTGACTAACCGTTTGAGCCTTTAGAAGCACAACCGGAGTGCAATGACACTAATTGGAATAGTATGCCCAAACGTGCATAGCACCATAGGAGAACTAAACCTCTTTCTAGCACTTTTATATGTGCTGCAAATGAAGCCTGTCAATATGGGGGAGCGATAGCATGCACAGCGTTAGCAGGAGAATTAAATCTCTTTCTTGCACTTGTACATGTGCTGTAAATGAAGCCTGTCAATATATTGAGCAATAACATGCATAGCGTTAGCACATATAAGCATGCGAAAGGACATCTGCAGGGACCCGGCAAATACTGTGAGGGAGTTAAGGTTAAGTAAAGTTAAGGTTAAGTTTCAGCTCCTACTTAAATTTTGTCGAATCAGACAATGTGGTGATGTCATTCCAGGGAGTGTTCCAGGCTTCTGATGCATACGAGCTAAGGGTCTCCGAAGAATCTGAAGTTGGTTAGAGGCACAGATATACGACTCGAGTCAGAAGAGCAGGTCGTACCTAGCCTATCCCGATTATTCTATGGTTTTTTCCGTAGGCTGGAGCGGGAGAGTGAAGAGACTTATAAGTGAGTAACAAACCTTAAAGTCGATAAGCTGCTTGACGGGAAGCCAATGCAAGTCTTTTAGGAGTTATATACTGAAGTGGTTGCAACGTTTACGACAGACAATGTTGGCTATTCAGTTTTTGCACCACATGTAAGCATCTTGTGACACCGGCAGGAAGACATGCCGATGGTGGTTTATAGAAGTCTTTACCTGGTGAGCCGTGATGGCACACTAGGTAAGGCAGCTGCTTTTCACGACCTCACGGGTTTGAATCCTGCAGTAAGTGATCGTTTATTGTCGCTACAAGAGGTGGCAATAACCGTAAAGGCTCTTCTGTCGTTATACAAAAGAGGCTGTATTGTTATATATTATTATCATCTGGTAAATTTTTTAAATTTTTTAGACAGCATGTCACAAACAGTAGTACTACCAATACTAGTAATGTATTTGATATAGCACCCTCATAGAACTCAATCTCTTCTAGACACTTTACACCTGCTGCAAACTAAGCACGATCGAATGGTTAGTGATATTATGCTTAATAAACAGCAGGAATAACATGGTTAGTGGTGAAATGCACATGGTCAGCATGCAAGTTTGATTAGTGGCAGCAAGCACAGTATCAGTACGCATAAGCACATAAAGGACGAATCACAGGGACCCTGTAAATACTTTGATAAATAGATGCACTTTTAGTTTTTTTAATGGGGACAAGTCAGATGTCGTGACACAAATACTCGGGCAAGCTCAGCAAAAGGACTCTATCTAACCTGGCTCGAATTTCTGCCAGTGTGGAGGTGTAGGCTTTCCGGTTTCTTCAGAATACTTAGCCCGCCTAAAACTAGTAAATGGGTTTTGCCGTAATTAGTTTGGAAATTGTGCTGCCATCTATGTCGGAAATTAAAGCAATACAAGCTGCAAGGGAGTCACGACTGTTCGCCGTGCTAGAAGGAAAGGAGGAACCGAAGTACATGTAGAAGCTGTGTGCAATCTGCATACAAATAAAGCCTATATGGTCCTTAGCGATTACATAGGCAAGAGAGAAAGTATAGATTGTATCGAAGATGTAACGATGTCCACTGAGCTCAAGTGCAGTACTTGGTGCCTAAGTGATAAGGCAGGTTATCAAACTGTATTAGAACAGGCATAGTGGCTTTAGGAATAATGGAGTATCGCCGATCTTTGGGCAGCTTAAAAAGCTGCCACTCGGCTGCTGATTCTGAAAGCGATTGCAGTATCAACTACTGCTGCGCCACTGTGCAATGACCTTTGCGCTAAACAAGGCACTTGACAGATTCGCAATGCTTTTTCCGTTAACGTCTATTCATTCCAGTGCCGAATCTAAAGACGTAGCATAAAAAAAAATGAAACTACCAATACTCCCCTCACCCCCCCCCCCCACCCCCCTCCCCCCCCAGCCTGGATGCCTCATGCTAGCTGAGAATCGATGAAGGCGTTTCTCTGGCAAGCATCCTGCTGCCAAGTTTGAGCTCACAGTAGCACAACGGCATTGCAAGAACTGAGCAATTGCCGTGCACTGATGCCGGTAGAGCAACAGAAAATAAATGCTATGGCTAGCAGGAATCGAACCCTTGAACAGGTGGTCCAGCAGGTGGTCCAACATTGTTGGCACAAGCTCCTCTACTTTGTGGCTCAGTGCTGCCACTTCCCGCATGCACATATGACTACCAGGCAAGGACAGAGAAAACCAGACGGCAGAAGAGAATTTTGCTCACCCTGCCTACACCTCTGCCGCGGGCAGCCACACGATTTTAGCCCACACGACCCGAGCTCTCAGCATCCACTCACCTTTCCTAAGGAAAGGCGACTCGGGCCTCGCCCGCTTGGAGGCGGCAAACGAGCACGACTCGGCAACTGCTCGGACGGCGGAGTCGCTCAGCTCCTTGCCCAGGTGAGCAGCCACTTGCTTCACAGTTCCGGTCAAATCCTACAGAGCATGCCATTCGTCGTCAGTCGAGCGACAGTACACCACCGGAACAGAAAAGAGCTCCGGCTCGCGCCTCCAGCTGTATGCAGGCTCCCGCTGGCACAGCCCTGTAGTCGCGCACTCCAACCTCTTGAAGTGCGATTTA
Source organism: Cristatella mucedo (assembly GCA_009760855.2). NCBI lineage: Eukaryota > Metazoa > Bryozoa > Phylactolaemata > Cristatellidae > Cristatella > Cristatella mucedo. The sequence continues at coordinate 2,492,583 of WPIO01000018.1, read as the reverse complement.
TTGGCTACCCCCCTTTTCCTGCATCTTCCCCCTCCCCACCCGAGGTATAGCAGCTGCTCATAGTTTGTGTCAACTAGGGACCAACAGCTCAGAGAATACCCGTCGGGTGAACTGGTGCCTTGACATGGCAGACTAGGGCTGGAGTCTACATGAGATAGTCATCAATTAGAAGCATTTTGTAGCACGTTAGCCCTTTGACGGCCAGTGGTAGCTACACTGCTGCTGACAGCCAGCTCTGCTGCATACTACCGCTGCCAAGGCAGAAATACAGGCCTCATTGGCAATCATGCAGTTCATGACACATATGCAAACGAGTGTGCTCGAGGAATCATACACGGACAAGCAGCACATGCACACATGCAAACGTGAGCACAGGACACACCCACACATGCACGCACATGTACGCGCGCACACACACACACACACACACACACACACACACACACACACACACACACACACACACACAGATACAGACACACGAACATGCACCCCACACACATGCACACACTTTCTCAGAAAATACCCAAGCCTGCGCAATAATATGGAAGTAAAGAAGTGCATTGGAGTGTTTCCATGCTAGTGCAGCTGTCTGTGTAATGCCCCCTTTCCCTTGTGTGTGTGTGTTTATGTGTGTGTGCGCATGGGCATACAAATGTAAACGTACGTGTGTGCATGCACACAAATTGGCAAGTGAGAGAGACTAGTGAGAAGTGCTGTAGCGATTCAGGTAGTCTCAAGTCAGGAGCTGAGAAAGACGGAATGAGATAGACTGAAAAGAGGCAACAGCAAAAAAGCTTGATAGGAAGGGTAGAAAGGAAGAGAGGGAGGAATGAAGGAAAGAGGAACAGATGGGCTGAGAAAAGTATGTAGGAAGGGAGGCAGGGAGACAGTGAGTGAGAGTGAGTGAAAAAAAAAGAGAGATACAGAGGGAGAGAGAGAGAGAGAGAGAGAAAGAGAGAGAGAGAGAGAGAGAGAGAGAGAGAGAGAGAGAGAGAGAGAGAGAGAGAGAGAGAGAGAGAGAGAGAGAGAGAGAGAGAGAGAGAGAGAGAGAGAGAGAGAGAGAGAAGAGAGAGAGAAAGAGAGAGAGACAGAGAGAGAGAGAGAGAGAGAGAGAGAGAGAGAGAGAGAGAGAGAGAGAGAGAGAGAGAGAGAGAGTGATGAGGGCTGTTGCTGATAGAAAAAAGCTCTGTTATGGTCTTAGCCGACTACTCAAATATGACCTGAGAGAGCCTTCTAATCACTAGCACACCTTTACCAATCATCAGTATCACGAATGTGGTTTAGCCGGTCGATTAGACTGTATCTAGTTGATGCCTCTGCTCTTCTGATGTGCCCCCAGTTGTCCGCAAGGTACTCGGCAGCAGTGCTGCTGGCTCCATTGTCAATTGCACTGAGCCTAGGGTTCTGGTTCTACACCCTTCACAACAATGCACTGTGACTTCCAGGCTATGCCTCCAACGGCGACAGGCCTGCCATACCCACGTGCAGCTTGCTGGCACGTGGACAGCAATCAAATGCTCAAGCCAGTCTCTGCAACATGCTGCTCCAAGAGCCAGTGTCACAATGTTAGCCATTAAAAGCCGGTTGAACAATAGGACCGGCAGCACCAGAAGAATTGCAATGGAATCAGAGAGTGGAATTGGAGGAAAACCAGTAGAGGAATTGGATCAAGGAACGATGTGAGGTTAATGGGGGGGGGGGCAAGATTATCACATCAAGTCTGTACCCAGCATAGCTGCCAGTGCATTAACAGCAGAGATAGCAGCAGTTGGGGTGGAGGGGCATATGCTCTTCTGTCAGCCTGCTTCAGCTCTGTACTCGGTAGCCTGGCTAGCTTGAGATGGCTGAACAGTGGGCATGATTGGGCTCTCACCTTGAGCATGCACTCGTACTGCAAGGTCAGAACAGGACGGCAGCTCTTCAGCTGTTGGCAGCTCTTGAAATGCTCCGCCCACGAGCCATAGGCAACTGGAAAAGTAGTGAGCCTGCCATACGGTCAATGTATATGTATGTCAGTGTATATGCATGTATATATATGTCAATGTGTAGCAATAGCCATTCCACCTGCAGCAGCAGAGCCAGGGGCTCGCAAGACAGTGCATGTCCTGCCAATGTTGCAAGGGTTACAGAAATGGGAGCAGCTGCTGCAAACTTTAAGCCAGATGAAGTAAAAAAAAAACCTTACCATTTCCGTTCAAGAAGCAATCGAAAACTCGAGGCCACGTCAGTTCTCTGCCTGCGATCAGATCACCATTGGACTTCATGCTGTGCCACAAGCTGACCGCCATGTCGCGTGGATCGCGGTGCACGTATATGACCTGAAAGAGTAGACAAGCTGATTGGAATGAAAGAGCTGCCATATGCTCAGTAAATCTTGGGAAGGATGTAGTGGTACTAATGCAAGGGGGTTAACGTTGAAGTCACCAATGGTAAAGTGCCAAGACAGATGCTACAGAGTGGTAAATGCCACAACACACTTCCGATACCATTCACTTTTATCTGCAGACCTCAGATCAGCTGCTGCTACTTATTTCAACTTTTTATTTCACAGCTAAGGCATCCATGATAGGAGGAGAAGGAGGATGAGGATGATGATGCTAATGAACCTCCTCCTCCTCATCATCATCCTCATCCTCCTATCAGGGATCTATTACTGCTAGAAAGTTATGCTGTGTCGTGGGTCATCAGAAATCAAACCCAAAACATTTTCAAACCACAGGCCACACACTGATTTCGACAGTTAAGGATTTTATCCTGGTTCTCGATGCTGCTGATATGGGGCTGCATACTTTTACAATACTAAACCTGGAGAACTGCAAGTAAGTTCTGGCAATTCTCTCTGCTGCCGTTCCGATCAAAGACACCGGAACGAATAGCAGCACATTAGCTAAACTCTTTAAGCAAAACTTCAATCCTTTTCACAGTTTCAATCAAATTTAAGAGCTAATCAATCCACAGAGTTAGGAGTGGTCTAAGTGTATTATGACCTTAGTGATTTGAACATGGATCACCAAATTCTTCTTGACCAACCGCTGGTACTGCATTCTTTGGTTTAGGTTGTACTTCAGTCGGAGACTTTAGAGCTTCTATGTCAACGGGTAACAGTCATCCAAGGAGCTTCTACAGCAATGGGGTACCTACAAAATTATGTCCTTGGCTTCTCTTCACTCTCGTATCCTCTCCCTCTTGCAGATGCAATCGCCAAGCACAACCTGGGGTCTCATTTTTATACAGATGACACCTAGCTGTACTCTTATTTTGATTCTTCGGGGCCTTTCAGAACGACGAATGCCCCCAGTGCCTTACTGTATTGTATTGTATTGCAATGTATTGCTGAAATTCGTGCTTAGACGGTTGCTAGTTTTCTTTTATTGAATGACGATAAAACTAACTTTTTGGGCAAACCAAGCTGGACTCAGAAATGTCTAAACTCGAGCTTTCTAGACATTGGAAAACTTGAACTTCAAAATAGGCTCAGCCAGTCTATCCGCCTCAAGCAGGTAGCTTGTGGCCTGGCCAGGGTTAAACTGCCGGTCCATCTATGTCAGATTACGTTACACTGGTCTCACAGGTAGCATTGAGGTCATGAATGCTCATCTTATCTCTCCTGGTGGGTTAGCATGCAGATGGGAGACCAGCTATTTTTCGAATGCATCCAATTTTTTGTGGCTGGTAAACTTACTTGAATGCAAAATTTGCAGTTTCGACACTGCTCAAATAAACCCACACGAAAACTGTCAGTGTCAATGGGGTGCCGAGGTTCAGAATATTTACTAAGGGACTTCTGGAGCTTCAGTGTTGCACATTCCTGACTAGAGCAAGCAGAAGAAACGAAGCTGACAGCTGCTATCTGCAAATGCGTTGTACTGCTGGCATGGTGCTATCTGTAGGTGAGGTGCACTGATAGCATCGGTAGGCCAAGCCAGCTAACCATGCTAGAGCACTGGTTTTAAAAACTATTAGCGGATACTTGTAGTTTAGCAGTCCCTCTACGGACCCAGCGGCACTCTACCCAGGCATCGAGGGTGAACTGCTTGTAGTATGCATGTAGCCAGCCTGCTTGGCAGTAGGTGAGCGATGCGGCATGCCGAGGCTATTTGCAGGGTTAATGGATTTAGCTTGAGGACCTAGAGGGAAAATCGTTGGAGAGGCAATTAGTTCGCTGGATACCGCCTGGCCGGCAGCTTGCGTAATGTAATGTAATGTATCTCCGTCAGTAACTCCACAAAGTCATAAAGACCATGTGGGTGTTACGCAGGAGAGTTTTGTATAACGCACTCACAGCCTAAGCGGCTTTCGGTACGAATTCGGTACCCAACAGACTTCGTCTCACGCAACAAAGAGAAAGTGGGAAGCATAGCAGAGTTAGGAGAGCAGTTGAGGTAGTGAGTAGCATAGAAGTAGCAGTTCAGGACCGCTGAAAAAGATGTGCCGTAGTCGGCAGTTGGAGAGTAGATGTCGTTGCGTAAGAATTGTGGAAGCGAGTTCCACAGTCTAGGACCTGCAGAGCTAAAGCTTCTGTCGCCAACTGTCTTTAAGCGGAGGAATGGGACAGCTAATTTATTGTCCACACAGGACCTGAGGGCGCGAACAGGCTGAAACTGATGCAGCAGTTCAGCTAGGTACGAAGGAGCCAAGCCGTGGCAAGCCTTGTGGGTCAGCATAAATGTGATTTGCATGCTGACCCGGTGCATGTCACCCCTAACCATGTTATTCATTTTGTTTGTTCATCAAGCATGATTTTACTCACCATTTCAATTGCGTTTCCCTTTGCAGCAAATGTAAAGCTCCTAGAGAGAGAGATTAAGTTCTCTGAGGACACTTTATCAAGTGCATTATTATTATTATTATTATGAGTGCCTGAACTCACAGCATTTCTTCTAGAGCTGTCCACTTGCGCAGCGTAACCTGCATGCTTTTCTGGAATTCCAACTCTTTTAACATACTCTTGAGTTCTGTGAACTTACTACTCCACAAATGTTTGGTTTTCAAATCCAGCAATTGCATTTGAAGCGAACCAGCATCAATTCCAAATGGCTCAATGTTGATCTCATTTGTATTTGTGTTGAGAGGATTTACTATGAACACCAGAGTACTTGCGTTTGTTTTGAATTGATCAAATCTCTCCGCGAATCCATCCTTCATTTTGTTTACAGTAATGCTGAAGTAATTCGTGTCAATAGTTGCATTGGTTTCATCGCGATATTTCTTCAGATTTTCGAAATGAAGTAATTTACCGCTCTCCATGTCTTCGACAAAAAGTAATTTATTTTCGAAACAAACCACTTCTTCAAGCAAGGCATAGGCTGGGTTTCCCTTTCCTTGCAGATTTACATTATGCTCATTTAGTTTCTTTGAGATATCCACCAAGGAGTTGAATTCTTGCAGCCATTTGTCTTCTTTCAATTCGGGATGGACAATGCCTTTTTCATTGAAGAATGTTTTTATTTCACTTAAGCAAGAAGCAAAACGTTTCAATACGTTACACCTGGAAAGCCATCGCACTTTATTGTGCAGAAGTAGGTCAGAAGACTGGCTTTCTATTTATTCCAAGAAATTCCATAAACTAGCGACGGTAGAGTGCTTTTGCCAAAGTGCTGTTAATGATCTTAATAACCAAGTTCATGACCTCAACCATTTCGGTCGGAAATATTGGAGCACAAAGCGCCTCTTGATGAATTATGCAGTGAAACGTTAAAATTTCGTGGTTTATTTTTTGCCGAAGATTTGCTGTTACCCCTTAATGTATTCCTGTCATACTTCCGGCTCCATCAGTTGCTATGGAAACGATTTTATTTACATCGATTTCATAGTCTTCCAGGCATTTTTGCACAGCATTTGCTATATCTTCTCCACGAGTTTGCCCTGAGAGTGGCAGCAATCCTAGCAGTTCTTCTTTTGGACCTTGGGACGACATATACCTGACGAAAAGGGTAACTTGTTCGGTGTCTTTTATGTCACAAGACTCATCCATAGCAAGTGATAAAGCAGAAGCCAGTTGAATGTCTTCCACTTGCATGTTTGCTACATTTGAAGACATTTTAGAAGTTCTATCTTGTACTGTTTTAGCAGATAATGGCAGATCTTTGATTTTCTTCATGATTTCGGTTTTGTTTTTGAAATCACGAAACAGTTCTTCAGCTCCACGTATGAAACAATCCATGACGTACTCACCATCTGTGATTGGTTTCCCTCTTTTTGCAATTTGTAGTGATATTGCGAAGCTTTCTAGATTTACATTATTTGAAGATTGCGCCCAGCTCCTTGGCATTGAACTCGACTGTTGTTTTTGTTTTTGAAGCTCTTTAACAGCTTTTTTCCCGTGCGTCACCGGTTAGATATTTAGAAGCGAATGGGTATGTTTTGTATTGAAGTTTCTCCCCAAATTTGACTTCTTATTGTGTGCAAGTTTTGCTTGGCAAATGAGACAAGTCGGAAGGCCATCTGTGTTGCATGTGAACGCCAACGACTCCGTCCAATCCTGATTAAATTCATGATTTTCTTCTTCAGCTCGTCTCTTATTTTTATAAGATGCCATTCTGGTGGCGGAGCTGAAATAAACATCTTTAAAATTTTATTTAGCTTTCTAAAACGGCGTTAAAGAACCGTTAATTAAATAGTTAATTTCGTTAATTGATAATCTGTAAAAAAGTCAAGTTCGTTCAACGTTAAAGCGTCTGGACAAGTAGTATACCTTCGGACAAAATCATTTTTTTAAATTATCCAGAAAAGTATTTTTTCATCTTTTACCATGCTTACTTCGCGGCACTGTAACAAAATAAATAGGTATACGATATAATAAAATGTTGTAACTTTGGACGTTCGAAGGTACAACAACCTGAATATCCGGAGGTACAACAAAGGGTATTTTCAGAAACTTTCACGTGTAAAATATTTTGAGGCTAGGAATATTCAGAACAGACAACATATTTAGAAAGCTCAACACATATAGTTCATATTCATATATAATATGTATCATATGAACATAAAACAAACAGAACATACAATACAGTATAACTATGAAAAAATTACTTTTTAATTGAAAAAAGTTCTGACTGCGACCGTTGACGACACAGTGCAACAATAACTAAACAAACAGAACAGTGTTGCCACATTTAAAAAATGCTACGCTCTTGAATTTTTGCATGTATATATCACATTGCTAACCTATTTAAATCGAAACTGTCCGAAGGTAAGGTCGTCCGAAGGTACACCACTTGCCCTTACATACCCTTGAGAAGATAATTCGCTTCTAAATCGTCTTCTTCTTGAAATAAAGAAAAAAATTATTGTTTCTCGCAAGCGATTAAATTAACACACATGGAACCACGCTCCGAGGAAGACTTACTAAAGACTGAACACTACCGTCCGCTGGGTTGCTGGCTGCATGGTAATAGTGACTAGTGACGGCGGTAGTCGGCACTTCGGCAGTGGCAAGCATGGAGCCGTCGCAACGGGGCTGGCCACAGCACGGCTGTGTGGCTGGGCCTGGTGCCCAAGCGGCTGTCAGCTGTCCCTATACTCTCTACTCCACCTATTCTCACTGTTCTCTGTTGAGTGTTTTCATCCTGTTTAAAGTTTTTTACAGTATAATATTTTTTATGTTTTGAAAATAAAATATAATTACTAATATTTGCACATGGAACTGGAAAGCCGCATCTTGACATCGAAAGAGCCGTATGCGGCTCACAAGATGCAGGTTGCCGACCCCTGACTTGGAGCAATGCATGACCTGAGCACACCTTGCAGTCGGCCACACGAGAGCTGGCTCGTATCTTAAAGTGTCGTCGGCCTACCTTGGCTCTGCCCATCCGCACTTTCTCGGGCAGCAGGTGACACGGCAGATGCGTGAGCAGGACACGCGGCGATTGCAGCTCGGACAGCTCCTGCAGATCGAGGAACCTCGGCTTAGCAAATGCCGACTGCTTCTCCACCTATGCATACAAGTTCAAGATGCAAGCCGCTGAAACAGTGGCCAGAGAGCAGAGGCTGCACTCAGCCAGCTCCCAAGCGATGCCGGCAAGCAGCAGCAGCAGCAGCAGCAGCAGCAGAGCAATCCGAGGTTACTGGCAAGAGGCAGATGCTCACTGGATCCGGAGAGTTTCGAGGCTCCTGCGCCTTCTCGAGGTAGGCCGTGTTGAGCTGGACGTTGGCTACTTTCTTGACGTCGGAGTCGCGAGCGATCTTGTTGGCAATGTCGGCAGCCCAATGAGCACCTGGACAGGAGTCGACCAGAAGGCATCGTTGGAGAGCCCAACCAGCATGTTGCTGGTCCTCCCAACTGCAGTTCTTCACGAAAGCATGTGCTGTCAGCTGCCAGCCGACCATTGCCCTAGGCATTGCGCACGCATGCATGCACACAGGCACGCACACACACACACACACACACACACACGTATGCACACACTGATACACTGGCACGTACATGCATCCACACACATGCACACACTCACATGCACGCATACATGTTCGTGAGTGTGCACGCGCACACATAGACGATTTCTAGATGTGAAACTGGTCGTAGATGCCCTACAGCATCTCCTGAACTAAAGCCCTTACCATGAACACAGCCACGGAAGACACCTGACAAACGTGGCTGGAGCTCCCACCTCGAATCACACCTAGCAATTCGTCAATCCTGCACCCGAAAACTGCCGGGAAGCTGATTGTAGCACAGCTAGGCAGCAATCAAGATTTTACCCATACCTTCGTATTACAAGTCGTTGCCATTTATGTAGGGCAGCATATTCGACAGCAGCAGTGGGCTACATCTTCACAGCACAAGGTGTAGCCCACAACTCCAGCGCACCATAAAGCTCAAAGTACAACTGACAGAAATCACTGCAGACGTTATTTTCACAGATCTGCACCGTAGATTATGACATATATCTGATTCAAAATACTTATAATTCAGGAGCAGCTAATAATCTCAAGCACCATGTGCTCAGGCTAATTGAGCATGAACATGCTTCCACATGAGCCCTTTACAGCAGAGAGCCTATGGAAAACAAAGCAGTTCAAGGATCCCTTACTTGATGACAAACTGTATTACAAAAGCCCACAGTTGTCTTCACATTTAATCACAGATAAATCGGACAGTATCTTGCAATGTAATCTAACCACGATTGGCCACAGTGGGTCAGAAGACTCATGGGCATTGAACAGTGGCTAGCGAGTCACAGATACTGCCTTAATACACGCAGGTATGTCGACGGTAGCTGAACACGGCAGCAAAGAAGAACTACCAAACTTTACATAACAAGTCTCTGCCCACAGCCCAGGCCAGTTTATTCGACAGCCACCGAGGGCTGCATTCGTCCTCCACGAGCTTCAGCCTAAAATTCTCTCGTTTACCCAAATCACGACTGCCTGACTATTGCATGACTTCTGCTGTTTAAAACAAAACCGCAGATTATGACAAATTCGGTTCCCAGTCGTTAAGATTCAGGAGCAGCAAATACTACCTAATTAACCTTAGTCTGGTTTATGTAGCACACCAACGTTTCCTGAGGCCTTACAAACCAAGCAGCCAAGTCAGCCTCTACAACGAACGATGGTGGAGGAGAGAGAGAGAGAGAGAGAGAGAGAGAGAGAGAGAGAGAGAGAGAGAGAGAGAGAGAGAGAGAGAGAGAGAGAGCTAGAGAAACAGCTAGAGAGAGAGAGAGAGAGAGAGAGAGAGAGAGAGAGAGAGAGAGAGAGACAGAGAGAGAGAGAGAGAGAGAGAGAGAGAGAGAGAAAACTAGAGGGAGAGAGAGAGAGAGCTAGAGAGAGCTAGAGAGAGAGAGAGAGAGAGAGAGAGAGAGAGAGAGAGAGAGAGGAGGGGGAGCATCGCACGCAAGGCGAGCTTCTGGTTCTCGAGCTCCCACGTGGGATGCCAATACCTTGCCAACTTGCTGGTTGCTCTCCCTTTGCTTCTAACGCTTCCGTGATGGAGTTGGCCTGCATATTAATATTAGCTGATTTAACAGCCTCATTCGTATAGCGGAGGAAGAATCTTAACGGCTACCACCGCTTGCAGGATCGAACCCACGACCGCGGTAGTGAAGAGCTAGCACCCCACCTCCTGGCTATCGGGACCCTTGGAGCCTCTCCAGCAGGCCAACGGTTCTGCCCGAAACTATCTTCGAACCGGCGCCCGGCGATGTGGAGAGCGCTCGCGTTACAATAGTGCTGTGCGGCTTTCACGGCCAGTCAGAACTACGCCACAAACGCAGAGCTCGTAACGGCGCTAGTCTCAGCCGACGTGCGACGAAGACTGGTGATGCCTGAACCTTATAGCACGACAAGTTACTTGTAGGTGCTGCACCAATGCCGAATCCTGTATCACGACTCCTGCCTATGGCGCCCGTTTTCTATAGGGCCTTGACCATAAGTTATCGCACAATTGCTTAATCACAAATAACGATTATCGGACATAATCTTGCCGGTTTAGCAGGGGCCACCATTTCACTTGCTTCTCGACCATGTAGACGTAAGGGGACGGTCTGGATGACCGAACTGCATGGCCCGGGCGTTGATTAAGCAAACAGCACGCCGGCACGGCGAATGCACGACAAAATGCAGACAGCTAACCATTACCAGCTCTGGGGTAAGCGCAAACGAAGACGTCGTCGTCGCGGATGTCGTCGTAGCCCATGGCGGCATTGAGCCGCTCCAAGGGAGTACACAGCTCATCGAATAAAACACCGTCTAGAGAGAGTGGCCTCTCAACCAGCGTGGATGCCATCAGCTAAACGTAGCACGACGCACAGGATTCGCTATCGCGCGGGATTCAATATGGTAGGACGCGAAATGGCTGACTCATTGTCGCACTGGTATGCATGAACTTTCACCTCCTTCCACCGCTGGCGAAATCTATTATAGCGCGGGTCATTCGACCCAGGGCGTCGCTCGCTGCAAACTTTCTGCCTGTCCGCCGGCCCGTGCCTACTCTATAATCTCGCTATTTCCACCTTGTAGCTGCAGACTCTCCTCGCTCTCTCACTTTCACTGCTACCTTGGAATATAGCTCTCCTATCTCTCTCTCTCTCTCCCCTTCGTCTTTCCTTTCTTCCCTCTCCCTCTCTCCCCTCTATCCTCTTGCTCTCTCCCTCTTGCTCTGTAACTCTCTTCCTCTTCCTCTCTCGTTCTACCAGGGAGTTGCCAACTCTACCAACAAGAGCACATAGTAGGTGGCAATCCAAGGTATGCAAGTTTTAACGCCATTGTGCATGCACACACGTAAACATGCGCATACACTGCACGGCAATCGACTCCAACGTGGCCTAAGTAATGTAATGTATCTCCGTCAGTAACTCCACAAAGTCATAAAGACCATGTGGGTGTTACGCAGGAGAGTTTTTTTATAGCGCACTCACAGCCTAAGCGGCTTTCGGTACGCATTCGGTAGCCAACAGACTTCGTCTCACGCAACAAAGAGAAAGTGGGACGCATAGCAGAGTCAGGAGAGCAGTTGAGGTAGTGAGTAGCATTGAAGTAGCAGCTCAGGACCGCTGAAAAAGATGAGCTATAGTCGGCACTAGGAGAGAAGCTGTCGTTGCTTAAGAATTGTGGAAGCGAGTTCCACAGTCTAGGACGTGCAGAGCCAAATACAATATCCCTAATGTTCGTCTATTGGTCGAAGGACAGTCACTTTCAGTTTGTGATCCTATGCAAACACATCAATGTAAACATGTAAAGTAAATAAGGAGTGGGCCTTGGAATGCCGTTTGCGGCCGGTTCCTATGGGCGGGGCGGGGAAGAGGAGGCAGGACTAGGCCCCAGCCGAGAAGGGGTTTACTCTTTTATGATCTGGTTATACTACCAGTCGGACGTTTGATCTCGAGGGGCGTGTCAATTCCGGGAAAGTCTTACGTTTTGTCATTTTTGAAAATTATTTTCTGAGGGTCCGTTTAGGGCTGAGTAGCTTATATTCGCAGAGTTTACCAGAAAACCGCAGTTCCGGCTCTGCTATTTTTCAATGAAAATTATTTTGTTGAGCTTGATGATACTTCCGGTTTTAATATGTTTTAGATAACAATTTTATTGACCATGTTCCAGTCATCTGACAACCACCAAAATTTGTGATTGCATTTATAATTGGTTTATCTTTTAATATGCAAACATCAAATAAATTAACAGTTCCTAATTAAAGTCTTAAACTTTTCGTCGACTACCCCGTTATATGCAATCTAAATTGGAGCTTCGCTCTGACGATTTCAGAATGATTTGCAGCGGATTAGGGTGGATTGCTGTACTTGTTAAGGCAATTTCGGGTGATGGCCGGGCGTTGCCAGAGATCGCGCTTGTACACTGGCTTGAATTTACGTAGTGTGCACTTAACGCACTGTGCTAACTAGCGATACAAATTGGTGCTCGGCGTAACCTATTTTGGAGCATTTTGGAGTTAATTGAAATGAATGATGGTATTGCAGTCGATTGCAGTGCATTGCCCGAGACGCCCGTGCTAATTCTCGTGAAATTTAGTAAGTACACTTGTAACAGAATGTGCTGTCACATTTCATTCATTCTAAAAGAGATTTTTTCGCAGGATATTTTTTAAACTGCTATGAATTGCAGTGGATTTTGATGAATCAATTTGGTTAGCGGTTTCCCAGTCTATTGCAGCGGGTTGCATGAGAGTTCGCACGCTGAGCGGCGAGAGTTTTTGCGAGTGCTGTTAAAACATAGCCTAGTTTCATATTCAATCCTAGTGGGTGCTTCACGGTGGCTTAAAATGCCAATTGCGGTGGATTTCGCTAAGTTGCGCTACAGGCCTCCGTCTTTGCAGCCAATTTGCTTGAGAGTACTTAAGTGTAATTGAATGGAATTTGGACTCGGATGTGGATTCGGACCCTCCTCGCTCAAGAAGTATTGGGTGATGGATAAATCATTTCAAAAGCTGCCAAGATATTAGCAGAAAGACTCTGCCTAAGTCAGTAATCCTGAGCAAGTCGTTATACGTTCGCACCAGTACCAACTGTGCGGAGTGATTTTCTCGAAAATCTGAATGCAATTTTCGTACTAGTTCTGAAGTTTGGACACAAGAGCGTAGCAGGTCTGCCACTATTTGTTCGGTCCACATTCTTCGAAAGGAACAGCACTAGAAGGACTTAGCGGAACTTCTATAGCTCTCTAAATTGTCCTCACACCAACGAAAACTCATTTACTGGGTGCAAGCAACCTCTTGATACCAGGTGAATAAAATGTGGCTATTTACTATTCTCTGAATCATCAATAGCATGAACTACAATGTTCGACTGTCACCTGTTTGGTTACACTGATAGGGATAGTTCTTAACAGAACTAAGTCTGCCTTAAGTCCCTCACTAATTCGGGTAGCGGCACATCGCATGTGATATGCGAGAACCTGACATCTGCAGTCGGCCGAACAGTAAAACTGAAGAATTTTATTGGCTATCCTGCAATAGCAGTTTTATGGAAAAGTGGGCATTCTTGCATTTGTATCCTAAGAAATTAGGAAAAATACTGTACTGAAGGAAAATCCGTTACTTATAATAGCAGTAGTATCACCTTTCTAATCTCTAGTGGCAATAGTAGGATAATCTTTGATAGGTATAATAATGTTAATGATAATGATAATCTGTCGTTTCAAGAGCACCCTAGGACAACGTGAAATACTGGTGCAATTAAGTGAGCTTCGCAGAATCTATTGCTATACCGGCGCAGGCAATAATGTCGTCGTGTGGACCTATCCGAAAGTAGAAAAGTGCCTGAATGCAAGGGCTTTGTGTAGTCTATCCTGCACGACAGTCGGGCCAGTGTGGATCAATAATTTCTGGGGCATTTCGATTCTCCTAGCGTGAATAATTCACTCCCTGAAAGCTGATGCTTAGTTGCCTGGTCAGCGAAATTTAAATATCTACTGGAGGCAAAAACTGGCCTCCCTATCCTTTTTCAAGATACCTGAGCAAGTGGTGGTCAAGCAGTTAAATGATATATAAAATCACCAGACCAGGATACAAGTTCAAAAAAGAATTGAGAAGTAACCAGTACATGGAAAATGCCCTGGGTTTATACCACAAGATCCCGAATCATGTTGATCAGGGTGATGCGTCTCTGCTGGAACTCCTGTATCTATCAGCTGCATTTCATACTATTGACCACCAGATTCTTCCGGAGCGGGTCTTGACACGCATGTGTATTACTTGTGCAGCGCTAAACTGGGTTAGGTCTACCTCAGTAGATATATATATATATATATATATAATTCATTTGTATAGCGCCCCAAGAGAACTTAATCTCTATTCAGGCACTTCACATATGCCTCGGGGCTGGAGCCCACGACCTCAGCCAGGCCTTGATCGGGACGAGCACCTTACCCGCTGGACCAAACCAGCTCAGAGTGTAGTTGCAATTGGCTGTTGGTATTTTGAGGAGCCCTAAGGTAAGGTACTTGACGCGGTTTAGGCCCGTTTTAGGCCCCATTCTTTTCACTCTCTGTAGAACTAGGGCCGTTGACGTAGAAATGAAAGCCAAACTTGTGTTTGGCTATGACATCGACCGGAGGAAGAGTGCAGATACTTCGAGCCATCTGAGCCACGCTCGTTATCCAGCTCACTTAGTTACCACTGCGGCCTGATTCAACGACATTCGCAATCGGTTGGTTCCCCTAAAGCTTGTAAAATATTCCTATTGTTTATGGGCATGCCTATTGTCACCCTAGAATTGAGAGTCCTCATTCTCAAGATTGGTTTTACCGAATATTACTACCGTTGCGTCTGTCATAGTGTTGGCGTACTAGCCCAAAGTGAAATGCCATTAGATAAGCACGTTTCCTCCTGAATCGAGTGGACCTACTTTAGATTTAGTGACCATTGCGAAAATCCGGACCTGCTTATATGAGAGTACTACAGTAAAAAGGGTTCAAGCGCTTACACCATCGCTTCAAATTAATATTCATGACTACCAACCTATACTCTCAATCATCTGCAACTGGTCTGCAGCTCAGTGGTTCGTCTGGCTGCCATAAACCATCTGTACAGTGCCTTAAGAGACCTTAATCTCTATCCAGGCGCTTCACATATGGCGCAGGCCTCGAGCCCATGATCTTGGTCATTAAATACAGTAACCTTGAAGCTGGTAGCTAATGATGAGCACCTTAACCTATGCGCCAAACCAGAGCGGCCGCAAAGATCACACAGTTACTTAACGTCCTATGCAGTGTAGTATCCTGACCAGACACGAAACGGACAAATCTCTTTTTATGACCCCAGGGACTTCGTAATGTACATTGGCTTTAAATTGGTATTGACTTGAACTCCATATAAACGGTCGTCAAAAGCACAAAACATTTTCGCGATAACTACTGCGTTTAATTTTGGCAAGTACTTGCTTGATAATAATAATAAAAAATAATCATAATTAATTTGATAAAGCGCCCTAGGAGAACTCAATCTCTTTCTAGGCACTTTACATGTGCTGCAAAGGGAAGCGCGATTGAATGGTGAGTAATATCGTGCTGGATAAACAACATGAATAACATGGTTAGGAGTGACATGCACAGGGTCAGCATGCAAATGTGGTTAGTGGCAGCATGCACAGTGTCAGCACGCGTAAGCACGTGAAGTACGAATCACAGGGACCCACTAAATGCTGTCCTAAATAGGTGCGTCTTTAATTTCTTTTTAAAGTGGTCAAGTCAGGGGATGTTCTGACGCAAGTCGGGAGGAAGTTCCAGGCTTTGGGAGCATACGAACTAAATGCAGGTCTCCAAAGGATTTGAGGTTTGTACGAGGTATTTGTAGACTGTTGGATTCCGAAAAGCGGGTGGTACGATGCTTGGCCTGGTGGGGGATTAGATTTGAGAGATAGGCTGGAGCCAATGAATGAAGGGACCTAAAAGTGAGCGACAAAACCTTAAAGTCGATCCTTTGCTCAACTGGTAGCCAGTGCAGGTCGGCGAGAAGTGGTGTGATGTGACAACTGCGACGCTCACGACAGACAAGCCTAACTAGGGAGTTTTGTACCAGCGGCAATCGCCTGATTGCACATGCCGGTAGGCCAGCAAGCATTGAATTACAAAAAATACAGGGTTTAGCGCGAACGCAGACCCCCACAGGCATAAATCATGCACCCGAGTTGCCCCTATTTGGGGCAATCACAGGCGTCAGCCCGACCGATTTGGAGTGGTTAGGCCTCGTCCTGGAGGCACCGCGGTCATGATCGCGGTCGCCCTTGTGCTAGGTAAGTATCTATAAAGTAAGTATACCAATCTAGGCTTTCACTTTTATGCGGACGAGACTCAGTTGTACCTCTGCTTTGATCTCTTCCAGCCTTCGAGCACCTCAACTTCTCTCAACTCATTTGCTGCATGTACTGATGGCATCCGCACATGGATGGCAGCAAATTTCGAGAGAAGCTATCGGCTGGATCATCACAAGGATCATCACGTAAGGAGCTAATTTGGGAGCGGTTGGGGAGATGGTTGATCCTTTGCATTAGATTTCTTTGAGGTGTCGAATCTGGGAGAGAAGCCATCCACCACACGAGAGAGTCTGGCATCGAATTTCGCGCCATTTCGCGCTTCCGGCCAGTAGCCTTTGTTCATACTTCCGCCGGCTGCGTTTAGTTTTACCGGGCCTCCTGTGGCTGTGCATGCTCGCGTCAGAGGTATTACGTTAACACTGGACCCGATGGCACGAAGAGGCTAAAACCGATGTAGCGATAAAATGGGTGTGAATGAGTGGAAATATTGCCGGCCTTGTACATCCGGAGGAATCCGAGAAGGAATTTTTCTCTCCGTGCTTTAAGCAACCGGGATCTAACGTAAACTCTATAGGAGAAAGGAAACTGTAGCTGACTTTCTCGAATTTGTTCCGTCCACAATGCAGCCACATGAACCGCCAGCTGTAGGAGCGCTGAGCGTATCCCGTTGTGCCGTAGCCCTCCCAAAACTCAACTGCAGCTGTCCAGTCTAGAAAGAACCGGACAGCCGGCAAGATCCAGAGCCCGTGGTCCCCACTAGCAGTAGCGGGCACCTGCGTCGGGCGACTGCATCGGCGAAAGGCGCCGACGCAGGTGCGTCGTCCCCCGTTAGTAAACCGCCTTCTCGCGCCTCCACCGCCGCCGCAGCGAGAGCCAACTAGCGAGTATTCGCGAGGAGGCGCGGCGCTCGACGAGCTTCGGACGCTGCGCGCCCGCAGAGAGCTGCTGCCGCCGCCGTCCGTCCAAGAGATGCTTGCGTCCGCTCACTTTTCCCGGCGCTGCAGTCAGCGACGCAGCGGACGCCGAGCGCCCGAACGGCCGCACGCGTCTCCGGCGCTCGGATCGCTCGTCGCGCGGAAATGTCGCCGCTGGCTACCCGCCGAGCGCGCGCGCACGCGCCAGACGCTTGGACACTCGAGGAGACGCGGCTCGCGAGCTCAGCCGCGGCCATGAGAGCGCAGGCTCGGCCGTCGTTTAAATGACTCGCGAAGCGGTAGCATCGAAGGCTACAAGGATTATAAGGAGCAGCCCGCGTTGAAGACCTGGCTTAGATCTTATATGGACATTGAGCATTTTTAGAAAAAATCAGTTCGTCTGAAGCCAGACGGTGGTTGTTAAAAATGGTTGCTTTTATTTTGCGATCTTTTCAAAACGATTTAATAAATACCATTACCAACGCATATTTATAGCGTCCGAAGAGAACTAAGCACGCGTCGAGGCCATTTACGCGAGCTGAAAATGACGCGCAACAGCCGATAATTAAGCTCAGGCAAACTCATTCCGTATGATGCACGCACGAAGCAAAAGCTAAGATGATTCGGTATGTTTGTAGCGCCATTTTAAATGCCCTAAAGTCAGGGCATACTTTTAGATCACGGCAATTAAATTCAGGTTTTGAGAGCAACTGAACTCTAGAAGTTCTCTTTAAAGAATTGCGGGTTGTCTGGAAGTAAAGCAAAACGATCAGGCTTTAAAGTTTAATTTCTAGAAGCAGATACAGTTTTGGTAAGTCTGATGTGGAGTTATTTTTAATCGGTAGGCTGACGTAAAAAGAATGAAAGGATCTAAAAGTGAGCGACAGGACTCGAGGTCAATACACTGCTTAGCGGATAGCCACTGTCGACTAGATGGAAGTAGTGCAATTTGGCAGCCACGAAAATCATTACCGATCAACGCAGCGGACGAGCTTTGCACCATCTGCTAGTGTCTCACATCGCAGGCCTGGAATACTTACAAGAGGAGAAGGAGACTTGTTAGGGAAGGCAGAGGAATATATGCAGAAAGGAAATTGATGCTCTAATTAACTTGGCGGCAAGCTCCTATCTGCAAAAGCGTTTCGCAATATTACGCTCTCAAATTTAGGCAGATTTACTGCTTTAAGAACAAATATGTATATATAGTTCATTTGCGTAGCGCCCTAAGATAACTTAATCTCTATTTAGGCGCTTCACCTATGCCGCAGGGCTCGAGCACTCTGACCACTGCCACACCTTGGTCAAGGCGAGCACCTTAACCAACGGTCTTTCATGGTGTTCGTTGAGTAATAATAATAATAATACATTTGATGTAGCGCCCTCAGAGAACTCGATTTTTTCTATGCACTTTACATTTGCTGCAAAGGAAGCAGGATCGAATGGTTAGTGGTAGCATGCTCAATAAACAACAAGGATAGCATGGCTAGGGGTGACGTGTACAGGGTTAACATGCAAGCATGGTTAGTGGCAGTTTGCACAGTGTCAGAACGCATAAGCGAATGAATCACTTAAACCCACTAAATGATGTGACAAATACATGCTTTTTTAGATAATTTTTTAATGTGGTCAAGTCAGGAGATGCCGTGACGAAAGTCGGAAGTGAGTTCCAGACTTTGGGAGTATTACGTATAGTTCCAGACTTTGGGAGCATACGAACTAAATGCAGGTCTCCAAAGTGTTTGAGGCTCGTACGAGGTATGGCTAAACGATAAGATTCCGTAAAGCGAGTGGTACGATGCTTAGCCTGGCGGGGAAATAGATCTGATAGGTAGGCTGGAGCCAAAAAATGAAGGGACCTAAATGTGAATAACCGAACCTTTAAGTCGATGCATTGCTTGACTGGGAGCCAGTGCAGGTCGGCGAGAAGCGGTGCGATGTGGCAACTGCGACGCTCACGACATACAAGCCTAGCTGCAGAGTTTCGAACGAGCTGTAAGCACCCGATTGCACAGTAGAGCCGAACATTATCGCGTCTGCGTTCGGTTTCGTCGCTAATGTATGGGCGAGATCGATTCCTCTGGCAGCAGTGTGGCTCGCGTCTGTATTCTTGCTCGCGTCGGACTTGCTTGCACCACCAGCCGTCCCGGTTCACTTAGAGGCACTAGCTCCGCCGTGGCGACCAGCCAGCCGCGCCCATTGAGGCGCTAGCTCGCCTGCTGTTCGCTGTAGTACCGAAGTACCCATCGAAGTACCTACCTAGCCCGAAGCTGTACCTGAACCGCGCACACCTAAAGCTCTGCCCGCTCGTTCCGGTAGTTGGCAAATATTGCAGGATCCCCGTTGGGCAGCTCATCAGGATCGGTCAGTTCAACTTGTTCCTAACAGTCAATCGAAGCTGCTGGCCTCTTGCAATGGAGCGGACTGAGAGCTGGGTATACCGGGCAAGGTCGCGACGGAACCGGCCTCAGCGGTGTAGCCGCCAAAAGACGGCCGCGGCCCGTTTTTTGAGGGGTACTACTGCTACTACCCGCTTGCGAAAATTGCCGGCGTCGCCGGTCGGTTGGTCAGCCGGTCGGCTGCATCTCGAGCCGACCGGCTGACTGAACGCTGCTGCTTAAAACTAGGTAAACGGAGCAGGCAGCGAGGAGAGGAGCGCCGCTTTCTGTTTGCCGGCGAAGCGCCGGCCGTCAAGCTGCCGTGCATCGGAACTCGAATATCAGTCAGGAGGGTAAAGATGGCGGCGGCGGCGCCGGTGCCGGCCAGACGCCGTTGCCGCCGCACGAGCATCTAGCCAGCACTGGGAGCCGAAGCAGCCCTGCCGGTGCGGCCTGCCAGCCAATGCGGCGTCATTTCCGCCCAGAACCAGCTCACTTCCGCTATGGTCATAGTGCCCATTTAATAATAATATAATAATATTGCACTTGATAAAGCGCCCTCAGAGAACTTAATCTCTTTCTAGGCGCTTTACATTTGCTGCAAAGTGATACACAATAGAATAGTAAGTAAAATCATGCTTGAAAAACAAACAAAATGAATAACATGGTTAGGGGTTACATGCACTGGGTCAGCATGCAAATGTGGTTAGTGGCAGCATGAACAGTGTCAGCACGCATAAGCACATCGAGGACGAATCACAAGGACCCACTAAATGCTGTCCTAAATAGGTATGTTTTTAAGTTTCTTTTAAATGTGGTCAGGTCAGGGGATGTTCTGATGCAGGTCGGGAGGGAGTTCCAGGCTGTGGGAGCATACGAGCTAAATGCACGGTCTCCAAAGGATTTAAGGTTTGTACGAGGTATTTCTAGACTGTTGGATTCCGAAAAGCGAGTGGTACGATGCTTTGCCTGATGGGGTAGTATCTCTGAAAGATAGGCTGGAGCCATAGAATGAAGAGACCTAAAAGTGAGCGACAAAACCTTGAAGTCAATCCGTTGCTTGACTGGTAACCAGTGCAGGTCGGCGAGAAGTGGAGTAATGTGGCAACTGCGACGCTCACGACAGACAAGCCTAGCTGCAGAGTTTTGCACCAGCTGCAATCGCCTGAATTTAAGCCCATTCGATGCTATCACCAGCGTCTGTGTATACACATTCCAAATGGTTGCTTTTTAAAACTATCTTTCACGAATCACGTTTTCAAGCTATCTTTTTAGCTCATAGCACCCTCAGAGAACTCAATTTTTTCTAGGCACTTCACATTTGCTGTAAAGGCAGCATGATCAAATGATTAGTGGTAGCATGCTCAATAATAGCAAGCATATTATGGTTAGGGGTGACATGCACAGAATCAGCATGAAAATATGGCTAGCGGCAGCTTGCACAGTGTCAGCACGCATAAGTACGTCTAGGAAGAATCAGATAGACCTACCACATGCTGCGATAAATCGATGCGTTTTTAATTTCTTTTTAAATATGGTTAAGTAAGGGAATGCCATGATGCAAGTCCGGAGTGAGTTCCAGGCTTTGGTAGGGTAATAGTTGCGATGCACTTGTTTTGGGGACGTCGATAAATATTTTCGTATGCTGTGCATAACTTTAGAATGCCCGTGACTGTAGAAAACCCGCCCACTACGCGAACGAATAAACAGGCGCAACAGCTTCGGCCATGTTGTGAGGTTGTTTTTGACTCAGAGTGTATACGTGCGGACCTGGAGTCTGCAACGTACCTAATAGCAAAAACAAAAACAAAAATTTGTTTGAAGCAATATTGATTTTCTATTTATTTTACGCCTGAGCAAGGAGAAAACCATAATTTGTACCTGCGAACAAAAGCTACCGCAAGATATCGATAGCCGAGTCCCCGAAGCCAAGATGACCGCGCCTCGGCGTGTGGAGGATCTAGTCGCTAGCGACGCCAATTCTCTGCGCAAACAGTAACCGTATGCTGCATAGACAACTGATCGACACCGTCTATTCATGGCACGAGCAGTCTTTAATGCAAATAAAGTGTCCGCTTTTTCCTCGAGTCCTGCACTCGATTCCAGCATGGATGGTCAGTGGCCATACACGGCGTGGGCCCAGTGCGAGCTTAACAAAGGAGCTGAGGGATGAGACGTTCGATTGCATCCACCAGTCTGCAGCATTTACTCTTTTTTTTATGTGAATCGACTGAGTAGCTACTCCCGAATTAAGTCGTCTCACGAGGCGAACCATTCAATTAGCTTTTGAAATAACGACCACTCAGACACAAGGCATACACTGCATAATAACACCTTGATAATTGTTTGCATTCAGACTCCAGCTTGACAGTATTCCCTACAACCGATGATGAAGGCATATAAAACTACTGCACTCGTAATTTTTGGCATTGCAAAAGATTCCATATCGCTAGCTGTTACAGAAGCCCGGGATAGAATATAGTGTAAACAAAAATGGAGACCGGGAGGCTACGAGTGCAATGGTCTATGAAGACTTTGAGCTTGTTGAAGTGAAGACACAGTCATGCCATAAAACAGGGCTTTTAACAGCTAATATTGCAGAGTATTAAATAGCACTTCTGCTGTTTGTATGCACATCCTCATCTCGAAAAAGGTATTTCAAAGTTACTCGATTGAGAAAACATCAATATTTAATCATTATCATTTGCCATTCAATCGTTACTTTTGGTGTCCGGAATATTACATTTAAGATCGCGTCAACGCCAACTCCTGTTCCAAGAAAACCATGTTTAGAGATTCAATTGTTGGTTATATCAATTAGAGGTCGACAAACAAGCAAGTGCATTGTCACAATCGGGCAGGCACAGTGTTTAGTAGCGAAACCTATAGTAGCGTGCCAAACTAGTTGCCAATACCTTGATGACCCTGTATACAATCCCCTCAACCTATTTCGGCTGTGCAACTGCACCGGTCCAGCTGATCGGCTGACTCACTCAGCTGTGACGTGCACCGGACATGTGTTTTGCGTGTAATGCCTCTGCTGTCGGCCGCCTTGTTCTTTTCAGCAGCGCATGCTAACCCCCATTCTTTCCATGCTCAGCAACTCGCTTCTCAAACTGCTCGCTCTGCTGTACAGTGTAGTACCACTTCCATTCGCCAGTAGTTCCTTAACGATCACCGAGTGACAGCACGAAGTTAGTGCTAAGTCAATGGAGAAGCTCGCGAGCCTGCTGTATACCTTGCCTCCATAAGCCGGACGCACCTTTGTGGACGAAGAAAGAATTCGGCTTTTCAGCCTTTGTTGCCTCGATGGTGCAGGAATCGGCAATCTTTTTGATCGTATCATCATTTAACGCCTTCCCAAGAAAAATTCCGATTTTACGAATGCTGCCGACAAGGTCCTGCAAAACGATCTCACCATGATCGGTTGACCTGAGCAAAAGTATTTTCCAAAGCGATTTGTTCGCACTCCTTGCATTCGCCGGCGAAGTTTAGCAGTTAGTAGCCAAGTCATCCCCTTTTGCTGACTCTTGAAGTTGAACGCTATAAGATGATTTCGCTGAATGTGTGACAGTAATTTCAATATACAGAATGATCATCGGCCGTCCAAAATGGCACGCTGTCCAAAACATTGGTCAATGAATAGGAAACGTTCCAGAAATCTGTAGATTACCGGTACTGTGCTCAATCCGATTGAGCAATCTTAGTCCCATTTCCATGGAAGTGGAACGAGTGCTTCAATCTAAGGCTATGCTAAATTTCGGCCTAGGTGCTGTGCTTCTCAAAAACGATTTCAGTGCCTTCAGAGCTGAACAAGCAATTACTGCACTCTCCTTCTAATTGCTTCTAATAAACACTATAGATCAGATGGATGCCAGGCAAACTATTTTGTGTCTTATCGATGCTTTAGTTAAACCGTATACGTTATTATTAATAATAATTGTGCTCACAGCAAGTCCAATAAATTTTAATTAAAAAGATTTGATGTCGAAGGGAGCAATAGCTTCAAAAAATCAAAGCGAGACGGCAATATGAAAAAAAAATATATATATTTGCTCGTTTAATTGCATACGAAAGATACGAAAGAATGATCGACAAGAGTCCCAAGCGTATTGCCATCCGTGCTCACTAACCCATGAGGTGAGGGTTTCTTACAAGGTTAATTCTGTTCTCTGCCGTCTCAGCCGGGTGGCGGCCCCCTTTGATGATAACCATGAGCTGGGCTAGGAGGGCTGAGCAAGCGATCCACACTCTCTGTTTAAGCGTTCACTAACCTTCAGCAAGCCTACTTTCTGTGTTAGCAAGCACTCTGTTTCCCTCTCTCTGTCTCTGTGTGTCTCTGTCTCTCTCTCTCTCTCTGTGTCTCTCTGTCTCTCTCTCTCTGTGTCTCTCTCTCTCTCTCTCTCTCTCTCTCTCTCTCTCTCTCTCTCTCTCTCTCTCTCTCTCTCTCTCTCTCTCTCTCTCTCTCTCTCTCTCTCTCTCTTTGGTGCAGCTCACACCAATCTAATTCGGCAGTGCCTAGTTTCAGCACTCCCTTTCACTGCAGCTACACTATGGCTCTGCATAGATACCCACAGCAGTAAATTCAACCAGGGGCCACGACTGAGCGTCGTTCCTCTGTGAAAATCGGAAGCAAGCAGGTGGTCAGGTAGTTTCAGCCTGTTCGTGCCCTGAGGTCCTGTGTGGACAATAAATTAGCTGTCCCATTCCTCCGCTTAAAGACAGTTGGCGACAGAAGCTTTAGCTCTGCAGGTCCTAGACTGTGGAACTCGCTTCCACAATTCTTACGCAACGACAACTACTCTCCTACTGCCAACTATGGCACATCTCCTAACTCTGCTATGCTTCCCACTTTCTCTTTGTTGCGTGAGACGAAGTCTGTTGGCTACCGAATGCGCTAGGCTATCAAAGCCGCTTAGGCTGTGAGTTCGCTATACAAGACTCTCCTGCGTAACACCCACATGGTCTTTATGGCTTTGTGGAGTTATAGACGGAGATACATTACATTAAATTACAAGGTATCGAGTGTTACCAGATTCATTGTGTGGTCTGCCTCATTGAGTGAGACACGCACCTTTGGAAGCAGTCCAGGGGGGAGGGTTAGCATTTCCAGTATATAGATAGCCGTGCACTCACGTCACGTTCGTTCGTGCACCTTCGCAAATCTGTAGCAATGCATGCAGAGGGAGGCATCTTTTCACAGAGGGATGCTTCACACGATTTTCGTCGGGGTTGAGTAAGATTGGCCGATAGTTAGCCTTCGGGCCACAGGTTTCAGCTTCACCAATTTGAAGCTTTTACACGAATTTTTTGTAGATGACATTTGAAAAGGCTGAAGTTGGAAAGGGAACATTCAGAATTTTTAGAAGTAAAGTACAACCGACCATAAAAAATGTCCTCTGTCGGCCATTAATGGGTACTCAAAAATAAAGCCCGCCTCCGCAAAATGCCAGAGTTTCTTAGATAAAACTTGAGAATATTAATGGCTATGAGGCTAACGAAGCCTTAGGGGCAGTGCACCTTTTATGCTAACTTTTCCGGTCTGTCTCCAAAGAGATAGAGAGAGAGAGAGAGAGAGAGAGAGAGAGAGAGAGAGAGAGAGAGAGAGAGAGAGAGAGAGAGAGAGAGAGAAAGAAAGAGAGAAAGAGAGAGAGAGAGAAAGAGAGACGAAGTCTTGAGCCTAGAGGTCGCTAGCATCGCAAAATTAGTAAGGCACTAGTCTTAAGTCGTTTAGGAGCAACAGGCTGCCAAAACAAAATATTAAATTTTTAAATTCACTTTGCATGCCGTTAAACTGCAACGACCTTCGAGAAAAACCGGAATTAGGTGCCTAAGTATGTTTACATTCAGCCTTGAAGTTTCTAACGGCTCTGGTGCTGGACCGCATGACGCCAAAGTGAGTATCTATTGAGCTTTTTAGTTTTCCCCCAAAGACCTGACAGCACTTATCTGTATAGTTACCATTGAGGAGGCTGCCAGGATTCATAATTTTGTATATTGACCCTGTGCATGTCACCCCTAACCATGTTATTCACGCTGGTTATCAAGCATAATACCACTAAGCATGCGATTGTGTTTCCTTTGCACCAAATATAAAGCGCCTAGAAAGAGATTGAGGTCTCCGAGGGCGCTTTATTGAGTGCATTATTATTATTATAATTTGGATAACAAGTTACTGGATAGGAAGTGTTTACAAATAATAATGCACTTGATAAAGCACCCTCAGAGAACTCAATCTCTTTCTAGACGCTTTAAATTTGCAGCAAAAGGAAGCGCGATTGAATGGTGAGTAATATCATGCTTCATAAACACGAATAACATGGTTAGGGGTGACATGCACAGGGTCAGCATGCAAATGTGGTTAATGGCAGCATGCACAATGTTAGCACGCATAAGCACATGGAGGACGAATCACGGGGACCCACTAAATGCTGTCCTAAATAGGTGTTTTTTCAAGTTCTTTTTAAGCGTGGTCAAGTCAGGGGATGTTCTGACGCAAGTCGGAAGGGAGTTCCCGGCTTTGGGAGCATACGAACTATATGCACAGTCTCCAAAGGATTTGAGGTTTGTACGGGGTATTTGTAGACTGTTGGATTCCGAAAAGCAGGTGGTACGATGCTTGGCCCGGTTGGGGAGTAGATCTGAGAATTAGGCTGGAGCCAAAGAATGAAGTGACCTAAAAGTGAGCGACAAGACCTTGAAGTCTATCCGTTACTTGATTGGTAGCAATTAGAGGTCGATGAGATGTGGTGTGATATGGCAACTGCACTGCTCACGACAGACAAGCCTAGCTGTGGAGTTTTGCATCATCTGTAATCGCCTGATTGCACATGCCGGTAGGCCAGCAAGCAGCGAGTGGCAGAAGTTAAGACGGGATGTCAAAAATGCATGGACCAACTTAGACGTGGTATACTTATTCAAACAAGCCCGAATTTCAGCAATATTATGTAGCTAAAAGTAGGCAGACTTGACTGTGGAGCTGATGTGGTTGCCTAACGAGAGGTCACTTTGGAACATACCACCTAGATTTTGAAGCTGCCCAAGAGGCAAGACAAATTCAAGCGGTATTCCAGAAAATGACAATCATTTATCTTTTCGGTAGGAATAAAAATACTGCAAAAGCAGCAAGATCTGTATCTCTAGACAAGCTACCCAAGTCTTTTTGAAAGTTATCATATTTTACGGCAAGGCTAGCTGGCCAGCCAGTTTGCTGTGAAATTTCCTGCACCGATAGCGGAGTGCCATACTGTGTACACCAAGTGGTTGCAAAACCATTGACGTCGTCGAGAGAGCTTCAGCTAGTGCATGCCATTTCAAAATATATTATCAAGGTAATCGACTTAACTGCGACCGTTTGGAAAGCACGTGTGAAATTTGGCATCCTGAAAATGTCAAAGGGCATCTTACCCAAGAATGCAGAAGGCTTTCCCATAAAATTGACAGCTAACTAATGGAGGCACCTTCCAATGTGCTTATACCTTAAGACGAGCTCAATTAGAAAAAATTTCTAAGCTTCAATTTGAACCGGAAATGGGATGAAGGGTCTGCTTTCGGATTATTAGATGCGAACATACAAATGTCAGCGATAACGTTGCAATTTTCGGCAATACACTTACAATTAGCCAAAATCCCTCACAGGCCTTTAAAAACGGTACATGGTAATAGGTCATCGTTTGTACATAGAGCCTGGTCAGTTTAAGCAATCTGCCTGTAGCAGGCTCCAGACATGGTCATCAGTATCTGTTCATATTCATGTTAAATAAATCCTTTATGAGAAATAATTTCTGCTTTATGTTTCCCTCTAATACCTAAACGTTATTAAATATGGAGTATCTAGTGGTAGCAGAAATAATAAGAAAAATAATGGTCGCAACTGCCTTCGTGTTTACGTTAGCATGCTAGCCAGTTCGAAACAATAATAATATTAATGCACTTGATAAAGCGCTCTCAGAGAACTCAATCTCTCTCTAGGTGCTTTACATTTGCTGCGAAGGGAAATGCAATTGAATGGTGAGTAATAAAATGCTCGATAAAAAAGACAAAATGAATAACATGGCTAGGGGTGACATGCACAGGGTCAGCATGCAAATGTGGTTAGTGGCAGCATGCACAGTGTCGGCATGCATAAGCACGTGAAGGACAAATCACATAGACCCACTAAATACTGTCCTAAGTAGGTGTGTTTCAAGTTCCATTTAAATGTCGTCAAGTCAGGGGATGTTCCTATGCAATTCATGAGGGAGTTCCAGGCTTTGGGAGCATACGAACTAAATGCACGGTCTCCAAAGGATTTGAGGTTTTTACGAGGTACTTGTAGACTGTTGTATTCCGAAAGCGAAGCGGGTGGTACGATGCATGGCCTGGTGGGGAAGTAGATCTGAGAGATAGGCTGGAGCCAAAGAATGAAGTGACCCAAAAGTGAGCAACAAAACCTTCAAGTCGATCCGTTGCTTGACTGGTAGCCAGTGCAGGTCTGCGAGAAGTGGTGTGTTGTGGCAACTGCGACGTTCACGACAGACTAGCCGATACTATATAAATACTTGTTGCCTTTAGCATGCTTGAGGTTATACGTGCCACTGACACTTGAATATCGACTCCTTTGAGAGTTTTTAAGACCCTGAATTGAGATTGTGTTCTCTAGGCTGCTACATATGCGACCAATTACCAATATTATTTTTAAAAGAGAAGTACGGCATTTGTATATCACCCTATGGTAACTAAATCTCTTTCTAGGTATTTCAAATGTACTGTAAATGAAGCATGTCAACTGATAAGTGACAACAGCACGGTCTTAGCGTCTTGAGTTTCTTGACCCGTGAGTAACTTCTCCGATGCTGTCTTATGTTTGGATCGGTAAGCAAAAGCCAGCCTTGCTTTTGTGTGCTGCAAGTCAAGAATGGCTTGCGATTGGCCACCAGCTCATTTATTCTTCATTCGACAAGCCATCTACTCATGACATTAGGCTGAAAATCATCCCCGTTGCATAGCAGAGACTCGGGCAGTGCATTTTAGCAGTGGCTAACCTATCCTTCAGAGCTAGGCTATTGAGGAGCCTGACCTCACTAGAATTAACTCAAGGGTGACCGGATCACGGCAGTGCCTCTGTGCTACCTTAGTCTAAGTTTTTCCTAATACTGTTTCTAACCGATCTTAAGCCGCCTCACTATTTGTAGCTTTTAACGGCCATCTCTGTCAACATAATCGAAACCACTCTTACACACTAAATAAATAAATAAATCCTAGCTGATTAAACAGCCTCTTTTTGTATAGCGACAGAAGAGCCTTTACGGCTATCACCACCGCTTGCAGTGGCGATAAAGAATCGCCCACTGCAGGAATCGAACCCACGACCTCGGGACCGAGATCGTGAAAGCAACCGCCCTACCTAGTGTGCCATCATGGCTCACTGACTAAGAAAGGTGTGCAAGTGGCGGCATGTTCTGGTCGCCTACCTTGCGTCTCAATGGAAGGGACTGGCCTCAACCGGTGCAGAAACATCCAGATACCTTAGCTCATTACTGGCCAAGGTATCGTTAGTGACGGAACGGGCCAAAAATAGGTTATGCTGGATGGCATCAAAGAGGGGGTACACAGTCACGTGACCACACATCCCCATCTGTTTTCCTGCGAACGGTTGGCTCGGTTGCCGACGAATGCAGTTATTTACTAAGCCAAGTGTAGAAAGCTGAAAATGAGTAAAATTATATTAACAGGTTGTTAAACTTCAATAATTAGTGTAATTTAATGACTTATTTGAAGTGTCATTAGCAACAATGGAGCTCAGACAGATGGACCAGGTTCGTAGAAGCGTTTAAAGAGTAATGTAGCTGTTACTGCTAGCCAGGACCTGCACAGTTTTATTATGCAGAGCCACATAAAAGAACAGTTCACTCGGAAACAGTAAAGACAACTGGTTAGCTGCAGAACTAGGGATAAAGCTCACAGTGGTGGTCTCACTGCTGTGCTAAGGGGCAGCTTCCAACTGCTCTAAAAGGTCAGTAAATGCTTTTTTTCACCTATTGGATGGGCTGTTTGCATACTGTTAAAAGTAGTTACCAGAAGTTGCTTTTCAAAGTAAGACCAGCAATTAGAAAATCTGCTTAGCATTCGACTAATCGAGGTTCAAAAAAGATTAGTAGAAAAGTGACTAAAGATGTACTAAAAACACACGGAGACTGAGTGTATACAAGTGCAAAGATGCATTACTCTACAGATGAAGCACGTGCATGCAGTGAACGAGGAATACCGTCGAGTGATCAGAAATCCAAAGCCCCGATGGAAAGTAGATAAAGCACAGCTCGCTTGAAACCTCAAAGCATCCTCACACTTATATTGCCCGGCCTAACCGTGAAAGTGCCAAGCGATGGCAACCGCGATGTTCAAGCTTGAAAATCTCTTAAGCTCACACTTGCTGGGTTATTTCCACTGCTGACATAGAAGGTAAACCCTTGCCAGGTGGGTAAAGCTCGGTGGCTATAGCATTATGGGATGGTGGCTCAAAGTGAACCACAGAGGCGATCGTACCTGCTTCATTTCTGCGTAGCTCAGCACGAGCAAGTGTGGTCTGTGCCCGTTCAGCTCGCAGTCTCTGAAATGCTCAAACCAGCCGCTAAACGGCCCTACAAAGAAAATGCAACCGAAAGCTGCCGATTCGCAATCTGGAGGCACCGGCCCAACTGTGGCTGCCACTGACACCACTGCTTGGTCTTAAGCTAGCACGTGCTGCATGCTGCTACCCAGGGCTACCTTTTCCACTGCTGAAGAGTGGCAGGAAGTTCTCCCACGATCAGCTAGGGCTGGGCTTCTGTTTTCGGGTCAGCATGTTGTACATGCTGACCCGTATGTCACGTGGGTCACGATACACGTAGATGATCTGCAATTTCGAGGTGCCTACTCTGCACATATCCTTTACCAAATTGATCAGGCATGCGACTGTGCTGAACTCAGCTAAAATGCTTGATCTTCTATTTGTCTTCTCTGCCGAGCTTGCATAGCGTCATGGGTTGACCACTGGAATTGATAGTAGAGGCAAGACCCAGCAATTATGCTTACTCTGCCCTTTCCAATGGTATATATCGATCACAAAGTACTTCTAGAGCGCCTCTCATCTCGCCTGGGCATCACTGGCACTGCTCTGCAGTAGTTCAGGTCCTATCTCAGTGGGAGACTCCAGAGTGTTGACGTGAATGGACAAAGATCATCTGAAGTACCTCTAAAATATGGAGTACCTCAGGGCTCTGTGCTAGGTCCGGTCCTTTTCACCGTTTATACTCTCCCTCTCGCTGATGTGATTGCCAAGCACAATCTAGGCTTTCACTTCTATGCGGATGACACTCAGTTGTACCTTTGCTTTGATCCCTCCCAGCCTTCGAGCACCTCAAATTCTCTCAACTCACTTGCTGCATGCATTGATGACATCCGATCATGGATGGCAGCAAATTTTCTAAAACTAAACGATGATAAAACTAACTTACTAGTTATGGGCAAACCTAGTGTTATTCAGAAATTGGAAAGGCTGACTTTCAAAATTGGCTCTGCCCCCATATCTCCAGTTGCATCAGCTCGAAATCTAGGTGTCATATTCCAAAGCGACCTCTCGTTAGACGACCACATCAGCTCCACAGTCAAATCAGCCTATTTTCAGCTTCATAACATTGCTAAAATTAGGGCTTGTTTAGATAAGGATACCACGTCCAAGTTGGTCCATGCATTCGTGACATCTCGTCTCGACTTCTGCAACTCACTGCTTACTGGCCTACCAGCATGTGCGATCAGGCGATTGCAGCTGGTGCAAAAAACTCTGCAGCTAGGCTTGTCTGTCGTGAGCGTCGCAGTTGCCACATTACTCCACTTCTCGCCGACCTGCACTGGTTACCAGTCAAGCAACGGATTGACTTCAAGGTTTTGTCGCTCACTTTTAGATCTCTTCATTCTATGGCTCCAGCCTATCTTTCAGAGATACTACCCCATCAGGCAAAGCATCGTACCACTCGCTTTTCGGAATCCAACAGTCTAGAAATACCTCGTAGAAACCTTAAATCCTTTGGAGACCGTGCATTTAGCTCGTATGCTCCCACAGCCTGGAACTCCCTCCCGACCTGCATCAGAACATCCCCTGACCTGACCACATTTAAAAGAAACTTAAAAACATACCTATTTAGGACAGCATTTAGTGGGTCCTTGTGATTCGTCCTCGATGTGCTTATGCGTGCTGACACTGTTCATGCTGCCACTAACCACATTTGCATGCTGACCCAGTGCATGTAACCCCTAACCATGTTATTCATTTTGTTTGTTTTTCAAGCATGATTTTACTTACTATTCTATTGCGTATCACTTTGCAGCAAATGTAAAGCGCCTAGAAAGAGATTAAGTTCTCTGAGGGCGCTTTATCAAGTGCAATATTATTATTATTATTATTATATATTCCATAATAATAATGCACTTGATAAAGCGCCATCAGCGAACTTAATCTCTCTCTCTAGGTGCTTTACATTTGCTGCAAAGGGAAATGCAATTGAATGGTGAGTGAAATCATGCTTGATAAACAAACAACATGAATAATAATAATAATAATAATTCACTTGATAAAGCGCCCTCAGAGAACTTAATCTCTCTCTAGGCGTGAATAACATGGTTAGGGGTGACATGCACAGAGTCAGTATGCAAATGTTGTTAGTGGCAGCATGCACAGTGTCAGCAAGCATAAGCACATCAAGGACGAATCACAGGGACCCACTAAATGCAGTGCAGGACGAAATACATCATGAACTTACCACATTACCAGGCTTTCGGAATAGTTGCCACAGTACTGCAGCCTACAGTTGCAGCTTAAGCCAACTCAGGTTTGAGACCACACGTTCAAAAATAAGCTTCCGGTTCGATCAAAATTAAGTTAGGTGATTTGAGTATTATTTAAATTCGTGTAGAGCCCAGCAAAAAATACACTGCACTGCTAGTAATAGCAGGGCATAAAAGATTGTCATATAAATATCAGCAGTACTCCAAACTTTTTATGAACGCCATGATTATCCAGCACATTGTCTCCAAAACTTGCACCAGATTGACAATAGCACCGGTCCTGCCGTCAGCTTAGTTACATCGTCCTGACGGCACTACGCACGGTGCTGTTTGTCGTGCTGCATTCACGGTTGCTATTTTCATTTCAGTGATGCATGCTGACTCCCGTGCGATTCTACAGCATTGCTACGCACGGTGCTGTTTGTCGTGCTGCATTCACGGTTGCTATTTTCATTTCAGTGATGCATGCTGACTCCCGTGCGATTCTTCAGCATTGCTATTGGAATTTCCAACTGCTTGCTCTGATGAACAGTATAGTAGGGTTTCAGATAGCTGCTGTTCCCTTAAAAGTAATCGAGTAACAACAGACTAACAGAGAACACTCCAGTGAGCAGCTTGCGAGCCTGCTTTATGCAAAGATTTGATGTGCTTGATATACCTTTATGGACAAAGAGAGAATATGTCTTTTCATCTTTTGTCGCCTCAATGGTACAGGAGTCAACAATTGTTTTGATCGTATCGTCACCCAACTCTTTTGCCCGAAGGTCGAAATCTTCCGAACAATACCAATAAGGTCATGCAAAAACGATCCTACCAGCATTATCAGCCCTAAACAAGCATATGCCTAAGCTAGGCTTGTTTCTCTCTCTTTGCATCGGTCTGCTGTATCCCGAAAGGTCAGAAGATTGCTAGCTATGAATTTGTTATTAAATAAATCTTGTTAATAAAATCAATGATGCTGATGCATCATTTTGAGCAACTTCAAGAGATATCACTAACAGTGTTACAGTATTTTCAGTTGTCAGAATAACTACAGCCGTCTGCCGTGATGCTAAATAGTGCCAAAAAGTGGACTAGAATAGGTAGCTATCCGGCAGTCTATTACCTAACTGTCCAGTGATATATCCGATTTAGCTATCAAAGCTCTGTTTCCAAGGCTCTAGAAGCAAGGTTTCAGTGTAGGCCTCTGGTGTAACCTTCTGCCAAGTAGCTGTGCTTCACAAAGCCGATATCTAGGCCCAATCAGCTTTTAGAGTTATGAGCACCATGCTTGCCTTCCAATTGTATCTAGTTGATTTCAAGGAGTGGGCAGATGCCAAATAGACAATTTAATTGAATAGGTCCTTTTCAAGGAAATAGTAACACTTACAAACCATTCGGTGGTCACCAAGGGCAGAGATGGTGAGAACTAGTAGGGAGACCTAATTGCAGCAGTAACAATATCGCTGCTCATTTATTATAACAACAATTTGAGGATAGATGAATGATGAGAATGCAAAACACTTTGCTAACCCACAGTTCACATTTTACAGGATATATCTCTATCTCTGCCCGCTTAAGCCCAGTGTCTGAGCCCTCATTTGGCTGAAACCCGGAGCCGGCAAGAAGGGCGAAGCAGCCCAAGTCACTCAATTTGCTTCAACCCCTAGCTCACTCTCTGCTTTAAGCAAGCCCCCTCTCTCTTGCTTTGCATGCCAACCTCTCCAATTCGGCATGCCCCTCTCTCATTTTTTCTGCCGAACTCCTTTTGCTTCACAGACTTTAGTTGTTCAGGCTTACAGATGAGTAGGGTTTTGGAGAAGCCTGCCGTGCGGTACACCTCTACCATGCCAACAGCCAGGGTTACAAGAGCAACATCCAAGCGTTGCTCCAAACCACAGCTCCCGAGTCCTACCATGCACACGGCGTTTCAGCTAAGGCTGCTCAACAGCTCCATACAAATATCGGGAGGAGCATTACGTAATGTAATGTATCTTCGTCTGTAACTCCACAAAGTCATAAAGACCATGTGGGTGTTACGCAGGAGAGTTTTGTATAGCACACTCACTGCCTAAGCGGCTTTCGGTACGCATTCGGTAGCCAACAGACTTCGTCTCACGCAACAAAGAGAAAGTGGGAAGCATAGCAGGGTCAGGAGAGCAGTTGAGGTAGTGCGTAGCAAAGAAGTAGCAGCTCAACCAGAGCTTGGACCCGAGCGACTCATCTCACCAGATTTCGAAAGCCGGCAAGTGGAAAGGCAGGTACGACCAATGGATGCAATGCTTACGTCCTGGCTGGCTGGGCACACTCGAGTCGTTGAGCCAATTGACCGTCAAGATAGCCTACCTCAGATGCATCACATGGCACTAATCTGTATTATAAATCCATTCTGAACGAAGTAGTGCAAATCATGCAAGTTGATGAGAGTGAAATGTACTTATACTCGGAAGCATAATTACAATGCTGAAAACTAGGCATACAATTGCCCACTCTCTGCTTTGTTATGCAATAAACACGGCACATCAATTTGAAGCCACCAGCTTAATTCAGCAGGTAAAATAGCATTACAAGTTAAATAAAAGTTTTTCGACAAGATAGAGAGCTTATCAATGACAAATTTAGCCGCCTTTCAAAATTCTGGCTACTACAGTTCAGAGGAGTGATGAGGTTGAGGTCTTCCGAACAGCAGCTGGTATACTAAGTCTCTATCACATCGAGGACGTGAACTAACATATATACCTCAGAATTCTAAAGAATGCTGCCATCGACTGACCAATGTCGCTGAGAGCACATAATGTATAGGGTAAGAGGACGAGGCTATGTAGACCACTGTGTGCACGAGACATTTTTTTACGACAACGTTCTACGGGATCAGAGGCCACAATAACCTGTGGCCAAGGCACAGCACAGGGGTTGATCTCAACATCTTGGGAAACCATTGGGCTGCTCTGATATTAAGTGCGGAATCATTGACCATTCCTATCGCTTCAGCAGATGTCTTGCTGGCAAGTGATGCTGATCTGAAATTGAGTGCGATGAGTGCTACACTGTATATATGAAGTGATGGTAAACCATTTTTGTTTCTGGCCATCGATCACTCCTCTAAGGAAGTTGTAATGCATTTCAAAGAAGACTAGATTCTTTTTTGTGATCTTACAAGATAACTTTAATAATAAAAATGCCTACATTAATCTTAGCGATATAAGTAAGGCATTTACATATTATCACACGAGAACTAAAACTCTTACTTTACATATTCCGTAAAGAAAGCAATTCAACGGATTAGTGATAACCTCAACAGTGTGAGCA
This sequence comes from Cristatella mucedo, assembly GCA_009760855.2. NCBI lineage: Eukaryota > Metazoa > Bryozoa > Phylactolaemata > Cristatellidae > Cristatella > Cristatella mucedo. The sequence continues at coordinate 2,456,997 of WPIO01000018.1, read as the reverse complement.
CTCATAAGCAAAACACGATAATCCACATGGGCCAAGTAAACTGTGCACCGAATAGGTGAGCTTTCAGCTTTATTTAAATGCCGTCAAGTCAGGAGATAGCCTGACATAAGGCAACCTGCCAAGCAGAGTATTTGCTGACCTTTTATTATTCATATTGGATTTATTGTAGCCGGCTTTCCACTAGATTCAGAAGAATAAAGGTTTTTGGCAGGGCTAAGATCAAGCAACTAAGCTGTGCGGTAAATTTATTACAATGCTGTAGCCTTAGTATGTAAGTACCAAGCCGCAGACACGACAGTCACACGACACTCAAAGCTACAGGTGCTGCCAAACAGGCTTGTGGCAGAGCTAGAATAGAGCACAGCCTTGCTTTTCTCGATCGCTGTGCTGGAGTTTAGCTTAAAAATCCTCCTTAATGGTCAGCCGATGATTTGTAACCGGAATTGAACACATTCTTTTGCATATTTTTAGAAGTACTTCCCAAAAGTCGTCTTTTTCCAGAAATTTCTTTAATTATTAAAAAACATCTTCCGTGCATTCAAGGTGCAAATCGCTGCTATAGTTAGTCTTGTACAGAAGTGAGTAAAGCGGAGTTTTACATATTTTGAGACTAAGTGCATTCAAATGTATAGATGTACACCTCCAGAGATGCCATGCATTCATGCAAGGAAACACCAAGGCAACCGTAGTACGAAGGCTACGTAGCTCTAAGGGGACGTCAACGGGACGATAGCGAGACGCGTTTTTGCATTTGGCTACAACAGCATATGCGAGATGAAAAACGAATACTCTAATATCGCATGAATTACTGCCTGCAATCGCAATCTTCCACCTGGCAGCAGCTGCAATGCTTTTTAAGCTCATGCCTTATGAGCTCCTGCATTGCAGCAGAGGGGCTCATGGAGCTGCTTCACGTCCTCATAGCTCAGCACGAGCACTGCAGTCGGCGTCCGTTGAGCTCGAAATCTCTGAAGTGCTCTCAACAGCTGTCAGTAGGCGCTAACAAGAGAACACAACCGGATGCAGTCAGTTTGCACACTGGGTGATTGATTGCTCATCGGTAGTAGCCACTAACACTACCATTTGCTCGGCAGCTATCACGTGGTGCACAGGCTTCGCATGACCACTTTTTCGATGGTGTAGAGCTGCAGGAAGTTCTCCCACGACCAGCGTTGGCCTGAACCATTCGGCTAACCATGTCGTGCTGTAGCGGCCTTGTTGCCCTTGGCTGAGTTCTAGCGCAAACAAGAGCTGTTCGGTGGCGGGCTAGAGCTCCTTTATCCTGGAGCAGTGGGCCAGAGAGGAGCGTCAGTGCTGTTAGAGAGGAAGCGCTTAAGAGCAAGCCAGAAAGCTCTGAGACCGGCGGTGGCGATTCGGCCTTTAGAATTGGTCCGATACCCGCGGAAGCTGCTGATTGATGTTGGCTGGCCTGTCAACCTCCGCCTTCACTCGGTCCAAGAAAGAATCGTCTGGAACCCATTCGCCATTCAAGCTGGACAGAGGGGACATTCCAGTGGCCTAGTGCTGGTATTAGTTCCTTACCGTAATGGGCCATGGTGTCGGGCCCAATACCACTAAGCTCTTGCCCCATTGTCTCAGCCAAGTATTTAAGAGTCGAGCAACGCTCGGTCTGTATCTTTTGTCTTATGGTCTTTTGTCTTTGGTCAGGCTTCGACGCCGTCGCACTCGTTTCTCTGAAAGCGAGGGAGGAGGGCGGGCTGTTCGCCGGCGATTGACGGAACCGGACGAGACAGCACTAGGGGATTCGGTGGAACTCCCCCGAATACGGTCGTATCGCGCCCGAGCTGGCATTTTGTGTGTTCTATCGTGTTTTGTGTTTCTTTTGTGTCGTGTGTGTGCGCGCTAGCACGTGGTCTCGGCATAAGGATTTACCGGTGCGAGCTAGGCGTAGTTGGCGTGTGTGGAGCCCTAGTTCTCCAGTTAGGGTTTAGGCTCCGGTTCGCGCTTCAGTGTGGAGAAGTATTTCCTCCGCAGGAGTGCTTGAGTTGGCGTGTGTGGAGTATTCCTGCCGCACTGGTGGAAACCGAGTTCTAGTTCTCCGGGTAGGGTTTAGGCTCCGGTTCTCGCTTCAGTGTGGAGAAGTATTCCCTCTGCAAGAGTGTTTAAGTTGGCGTGTTTGGGGTATTCCCTCGGCACAGGTGGGAACGGATTCCTAGTTCTCCGGTTAGGGTTTAGGGTCCGGGTTGCGCTCAGTGTGGAGGAGTATTCCCTCCTCAAGAGTGTTGGTGCAGTTGAGAACGTGCGAGGAGTGTGGAGATAAAGCTGAACTAGACGCGCAGCGACTTTGTGCGCTTGCGAATAAAGTTCATTAAAATCCCCAACTTGTGTGTCTCGCTTTCCAATTCACGCCGCGGACTCACGACCCCCTTTAGTAACGGTAAGCAGGTCAGCGGCAGAAACGCTCGTTTCGTGGCGGCCAGCTTAATGCGCGTAGGCGCGCACCGAACGGCAGTAGGCGCAAGATTACGCCGCTCGGTAAGCGGCAGGTCAAGCCTACCCCGCCGAGCCTTCGGCGTTACAGTACACTTGACAGCACTGTTTCGTGGGTCATGATGCACATATGTAGATGATGCACAGTCTGTATATCTACACAAATTCATCAATAAATAAACCGTGCTGCAATGCTCGATAGTGCTTCCTCAGCCGTGTGGCTGCTCTGCCGAGCCCTCGTTGCTTCAACGGCTACTCCCTACGTCGGCATTACAGGCAGGGGCAAGTAGCTGTTATTCCTATCTTACTTTTCCATATCCTTGTCGGAGACCACATGTTCTCAAGTGTGGACACCAAAGGATGGGCAGATTGAAAATCTACCAGACGCAAGTAATGACCAGTGGAAGCTGCACAGGGAGGTACCAGGCATGCAAAAGAGCTGCTGGGCACTGCTAGCCACACACAGCTCATCAGCTGGGCTCTTGGAAAACGAATTCAAAGAATCGTTGGTCAAATGCCCATGGGCCCAAGTTCCCCAACTGCTGCTGCTGTTGTTCAATCAAGAACGATCAAGTTGTATAAAGGCATAGAGCTGACCGGAGCTGCAAGCGCTAAGCAATGGAGATCAGTAAGACAACGGGGGGGGGGGAGGCAGTAGCCGGCTGCCACCATGATTATGATCATCTGAGGCCGAAGCACAAACAAATAGGAAAGAGTCATCTACGGCCTAGCCGGTTCTCACAGCTTTCAAAAACTAACAAAAACGAAACGATTTGTCATGTCAAAAAAATTGCAAAACAGAGAGATGACTATGTAAGTATGTAAAAGAGAAATCCGATAGGTAAGTTCAAACACTAAGGAGTTTCCCACCTCAGCAAAGTATTTGCAGTAGGTCGCTCTACAGCCCAGCAAGCATCGACCTGCAAGGTGGATAGCAAGCTCTTCCACAATGGCACCCTGGTTGACAGGAAAGGAGCTTACACCATGCTGATCCTAACTGACGCCAACACAAATCATTCGTCAATCGAAGAAAACAGACAATTAGATGTCAGGCGGTCAGGTTTGAGCAAATGTGTTCGAAATGTTCGTGGAGTGTTTGTTCAAAGTGTCGACGACCACTAGACCCTAAGCAAGGATTTGTGGGAGAGGCCTTTGAAGCTTGCAAATTAACATCCATTCAAAGTGATTTGAAGAGTAGCAGAATCAGGAGAGAAGACGAAGCATGACATAAAAGAAGAAAAAAATCAAGAATTAACGATGAATTGAGATATCCATAGGGCAGCAGGAGAAACCGAGAAGAGAAGTGAGATTAAAGGTCTGCTCTGAGAATTACAACAGAACTAGAAGGTATGTACGTCAATACTCTTGCCATAAGCTTCAGTCTACATAGTCACGCACAACGTTACTCTCGCTAAGCTCACAGTGCAAGAATTCCGATTGGAATAAGCATATCTAAAACTCGCTCGACAAGGCCGAATCAATCACAATGAACCTCCACTAGCTCTGCAGCCCACTTTATCTCAAATCACATCCTGATATTCATTTACTGCTGGCGGTCCAGGCTGTATAAACCACAGGGCTACCTGAATCTTCGATCAGAAATAGGAATGCAAGTAGATACAAGAGAGGCCTACGGTAGTCACCAAACAGCGACAGGTGCATTTGCTTGGTTCACTCTTTTTTTAAACTTACCTTGAGTTCCAGGCCCGCTTTTATTGGAGCGGCCGACTTCACTTTGTGCAAGTCGCCGGCGTGCAAAACCTTATAAGCAATATAGGCTGCCCGGTGTATTGATGCCATCCAAGTTTCCCCCCTTATGTAAGTGGCAGTGTTACAGTCAGTTGGTGAGACAAGGGCACACTGTGTGGATTAGTTTGATTTGTAAATCACTAGCCACTATTACACTTCCATTGTAGCCATTACTGTTTGCGATAGCTTTATCAAGGAGGCATTAGTCTTTATAACCCTAGCAGGACGGAATGCTGAAGCTGTAGAATCTTATACAGACACCATGTTAAAATAGTACAGTAGCAAAAATCAAAATAATTTTTGGGGCCTCAATCTTACCGCCGTTGTTGCTAATGAATTACCGTTTAGTGAAACGTGGGTGTGCAGCATTTATTCGAGCCAGATTTAAATGCATAGAGGGGGACCAATGCCACATATAAACCCTTACAAGAGCTCGATGCTTTCCTTTACACAATAATAAGGGATGGTCCCTTAAAGGACTACTTTACCGGACTTCTATCTTCTACCTAGCATTCACGACATCTCAGCAACTAAAGAAGTGAAGAGAGTTTTTTAAACAAGGACCCGGTCGGCACTAACTACCAGAAACCCATTACCCTACAAAGCACAACTGAGACCACTGTAGTTTCCACCACAAGCTCTTTTGATTATCCCGTGTGCCAAAAGATCGCGGAATCGCTAAACAAAGAACCGGTAATTTAAAGACTAATTCTTGCATCGGCCTCACTTCTGCTTCTAACCCACGCGAAAACAAAATTGTGGAGTAACTGTTGGGCGCCAAAGGCAGGATCCAAATGCTTTTTCTGTTCAAGTTCCACCAGTCCTACAGAGTCCTTAGTGTGACATCTCGTCTTGATTTCTGTAACTCACTTCTTGCTGGTCTAAGGGCCTGTCCAATCAGGCGCTTACAGCTGATGTACAACTCTGCAGCTAGGCTTGTCTGTCGTGAGCGTCGCAGTTATCACATCTCACCACTTCTCACCGACATGCACTGGCTCACAGTCAAGCAACGTATTGAATTCAAGGTTTTGTCACTCACTTTAAGGTCTCTTTATTGTTTATCTCCAGCCTACCTATCATATCTACTGCCCCACCAGGCTAAGCATAGAAGCAACTGCTTTTCCGAATCCAACTATTAACCTATACCTCGTACAAACCTCGTACAAACCTCGTACAAACCTTTGGAGGCCGTGCCTTTATTCGTATGCTCCCAAAGCTTGGAACTCACTCCCGACTTCCGTCACGAAATCCCCTGAGTTGACCGCATTTAAAAGGAAATTAAAAACCCACCTATTTATGACAGCATGTGGTGGGTCCCTGCGATTTGTCCTTTATGTGAGTGCTGACACTGTGCATGCTGCCGTTAACCACATTTGCATGCTGACCCTGTGCATGTCACCCCTAGCCATGTTTTTCTTGTTGCTAATCGAACATGCTACCACTAATCATACGATCGTGCTTCCTTTGAAGCAAATATAAAGCGATTAGAAAGAGGTTGTTTTCTGTGAGGGCGCTTTATCAAGCGTGTAGCTATTATTAAAAGCCACTGATTTATGCTATCTTTCCGCCTCCCGTTCGTTCCTCCCCTTAAAATCAGGCACATATTCAATGCCTAATTTACCAAGGATTTAAATCATGTCAGGGGCGACTATATGACATGACCGACGTCCTCGTTCGTCCTTGGAACATTGATACTGTCTCGTATATGCAGAGCACCATTGTCGATTCTGTAGACATTCCAAAGTCCAAATATCGTACCAGTGGTCTGACGTCTCACTGCAACCTCAGTCTGGGACCACTAACTTTCGTCCTGGTCACCGTGCTATTGAGCTCACGAGGTCTCAGCATTCTCTGTGACCTCTGCTACTATATCCCCTAGCATGTATCGCGAAGCGTTTTCAAAGGTTCCTCCTTTCAAGCCAAGCTTAGCTTCTCGAAATCCGGCCTTGGCACAATCAGTTGTCGTAGAGCTTTCCAAAACAATCGAAGGGTGATGAAAGAAACAACCAATTGCAAAAAACTTAAATAGCTCCTTAGTTCTGTCTCGGCTTGATTATTGTAGTTCCCTGATGGCTGGGCTACAAAAGTAAGCAACTGTGGTTGCAAGGCTAGTTTTAAAGTCCCAATGGTTTGACCACGTATCTCGTTTTCTAAGAGAGCTAGGATGGCTGCCGCTTTATCAACGGATACAGAGCAAAGGCCTTACGCTGACCCACAAGGCCCGCCACGGCTTGGCTCCTCCACACCTAGCTGAACTGCTGCACCAGTTTCAACCTCCTCGTGCCCTCAGGTCCTGTTCGTACAATAAATTAGCTGTTCCATTCTCAGCTTAAAGACCGTTGACGGAAGCCTTAACTCTGCAGGTCCTAGGCTGTGCAACTCGCTTCCACAATTCTTATGCAACGACAACTAATCTCCTGCTGCCAATATGGGTCATCCGTTCCTGTGGTCCTGAGCTGCTACTTCCATGCCACTCACTACCTTAGCCAAGATGGCACACTAGGTAAGGCGGTTGCTTTTTACGACCTCGGTCCCGATGTCGTGGGTTCTAATCCTGCGGTGGGCGATCCTTTATCGTCACTGCAAGCGGTGGTGATAGCCTTAAAGGCTCTTCTGTCGCTATACAAAAGAGGCTGTTAAATCAGCTAGTATGTTTAATTTAGTTTAACTGCTCTCCTGACTCTGCCATGCTTCCCACTTGCTCTTTGTTGCGTGAGATGAAGTCTGTTGGCTACCGAATGCGTAGCGAAAGCCGCTTAGGCTGTGAGTGTGCTGGAAAAAACTCTCCTGCATAGCACCCACATAGTTTTGCTGGCTTTGTGCAGTTTCAAACGGAGAGACATTACATTACATAACGTAATGTAATGTATCTCCGTCAGTAACTCCACAAAGTCATAAAGACCACGTGGGTGTTACGCAGGAGAGTTTTTTATAGCGCACTCACAGCCTAAGCGGCTTTCGGTACGCATTCGGTAGCCAACAGACTTCGTCTCACGCAACAAAGAGAAAGTGGGAAGCATAGCAGAGTTGGGAGAGCAGTTGAGGTAGTGAGTAGCATAGAAGTAGCAGTTCTAGACTGCTGAAAAAAATGTGGCATAGTCGGGAGTTGGAGAGTAGATGTCATTGCGTAAGAATTGTGGAAGCGAGTTCCACAGTCTAGGACCTGCAGAGCTAAAGCTTCTGTCGCCAACTGTCTTTAAGCGGAGGAATGGGACAGCTAATTTATTGTCCACACAGGACCTGAGGGCGCGAATAGGCTGAAACTGATGCAGCAGTTCAGCTAGGTATGAAGGAGCCAAGCCGTGGCGGGCCTTGTGGGTCAGCGTAAGAACTTTGCTCCGTATCCTTTGCTCAACCGGCAACCATTCTAGCTCTTTCAGCGAAGGAGACACGTGCTCAAAACGCTGGGACTTGAAGACCAGCCTTGCAGCCATATTCATACTCCGTAGTTCGTATGTACGTATGTATGTATATATTGTATGCCGGCTCCTGACTTGTGACCTTTAGGTCAAGGGAGCGTGTAGTTCGTATGTATGTATTGTATGTCTGATAAGCCACTGGTGAGCTGTTAGAAGCACCACCGAGAGGGGCCGGTGCACAGCTGTGGTCCGCCTGTGATGTGGTATGGACACAGGCCGGTAACCAGCTGGTGGCCAGATGGTGGATTCACCATCAGGGTCGGCCAGTGCACTGCTAAGGTCCGCCTTTGATGTGGCATGGACCAGCTGGTGGCCGTATGGTGGATTCACCATCAGGGTCGGCCGGTGCACCGTTGTGGTCGATGAGTCATCGGAGTCGACCAGGGGAGTCTCGTGAGAGCAGGGGCTGAGGGAAGCCGTGCGCTCTAGGGCTCCGTGTGTTGGGAATAAACTGTCGAGGTCCCGAGCATGCCAGCATCGCTGGTGCTCGAAAGTCTCTCAGCGTACCCTGCCCCTGCCGGTTCCCTCCAGACTAGTAAGTATCACTTTGAGCGTATTCCTTTGGACATATACAATCGCGATCACTATGATGATTTTTGGTAGATTCTAACCTGCCCGTGCCTCTTACCTAGGTGACCGGAAGCATCACCATGGCCGATATCAATATTCAAGCTTGTACTTCAGCTTTCTTATGGTACCCATGCATCTTCTGATGCGATCGGGCTGGTGAAGCATTTATCGTCGATTGAAGACAGTAATTTCAGGCTCAAACACATTACCACCTCTTGCTCTTAGTAATCCTGCTCAGCCTGCCGATATATGTAAATAGAATCAGTTCACACCTGCACTAAGATACTTAATGACTATACACGGGTTTACAGAGCAACTGTCTGCCTCCACCTTCGCTACTGCCGACTCAGGTTTGACCGTTCTTTACCGGCGATCTGACCACGCGTATTTCCCAAATGCACCATATAGATACATAGACACAATTCATCTGCATAGCGCCCTAAGAGAACTTAATCTCCATTCAGGCGCTTCACATTTGCCGCGGGGCTCGAGCCATCCAATCTCGGCCAGACCTCGGTCGGGGCGTGGACCATATATATATATATATATATATCTTGCATTCTGGTGCTTGTGAGATATCTATTTGTCTAAATCTTCGTAACCAATTTAGTAGAAAAGTAAATATTGTGAACGCAGTTTTAAGCTCTAAAAGGTCTTGCGACACTATCATAAGACAATTGAGGTGTAGCGGCTTCAAAGTCGGGAGAGAATCGATCCGAAAGCATACAGCAGTCATGGCACTTTTTCCCAGCCAGCATGCGGGGAATACCGATAAACCCCCCCCCCCCCAGGAAATCACAGCTAGCCACTTGTTGTAACAGTACCAAAGCGCGCACACATTCCAATAGTTGCAGAAAGAGACAGTCACAAATAGATACCATACTATAAGAAAGCAGGTTCATAGGCACAACATTTATTGACAGTGATGCAGGAATATGAGCTTCAACAAATAGCAATGCCATTTTACAAGCTTTGATACTGCACAAATCATAGAGGAGAAATAAGCTCAACTGCGAAAACACAACTGATTTGGTATTATATGGCTTATAAGTTTATTCTACGTAAATACATCGTCAATTAAACGAATCCTACACGCAAAGTTCACTAACAGTGAGTAAAAAAAATCTAGGCTTTAATTATTTAGCAGCCAGCTGTTTCATCACTACCCTTTTTCTTAAATATTTTCGCTACCGGAATAACGAAATATCTAGCAAAGCCACTACAAATTGGTCTGCAGCTTTGCCAACTCGTGAGGCCCTCTAAATATAAATTAATACCAAAGATTTATAAAAGCTGCCCTCTCTCCGATGTCGCTGCAGCAGGTGTTTCGTCTGTACCTTGGCCGTCGACAGCTTTCGCACCATCAAGCTGTGCTTCAAAGAATTTCTTTTTTTAAGTATCCGACGTCTCTTTATTTCAATAAGTAAAAATGTAAAACCTTCAAAACGCGGAGGGCAGTTAAGTTACAGCGCTGCGACAAGCATAATCCTTCAATTTTAAGGTATATGAATTCAGAAGCCTTAGCATAGTAGCCGTTGCCCGATGTGGGTCGATGCGAAGGTGGGCGACGACTATGCTTCCGGATTACACGAATTATAAAGTCGACGGAAATATTGAAAAATCACCTGTGCAGCCAAAATGTGAACTTGACCTGGCAATAATGTTTGGATCTCATGCGTTAACATATGTTTCGTGCTAACTTCACGTTATATAAATAAATCACAATGAGTGAGACAATTTCGAATTTTCAATTTTCATTCGGCTGAAACACTACTGTATAAAGCAGTATTGTGCTAACATTAGAACGTGAGAGTATGTGGACTGCTTAGCAGAACCTTAGCACTGGTTTAAGATCTAGCCGCACGGGCAAGCATAAATACTGTTGAGAGCAGTTGCCAGCTTCATAAGCACAGTCTGCGAGTTGACACATAAAATTATGGTAGCCCAAGCGGGTGATGAGAAGGCAACATGGCTGCTTGCCATAGATTGAGTCAATTAATTTAGCTCTGACAGCTTGTTCACGCTTGAGTGCCCTCCATGTGTGCTGCTGAAAAGCGACCGGGAATGGGCCTGGCCATCTGCTGCATCCGGAATTAGGATACCGAAGAAGGACCCGTAGGTCTACTTAGGGGGGAAACGCTAACGAGGACTACGACTGATGGCTGAGCTAAACTTTCTCATTGGTCTGTTTTTGTTAATGATAATAATAATAATAATAAACTTGGTATAGCGCCCTCAGATAACTCAATCTTTTTCTACGCACTTTACAATTGCTGCAAAAGAAGCCCAATCGAATGTTTAGTGGTAGCATGATGATTACACTACAAGAGTAACGAGGTTAGGGGTGACATGCACAGGGTCAGCTAGCAAGTATGGTTACTGGCAGCAAGTCTGGGTTAGCACGTATAAGTACATAAAACACAAATCACAGGAACCCACTAAATTTCGTGATAAGTAGATGCGTTTTTAGTTTCTTTTTTAATGTAGAAAAGTCAGGAGATGTCGTGCCGCAGGTCGGCAGTGAGTGAATAATAATAATGATAATGCACTTGATAAAGCACGCCCAGATAACTCAATCTCTCTCTAGGCGTTTTATATTTGCTGCAAAGGGGAAATGCAATTGAATGGTGAGTAATATCATGCTTGATAAAAAACCAAGATGAATAACATGGTTAGGGGTGACATGCACAGGGTCAGCATGCAAAGGTGGTTAGTGGCAGCATGCACGGTGTCAGCACACATAAGCACGTGAAGGAAGAATCACAGGGACCCACAAAATGCTGTCCTAAACAGGTGTGTTTTTAAGTTCTTTTTAAATGTGGTCAGGTCAGGGGATGTTCTGACGCATGTCGAGAGGGAGTTCCAGGCTTTGGGAGCATACGAACTAAGTGCACGGTCTCCAAAGGATTTGAGGTTTGTACAAGGTATTTGTAGACTGTTGGATTCCGAAAAGCAAGTGGTACCATGCTTAGCCTAATGGGGATGTAGATCTGAGAGGTAGGCTGGAGCCAAACAATGAAGTGACCGGAAAATGAGTGACATAACCTTGAAGTTGATGCGTTGCTTGACTGGTAGCCAGTGCAGATCGGCTAGAAGTGGTGTAATGTGGCAACTGCGACGCTCACGACAGACAAGCCTAGCTGCAGAGTCTTGTACAAGCTGCAATCGCCTGATCGCACATGCTGGTAGGCCAGTAAGCTGTGAGTTGCAGAAGTCGAGACGGGATGTCACGAATGCAATGACCAACTTGGACGTGGTATCCTTATTTAAACAAGCCCGAATTTTAGCAATGTTATGTAGCTAAAAATAGGCAGGGTTGACAGTGGAGCTGATATGGTCGTCTAACGAGAGGTCACGTTGGAAAATGACACCTAAATTTCGAGCTGATTGAACAGGAGATATGCTGGCAGAGCTAATTTTGAGCGTCAGCCTTTCCAATTTCTGAATCACACTGGCTTTGCCCCTAACTAGTAAGTTAGCTTAATCATCGTTTAGTTTTAGAAAATTGGCTGCAATCCATGTGCGGATGTCATCAATATATGCAGCAAGTGAGTTGAGAGAATTTGAGGTGCTCGAAGGCTGGGAGAGATCAAAGCAAAGGTACAACTGAGTGTCATCCGCATAGAAGAGAAAGCCTAGATTGTGCTTGGCAATCACATCAGCAAGAGGGAGAGTATAAACCGTGAAAAGAACCGGACCTAGTACGGAGCCCTGAGGTACTCCATATTTTAGAGGTACTTCAGATGATCTTTGTCCATTCACGTCAATGCTCTGGAGTCTCCCACTGAGATAGGACCTGAACCACTGCAGAGCAGTGCCAGTGATGCCCAGGCGAGATGAGAGGCGCTCTAGAAGAACTTTGTGATCGATAGTATCAAAAGCTGCCGAAGGATCGAGCAAAACAAGCAGAGACACTCTACCCACGTCTGCATTCCTAAGTAGGACGTTGTATATCCTAAGCAATGCTGACTCTGTGAAGTGATTAGCTCTAAAGCCAGAGTGGAACTTACTAACAAGATTTGAAGTTTCAATGTAAGAGTTCAGCTGGTCTGCCACGACTCGTTACAGCGGCTTTGATAGGAATGGTAGAAGGGAGACTGAGAGGTAGTTGCTTAAGTTCTCTTGGTCTAGTGTCGCTTTCTTGAGAAGTGACCTGAGTAAAACGTTTTTGAAAGGTACTGGGACATGACCTGAGGCTAATGATATATTAATGATGCTTGTAATGCATGGCAGCAGCAGATCAATGCAACGTATGAGCAAGACTGTGGGAATAGGGTCCGCATAACTTGTTGTCTTCTTCGATTGGGATACCAACTTCAGGACTAGATCACTAGTGACCTGCTTAAATGTAGACATTAAGGTGCAGCCAGAAATCAGGGATCATGATTATAGTATGGATGTTGTCATCGCAGGAATGGACTTCCTGATCTTGTCTATCCTCTGCGCAAAGAATTGAGAGAAGCGATCGGCTAGATCATCACAAGGATCATCACGTAAGGAGCTAATCTGGGAGCGGTTGAGGAGATGGTTGATCTACGACATCAACATTTTTGGATTGAGTATCTGTGATTCAACAATGTTTCTATAGATGCTATACTTGGCCTTTGCCAGGATCGATTGGTGCGACCTATAGTAGTCTTCATATGCCTGTCGATGGACAGTCAGTCCAGATCTTATGCATGCTTTTTCAAGCTTTCGCTTAGTAGACCTTGCTAGTTTAAATTCTGTGGTAAACCATAGGCCGTTCTAGGCTTTGGGAGTATACGAACTAAAGTCACAGTCTCCATAGGATTTGAGATGTATACGAGGTATGGGTAAACATCTTGATTCCGAAAAGCAGGTGGTACGATGCTTAGCCTAATGGGGATGTAGATCTGAGAGGTAGGCTGGAGCCAAACAGTGAAGTGACCGGAAAATGAGTCACATAACCTTGAAGTCGATGCGTTGCTTGACTGGAAGTTGTGCAGATCGGCGAGAAATGGTGTGATGTGGCAGCTTTGACTGTCACGACAGACAAGCCTAGCTGCAGAGTTTTGCTGCAGCTGTAAGCACCTGATTTAACAGGCCGGTAGAATAGCAAGAAGTAAGTTACAGAGGTCAAGAAGGGATGTCACAAATTATGGACCAATTTAGATGTGGTATTGTAACATGGTTATGTAGCTGGAAGTAGGCATACTTGACTGTGGAGCTGATGTGGTCATCTAATGAAAAATTGCTATGGAACACGGCCTCTAGATTTCGTGCAGATTCAACAGGAGGTATGCCGGCAGAGGTAATTTTGAGAGTTAACCTTGACAATTTCCGAATCACACTCGGTTTGCCGGTAACAAGTAAGTTGGTTTTACCATCAATCATGTTGAGAAATTTCGTCTTTATTTCTGACCTAATATCTGGTTTAAGACCTTGCAGCTTTGGTTGTGTTAATAGATGATTTGTGCAGTCATCTTCGAATGTGGATTCGGTGAGTTGAATTAAGTAATAATATTGTTCCTAACGGGGTGACAAGAGGGGTACCGTAGCATCTTGTTATAAGGAGAGTCTATTAATTTGCGAAACACAGCCATACCGTCCGGTCTAGCTTTATTTACTGGCACATGTGCCATCGACGTCGACTTCCCAGTGGGCCCACTCTTGCGGCAGGGTCAGGAAGTAGGACAGCAATGCCGCGGATACGCCTTATTTGGATAGCAACAATACTCGATGCTCTGATTGGGTGGAAAAGGTTATGGGGGAGTCAAAGGACTGCCGAACCGTGCATTCTCATTTGTCAGTCTTTGTTCGCTCCAATGGTAGTTCGAATTGCTCGAGACTCGGCGGCTGCCACCGGTTGCTCTTGCTTTAACCGCCAGTCCTCACACCTGGGAGTCTACTACAACTGAGATCTATGGCTTCGTCAGCTACTCCGGCTTCGCACGGGCAAGTAGAAGCTCCAGCACTATTTGACAGCATGTACGAGTACCGAGGGACACTATTCGATGCCACGGTGGTGCCGAAGGACCGACTGTTGGCCGTCCAAGATTACGGAGACGTTAGGGATGATGACGTCATTGTGTGGACCTACCCAAAAGCAGGTACGATGGAGCTTTACTTGGTCGGCATGAGCAGGTTAGGTTAGATGAAGGGTCTCTAAAGCTGCATTTTCCACGGCAGACTTTCCTCCTGACCGAAGCCGACTTTTCTCTTAGCTAGGACGTCTATAAAACCCATTTAGTCCCGCCCACGTCACATTGATGGCCAACTTAGTCCTGTCCACAGCACGTGCTCTCGTCCGAGAGGCTGGTACGGAAGAGGGTTTCACCTGAAAGACGCCAAGCCAACAACGGCAGATGTTGAGTTCGCCGCTGCAGTCATCATTGTAGAGTAGTATGAGATAGAATAAGCAGTAGGGAAGATAAGCATTTTGAAAAGCTTTTTCGGGAAAGAGAGCAGTACCCAGTAATATGCGTCGCTACGGGTGTGCAGGTGTATTGTGCTAAGTAATGTGTGCCGATATGGGTTTGTTGGTGGATTTGATTAACAAACGCAGGGTCATTCTGTGTAGAAAAAGCTGAAGTATTGGTTAACTAGCATACAAATTTCACATTCAGGGACTTAATCTGACCTCCTCTCTATAATCGAGCCTACAAACATCAGCCATTTTTATCGCCGAGCTGGTTTGGTCTTGCGGTTAAGGTGCTCGCCCCGACCAAGGTCTGAGTGAAGTCATGGGTTCGAGCCCCGAGGCATATGTGAAGCGCCTGAATAGAGATTAAGTTCTCTTGGGGCGCTATATAAATGAATTATATTTATATATATATATATGTTTATTTTGGCCGCGATTTCTAAGTGAAGACCCCCGGGATTTTTATTGGTCAGCTGGACCAACGGAGCGCCAAAAAGTCAAGACAAATTGTCCTTCCGACGGTACTGTAGACTTGGCTTCTGCTCCAAAAAATTTTGTGATGTACGATGACGTAGTGGCCCTAACCTGTAGGAAATCTGTTGAAAATTTGTGAGAAAGTCTGCAGCGTAAACTCAGTGTTACGCATGCAATAGACTGAATCTAAAGCTCTCTAAATGAGGCGGATACATCATTCCGCCTGTATAACATTATTTATTAAATGACTAAACTATTATGAGTGGCTGAATCCTGATATACTTCCAGAACGTTAACTGTTAACTGCAATACTTTAATTGCAATTAGACATTGATCAGCAAGCACCACGTTTGCTTCGAGGGGCCGCTGGTGACCCTGCACATGGCTATGCCTACTCGGGTCCTGGCAGCTAGGAGATTATAGCTTCCACAGTGGTTGGCTGCAGCAACACTCATTGTATGTGAATTCGCGGCAGTTTCAAGTTAGGACATGAGAAAAAAGTGTCATGCATTTTAAAATTTGTTTGCTGTATTTACAACTACTATGATTTTGGAAATATCTCTTCGTAGCTCAATATATAAGACTAACATTTACTTGATTAGTAGGGGGTGTCGCCACCAATTTTTTCGCTTAGGAGTTAAGGTGCTCGCCATTAACGACCGAGTTCAATGTGTGGGGTTGGTGTCGCCGAGATATTGTTCTGCCCCTTGCTGGACTCGCACTGCTCCGCCCACAATAGCACCGTATGCCTGAGCGATTGGCACAGAGTAGCCTGGCCGTATCCTCCGACTAAGCGGAATTGATTGTGAATGGTCCGTTCATGGTACGCTATCAGCGCTGCAGACGATAGTTTCTACCAATGCGTCGGTCTGTGTGAATGCTATTCGCTTCTAATATCTTCCTCTCCTCCTGAGCAGAATACAGAGCAGCTACGACCCCCGTACGACATAGATTACAATCAACCAGAAAAGTACAATTTAAACTGTGCCAGTGCCTCGACTGTCAGATCAATCATTTGTTCTTAATATTTCAAGTATGATATCATGATTTTTGGTGTCGCACGGAGCTGATAGATCCAGGAGCGCTAGAGCAGTGACATCACCGTCATCGTTGATCGGGACAAAAATTCCGCCTGTTCAACGTCTGCTCATTAGAAAACCGACATTCTAAACCCGAGCACCAATCAGGTCTGCTCATTTGTTGATTGTCTGGAGAACATCAGAGTGGTTCTACACGATCATAGCACTCATATCTGTGGCCACATAGTCGGGTCTAATTATCACTAAGGATGTCTGTCCCACTGACCTTATTGTGTGCCAACTGACCATTCCATGTGATGCTTAGTCTCACTTCCTGTTTTAAATACAGGGTAGCGTTGTGTCGGTTTAGCGACTAAAATTAATTCTCATTAGCTAATAGAGATTTTTGAAATATTTCCTGTGATGCCGGTCTTTTTTTATCTACATCCAGACTCGGCCGACTACTTGGATAGCTTCTTTGATGAAATGAGCATGAAACTTAAGAGTGTCGTTGATGAGCGTGCTCCAGTACATACTTTCCGAGTAGAGTGCCACGGAAATTAATTTTAGTTTACAGAAAAACGTCGAAAGATAGGAGAAGTTAAGCTGAGGAGTGAATGCTGTTTAAGACGTCTGGGTCTGATGGTGATCTATGCAAATTCAAAGTTTTTCCAAATTAACACACATAATCTTAACTATGCCAGGGCTTCATTTTTCTCTAGAACAATGAAGCGCTTACAGCCCAACAAATTTACAAGATGGTGAAGAACCAGCTTGGTAACTCTGAGAAGTCTCACTTACGTATACTAACCGCTCAGCCGGGATCAACTTCAGACTTCTATAAAGCCTGTGCTACCTAAAGCAATTGCTTAATCGCAACCTGTGACATTCATTAAGAGATTTACCGAGTTTTCTGTATGAAATGTGGCTACCTTAATGAGTTCTAGTAAAAACAGCTCGTCTCCTAAAGACCCTATACCATCATCTCTGTAGTCTCCAGTGGCTGACAAACTTAGCCCACAGCCGAGATTTTAGTTGTTCCTCTAGAAAAAAAGGGTTGGACCCAAGTCTTTCAAATCGGCCATCGTTAGATCAATACTTGAAAAAGCCTGGATTAGATACCGAAGCTCTTGGATACTATCGCAGAGTGTCTACTCGACTTCTATTGTCAAACATTCTTGAAAAATTGCTGCCAAGCAGCTGGTAGCATACGCTGAAAAAATGAATTTTAAGAAAAATTTGCTGCACTAGGCTGAAACTGCTCTCTTCGGTGAGCCGTGATGGCTCACCAGGTAAGGTGGCTGCTTTCACGACCTCGGTCCCGAGGTTGTGGGTTCGATTCCTGCGGTGGGCGAATCTTTATCGCCACTGCAAGCGGTGGTGATAGCGGTAAAGGCACTTCTGTCGCTATACAAAAAAGGCTGTTTAATCAGCTAGGAATTTTTTTCCGTATCACCAACGACATCCTCTGCTGGTGCCCGTGAGGCTAAAGCACTACGTAAGGCGGTTGCTTTTTACCACCTTGGTCCCGAGGTCGTGGGTTTGAATTCTGCAGTGTGTGATGCTTTATCACCGCTACAAGCGGTTGTGATAGCCGTAAAGGCTCTTCTGTCGCTATACAAAATAAGCTGTTAAATCAGCTTGTATATTTTCTCTTAAGCAACAACTACGAGATTTTTACTGCTCTAGCTCTGCTAGATCTATAGACTACCTTCGACACTATTAATTGCTATAACTCACCTGACCGATCGAGAACGACGATAGGTCTAGCAGACAAGGCCACGGCATGGTTTACACAGTGCTTGTCTGATCTTGTTCAAACGATGTCGCGTCGGGGTCAGGTCTCATTTACCGGACCTGTCACCAGTGAAGTTTCATGAAGGTCCATCTCGGTCCTTTTTCGGGTCTCCACTATTCTGTACCTCTAGGAAAAGTGACTTGGGCACATGGATCGGCTATCACTTCTATGCCGACGATACTTGACAGTAATTTTCGTTTAAAACTTTGGAATATGCAGCAGCGTCCAATTAGGTTATTGCTTTCCTTGCTGATCAAGGACTTTGGCGCAGCTGAACAACGATCAACTTGATGCCACTCATAGGACATCCGAAGCGGGTGGCTCGTCTAGACTAAGCTAACGAACGGTAACAGCGGCCGTGACGTGCACAACTACTCGATGGCATATAGCTCAAATCAGCTCAAATTCTAATGCCGAGTCAGGAATCACAACTGACTGCCCATTTGACAACCTCGGATTTAATGCGGCCTTGGCTTTAGATTGTAGCCTAATTAGTTCTGAGCCATTACAATTCAGGAACTACGAACAATGATAATCAGTCATTATCAGGCTGCTTAGCTCGCCGCCGTTTGGGTGTTTTCACTGATGGTGTGATGGTGACAAAGCATCTGACTGATGCATTATTTTATGGAAACCTAGAACCTAAATTTTTCAAAACCATTTCCAAAGCAATGCAGTGCTAGTGATGCCCTGGCGAGATGCAAGACGCCCGAGAAGTACTTTCTAATGAATACTATCAAATACCGCCCATAGATGGAGCAAAACAAGCAGAGAGACTCTATCCATGTCCACATTTTTAGGATGGTCGTTATACACCCGAAGTAATGCTAACTCTTTGATGTGATTAGCTCTAAAAAAAGACTGGAAGTTTCTAGGTTTGACATTTATTTACACGAGTTCAGATGGTCTACCATAATTCACTCCAATATCTTTTAGACAACCGGGAGAAGTGAGACTGGACGGAAGCTCCTCAAGTTCTCTTATTCCAGGGTTACTTTTCTTAATTCGTCTCCTGACAAAAAAAAATTTTAAATAGGCGCAGAGGCCTGATCTGATACTAAGGACGTATTTATTATGCAATTAATGTACGGCAGCAGAAGATCTAAGAATTGTAGAAGCAGGACAGTGAGAATAATGTCTAGAATACTACTAGTCTTTTTTGACTGGGAGATGAATTTCAGAATGAGATTACTCGCGGCCTCCTTAAATTTAGACCTCGATGTATTGCACGGAATTGAGATACTGAGGTCCCGTGTTGATGTAATTGAGGGACACGAGTCAAAAGGCGATGCTGAAATCTTAGGGATAGGCTCTCTGGTCTTGTTTATCATGCTGACATAGAAATTTGAGAAGCGATAGGGTAGGTCAATAAAAGGATCCCTAAATAGGGATCTAACCTAGGAGCGGTTAAAGAAATGGTTGATCGTAGACATCAGCATTTTTGGATTATGTATCTTTGATTCAACAATATTTTTGTAGAAGCTAGACTTGACCTTTGTTAAGATCGCCTAGTGTGATCTCTAGTAGTATTTGTATGCCTGAAGATGGACAGTCAATCCTGATCTTTTATAGGCTTTCTCAAGCTTGAGCGTAATAGTCCTATCTGGTTAACGGTCTGTGCTAAACCCTAGGGTTTCTCGAAAAGGGTGCACAGTGCCCTTGGAGGTGCAAACAGGTTAGGCACGTCAGGAAGTTTCTGCTGTAGCATTCTGCCAAGGATGACAGGTCGGAAGGGGTATGGGGCAGCAAGGACGAAAAAGATGCTTGGCTCTCAAATTACCCATTGCAAGGCTCTTGAGTTTTCGCGATTTACATATGATTTTGGATGCAGAGGAGAGTGTCCATTGTAAATTGAACGAGATCGGTATATGATCAAATGAGGAGAACTCCGTAATACTAGGGAATGATAGCATAAACTTGTGGTAGGATATTATATCCAGCCTGTCTTCCTTGTTGTGAGTGGGATCATTCACATGAGCCACAAGAGACAAAAGAGTCAGCCGATGCAACAAAATACGCATTAAAGGTGTGTCAGTTATGTTTTCAATTTTTTTTAAATCACCTGTAACGAGGAAAGATTGCTTTCTTGCATACAGAATCGAATGAGATCAGAGAAGTCTGTGAGAAAGGAGGACTTTGTACCTGGTTGGCAATAGATGACTGCCACCATTGACAGCTTGCTGTCAAAGTAGTTCTAATAAGAGATTCGAAAGACTGCTTCGAAGGCACTGCGAACTATTTGTAAGAAACCCATTGAGGTGGCGTCAGTTATAATCGGACAGTTTGTCGATATCAGTCAGGTCTTGGTCAAAGCGAGCAGGTTTAGATCGCCATTAAAACATATCTCATGTATTGTTAGTGGTTTATTACACAGAGAGCGAGCACTTTTTGGACAAGCACTATGTTGGCTCGCCGGCATGATAGTCGGCGTGATGATCACCGGCTCTTGATGGAGATATGGTAGGACTGCATAAGATTATTCTTTAAATACCAAACTACTGGAGCCTTTGATCTTCCTAGCAACTCGGCCTGGCTTTTCTTTAGATAAACTCAGGGATCGACCATGACAGTAGCAAATGCCTCCAAGCAATGCAATTAGACGATGGTAGAGAAATGATAACAGGCGCTAACAATCATGCCTAATAAATATGTTCGTAACAGTCAGCGAAAGTAAGGCCGATTGGGGGCTTGGCGAATTGAGCTGGAAGCTGGAAGCACCTACGTGTAAATAGACACGTCAAATTGTAAGTACTTCAGTAGAAAACAATCAGTAAGCTTTCTAAAAGATCTTGCGTTGTCGGTTTCCGTGTAAGACGTTCTCAAGAACTTCGATTTTCGGAAGAGAATTCTGCAGCCGACAATACACGCTATTAGTTCTTGATGTTGGGAGGTGAAAATCAAGTATATACCATTCTTGACTTACGATAATTCGGCTAACCACATGTTTTTTGGTCATCATTTATTTCGTAAGCTGGAGGCTGACAGTACTTGATACATCATAGTCAACTATTTGTAAAAGATGTTCAATAATAGCAGCTCAAGCTACGCACATGAAGCTGGGAGCAGCAGACATATTCTGCTAGTAGACTAAATCCTGGTTTCTTCATGGTGACAAGGCGTCTGACCCATGAATTATTATTCCAGGGAAATATAGCACTTAAACTTAGTGAAATCTGTTCTGCCTCAACCAAGACAAAATTTCAACTTGATTCTACAAATTACGGTTATATTTAATAGGTTACTAATTTCAGATGTAATAACTCTCAATTTACTGACAAATTGTAGGCCGTAACTAATCTAAGTGCTCATTATTATGGCTAAAGATTTTGCAGTAAATTGCAAGTTTGATACCAATTGAAGTGATGAATGAACATGAGGTTATATTCATTTGTATGACACGCCGGTAGAAGAAAAATAAGCTCAAAGCGGCTTATTTCATTTTGATTAGGCTAGAGGACTAATTCCTGCAGAAAGTTAGGAGTGCTTGAAAATGTTCTACCCAAGATGCAATAAATTCCGAAACCTGATTAATAATTAGATTTGATATAGCAAACCACAATGGCCAGCCTCTTTTGGCAGTTAGAAATAAGCAATAAAACATGCTGTTGTAGTGCAGAATTAATGGCAACCTACTGGAGTCGGTCGATAATTGGTTTCAGGTACTCACTGGGTTGGTGACATCGTGTCGAAAATTTTGTTTAACTGTAACCCGGGTTCTGCTTTTAAGGACTGCGAAGGTGAAGCTTACTACGAAATTG
The DNA here is from genome assembly GCA_009760855.2 of Cristatella mucedo. Lineage (NCBI taxonomy): Eukaryota > Metazoa > Bryozoa > Phylactolaemata > Cristatellidae > Cristatella > Cristatella mucedo. Next base: position 2,435,377 of record WPIO01000018.1, on the reverse strand, counting down.
AACTACCACGACATATGGCAGAACAGGTAGCGAAATCAAGCTGCGGTCGAGTTGAGCTGGAGAAAATTGAGGCTGCAATCTTCTGCCGAATGCTACGTGTATTTTTCAGATGGAGAAGATGGGCATGAAGGAAAAAACAGTGGCTGTAAAATTGGAAGAACTCTCAGTTCTGCCATCTCCACGAGTTATAAAAACCCACCTCCTGTACGATATGCTGCCCCAACAAGTGCAGGATGGAAAAGGAAGGGTATGGCATTATCGATTGCTAGGTTTAGGCAGATGTTATCGTAAGCAGCTAAATCTATTAATTTGACGTTCCTTTGCAGTAGCTCTGATGAGAATAACAATAATAATATTATTAATAATAATGCACTTGATAAAGCACCTTCACAGAGCTCAATCTCTTTCTAGGCGCTTTACATTTACATTTGCTGCAAAGAGAAGCGTGATTTAATAATGAGTAATATCTTGCTTGATAAACATGAATAACATGGTTAGGTGTGACATGCACAGGGTCAGCTTGAAAATGTGGTCAGTGGCAGCATGCACGGTGTCAGCACACATAAGCACATGAAGGACGAATCACAGGGACCCACTAAATGCTGTCATAAATGGGTGTTTTTTAAGTTCTTTTTAAATGTGGTCAAGTCATGGGATGTTCTGACGAAAGTCGGGAGGGAGTTCCAGGCTTTAGGAGCATACGTACTAAATGCACAGTCTCCAAAGGATTTGAGGTTTGTGCGAGGTTTTGGTAAACTGTTGGATTTCGAAAAGCGGGTGGTACGATGCTTGGCCTGGTGGGGGAGTAGATCTAAGAGATAGGCTAGAGCAAAATAATGAACTGACCTACAATTGAGCGACAAGACGTTGAAGTTGAACCGTTGCTTGACTGGTAGCCAGTGCAGGTCAGTGATAAGTGGTGTGATGTGGCAACTGCGACGCTCACGACAGACAAGCCTAGCTGCGGAGTTTTGCACCATCTGTAATCGCCTGATTGCACATGCCGATAGGCCAGTAAGCAGTGAGTTACAGAAAACGAGTATTCACGTTTTGTCATGGCAAATTGTCAGAAAAAGTAAACGCGTCAAATTTGGATATATTTACCATAAAGTTACTAAAATATCAAATGATTTTGAAAGGAGTATTCTGATAATATAGACTTTCTCCAGTGTATACTTTTTTGATTAAAAAAGATTTTACTTTGCCATAAGTGTGGAATTATCTTATTTGGAGTTTGTTACGCAGTCTGATAAATATTGCAACCTGTTGTGCAGTGAGCTTTCCTAAGACGAAGGGAAACACCTACGAGAACCTAAAGTTTCATCTGTGGTGGCTATGTCTAGTTGAACATGTGGTGTCATAAGGTCATCTCAGCAGCTTTAAACTCAGATCCTTAGCTCACTACGTTCTAAAGCTCAAAAAACGGCGAGCTATCTATTGCTGGAGAGGGAGACAGAGTGAGAGCAAGGAAGAAAAAAAGGAGAGAGAGGACACACAGATATTTGTTCATCCTACTCTTTTGCTGAATGTTTAGACGGCAAATCGTCTATCCTCAGAATTTTAGCTGATTCTCTATCCAGAGAAAATATTCAGCCGATCAAGCATGTTCTGTTGGAATCATGTGCACTGCTAGTCATAATGTTTCAGTTATTCTGTCCATGGTCATGCTGTACGAAGACCCATTTATCCACAAGAGAGAGCACTGACCTCAATACATTGAATTAGGTTCTGCAGGCTCCTCGATTTTTGATATTATAAGTATTGCTTTTTTCGACTTAGTAATGGGGCTCTACTTCAAGGCACTAAACAACGTCTAAACACTGATATTTTCCTCTTTTGAGCTGTATAGAGTGAGCCATAGGAGAAGAGGTTAAGTGGTGTAGATGGGATCTTACTTGATAATGCAGAGCGACAAATCAGGCTGCAGCGTAAGGTGCACTTGAATATGTGCAATTCAATCTCTTCACAGGTGATTCCTATTTCTCCAAAAAGCTCATCCAAACTGGGGTAAAGGGCAACTCAGCTTGCCTAATTAATATGTGGCAAGATAGTTAACGACGCTTTTTGTGGATTTTACTTTCACGCTTTCACTTATGAGTTTTGATCGTAGGTTTCAGATATCGGAAGCTCGATGTGTGAGTGAGTATTATCGATTTTCCTTACCGGATCGCTAAATCTTATCAGAGTAGATTAGCATAGCTTTTTTTCAGCCGCGTCTGTCAATTCACAATGTGGATATACAATATATTCCTGACTGTATTATTTGCTGTTCCCAACTGAATATTTATATGCTAATTGAAACTTGATAAAGCCTTGTGTAGGTCGCTTAAAAGTCTAATGTTGGAAGGCGTCCAAAAAACTGAGGTAGTGTTACTAGGTTATTAGTAGATTCACGCTACATTAAGGGTATTTGATACATTCGCAGCCCACGTTTTCTCTATTTTACAAGCCACTAATCATGTCAGAACAATTTTAATAAAAAACTATGCCGCCTTACCTTAAAGAGCTATCTTGCCGGTTTTACCTGAAATGAGATACCTAGGGTAAGAGGTAATCCTAGACAGGCATGTCAAAAGTAATATGTACCATGCACTTCTCTAAAATCTATCGTAACCTTTTACTAAGAATTTTTATACCTCATCCTAATAAATTCTCTGAAATATTGGAAACATGCATACGCAGGTTATGAATAGATTCTCATTAGTGTCTCAATCAAAAATGGGTACTCACTATTTTCAATTTGCAATGAAAAACTCAGATGATTCTAGGCGTAGGCTCTGTCATTTTTTCGTTGATCCGACCGCCAAGTGTTGTATCTGCTTAAGACACTATTTGTTTGGCAGCATAAATTATCAGCTGCATTTATGTAATTTATGAAGCTGAGGTAGGCGCTATACACAACAGCTAAGTTCAAACATTTAATATTATTATTTATCTTAAAAAGGTCCCAATTTTGTTGAGAAATAGCTAGTTTGCATTTGTTTTGACATTTGAGAAGAGAAGACCTCATTTGTACTCAAGTGAGCAAAGATATTGATCTGTAATGTTTCATCAATTATCATTGTCAGTATAAAGTGTCAAACTATGTCTACATAATTATGCTGAACGGCGTCTTTATGTGTTAAACTGTTGCTCTCAGTATATTGAGACATAGCTGCATTTAAATCAGTGCTGGTTAAAACTGTGAGGATACTCTCTCATTCGGGAAATGACTCTTTTTAACTCGGCCTTCTTTGTCGTAGGTGATTTATGTTTATCGCGATCCTCGTGATATGGCTGTGAGTAGGTGGCATCAAATGAACAGATTACGAGCTCATCAAGGGCAATATACTTGCGTGCAGCAACCTGAAATGTCGTTTGTTGATTTCCTTGAGACATACATGAAAGGCAAAGGTAATCGTGGCTCTACTTTACTGCATTTACTTGTACCAATGGCTTTGATATGGACAATCGCACTCCCTTCATTATAGTGGCCTGGGGATTATGGTCAAACCACTTCAAGAGCTGCCAGGCTATGGTTGGAAAACCGCACATCCTTGTTCTGCATTACGAGCGTATGCTGGAGGTTTGTAATGTTTTGACATTTGCTTTAGTGAATAAGTTACATGTTCGAGTTTGTATGATGGCATGATGATTCGACCCTGCAGTTACTTTCAAGTTTGGCATTAGGTAAATTTTACGCTATCGTAACTCTGCAATAACGCTGCAAAAAAGAATCCGCCGACATTGACTTACGTCTTCAGAGAGACCTTATTCAGTACTAAGGACTCAGTGAACTGAAAATTTGGTTCCGCATAGGACCTATGTTGAACTACTTATGATTGCCTGTGCAGCAGAGGTGTCAATATACAGCTAGAAGTAAAACGTATTCTGGCCTAATTATGATAAACTTTCTAAAATTACTAAAAATAATAAAGAGCACGGCGAAACAGTAACGTGAAACCCATTCAGTCCAAAGGTGGCTGGCTAAAAAAATAAGCCATAGCAACATCATCAGACTCACGGAAATCTCAACCATCGGAATCCAAAGAACGAACAACGACGTATTTTAATGGCTATCCTATTTTCTGATGATGAACAATTACCTGCAATCAGATTTAGCAGAATTTCAATCGTGATTTTTTCAAAAAGAAAACGTAGGTCAACGGGGAGGTGTACTTATATTCCCCTTTAAATTCCAAATTTTAAGAAATGCACGGCCTTAGCTAATCCTGCTGAATGACTATAAGTTTAAATAATTAGTGTGGAAAATGTCTCTACTAAGCAAAGCGAGAACGTCCGTCCGTCACGCGGCAAGATGGCGCACTTCCACAAAGTGGCAAGGTGGAGCACGGTTGTCATTAGTCACCATACTATGCATACTTCTTCTATGACTCAGCAAGGTGAGTCCAAAGATAGCAGGACGTTGTTAAGACCTAAACCTTACTCAATGAACATGCTTCATTACACCGTTAATTGGTGATAGCCAATCGTGTATGCCAGCGAACTGTGTCAAATTGAATGAGGAAAAAACCAAGTGGCTAGTTACGGGAAAAACTGGTGAGTCGCAGAGATTGGAAAAATAGCTCTCAAAATCTGCTCCACCAGAATATCTCTAATAGCATTTCCACGAAATATAGATATTCGATTATAAATTCCTGACTTTTCATTAGATGTATACTTCAGCCCCATATTAAATTCTGCCCACTTAAAGCTACGTTTTTTTTAAAGAAAATCGGGCCTCCATAGACAATATACTACATGAAAGTCAGTTCATGCATTTGCGATAGATTATCCACTTCTTTGAAAACTGTATGCTCTTAATTCTTTCCATTACAATGAAGTACGTAAAGTTGGTACGCACTTCGCAGTCTCCTCATTGTACCGATTCTCGCTGACCGGTATTCCCAATCCGGCAATCCAAATTAAGCAGCATATCGACTTCCAGATTTTTTCAATCACTTTCAGGTCTCTTCATTATTCTTTAGACTATCTTACAAAGCCAATTATCAATAACTGTTGGTATAGAAACAGCTCAGAGTCTTTCGACACTGCATATTTAATTTGGATAATCCCAAATCCTGGAACTCATTCCCGACCGATGTAACGACATCTCCTGACTTGAAATTTAAACTACATTACATTCTAGACATATCTTCAACGTGTACTTGCAATTTGTTTTATTTTGATTGATTCAGTTTTCATTGTGACTTGTCTCTTTGTGTCTATACATGATGACACTTTGTAGGTTACAACTAACCCAATTGTGCATGTGGGCAATGTGCATTTTACCTTGGACTGTATGCTCATCATTCTTTAGCAGCATGTGTAAAGCACTTGATAGAGAGAACAATCTCCGAGATAGCTATGCCGATATGTCTTTGTTTTTACAATCATTAAGCAAAAGCTTGGCTAGATCTGATAAGCTGCATGGCACTTTTGATTTCGTTGTTGTTTTATATACTCTCTGCACTACAAATATATTCATTCTTCTTAAGGACATTAGATTAAAATAAATGAGGCTCAGTAATTTTGGCGAAACCGTTGTGGGAATGCTATGGCTGAAATAGGGTAGCAGTATGCTAATTGGTCAGATGAAAGCAACGGATGCTTCTTCTCATGCAGGACTATAGTACCGCTTAAGGTAAGTTCATGCAGAGCTATAGCCATTATTCCGGCAATGGTTGCAAGACAATACAGCGGTACCTCGGCTCACGAGTTTGATTCGTTCCACGCCGGAGCTTGCTACGCAAATTAATCGCATGTCAAATCAATTTTTACCCATGGAAATGAATTTAAATGCCATTAATGCGTCACGGACCCCCCAAAAACATTGCAATCATTTGTCACATGTATTTAAATTAAAAATTTACTTAAAAATAACGCACATTGTTTTAAAGACAATACTATAGAATGTCTTGCAATTAACTGCTTTTATTATTGCACAGGAGTAACTTGGAGATCAGAAGACTTGAATATGCTAATAGAGTTAGAGGAGAAAGACTGAAATGATTTTCTCCATCTTATTCACCGATTTTTGCCCTTTCCGCCTGGCTTTCTTTGCTTTCAGTTTATTTAGCTGGGCCTTTACGTGGATGCGCCGATTGTTATAAGTTATTCAATGAACTTTCATATGATGATATTGGCAAATATAGTACAGTAACTACTTAGCTGTTCCTGCCGTAGTCGGATTTAACACTAGTCTGGCGACTGTGTCCGTCCACGCACCACGATGGCTCTATCGAGTCTGTCTAAAAGCAAACCAATAGGCCTTCGCTTGGCGTCACACCCGGATCGTAGGACAGTGCCTTGCAACAGAACGTCGTTAGCAGCCTTATTCTTATTGGCCTGAGTAACCGCACATAGTGTGACGTTCGCTGCAGCAGCTAGCTGTGGAGTATCTGAAACTGACTCGTTACTCGAATTTTAGCTCCCAAATAAAAGCAAAAAATCGGCCGAGAGACAGCTCGTATCTCGAAACACTCGTATGTCGAGACACACGTAAGCAGAAGTACCACTGTGCTCCTAAGTGTTGATATTTACACGATTTCTGATGTCCCCGTGAAAGGCCGACCTACATTCGTGGCTGTCCTTGTCATTTTTTGAAGACGGTGCTTCTTCAAATTGAAGTATTTCTACACTAATGAATGGTGACAGTTCCACATACTGTAGTAATAAACATCATGCTAATTCTAGATTTTGGTGGTTTAAACTAAGACCTACCTTATTACAGCCGTTTAAGATGTCGTTGTCATCGACTGGCCTTGCCTGTCACTATTTAGCAAGTACTCGGGTTGGGATGAAATTTTTTGAAACGTTTGTTTCAGCTATGTTATTCAGAGCTAGTTCATCACTTAAGTAATGCTATTTTTCATTTCAAGGATTTGAACGGCTCAGTGAAAAAAATATCTGAGTTTTTGGGAAAGCAGCTTACTGCAGAGGTGACTGAAGCCATTTCTGCATCCTGCACCTTTGCATCGATGAAGAGAGCAAAGCCAAATTCTATGTTTTTGAGAAAAGGTATGTATATGTGTGTATATATATATATATATATATATATATATATATATATATATATATCTGCCTTAATCGTGGTGAGGTTTCTTTGTCAGCAGATTTCGATTGCAAGTAAGTGCATTAGAATTAGTTGCCTTGTTTTTTATACTACACTTTGCTCACGAGTGTTCCTAAAAATAGTTCGGAATTGGTAAGATCGCATAAGCAAAGCTTTGCTTTCAAAAGTCTGCCATACCGAAAATTGTGAGCACGTTTTCACGCAGATACAAATACACAGGTTAAATGACCGACGAAACAGTCTCTTACTACCTGTCGCACAATCGAAAAAACATAATTCAGACAGGTGTGAATTAGCAACCGACTACTGAAACCTGGAGATCAAAGCCTGCGTAGCAGTCTGAGAGCTTTAATTTAAGCAGATGGGAAGAAGATAATCAAAAATTACAATCTAGCTCATCCTTAACTCAGAAGATATCTAGTTCAAGCGCTTGCCCGACCATTTAATGGCTCTCTTCTAGTCTGCTTCGGCCGATGACCTCATTACCCAGCCTTTTCTATAGGAATTCAGATTCTAAAACGTATAAACATATACACATTTATAATAATACGATCCCTAAGACCCTGGTAAATGTGGTGTCTCTGCAGGGGCTTGTGGGAGAAGCACGCATGACGGCTACTATCAGTATGTGCGCTCGCTCGCTTATGATGCCTGTATGCAATATAATACAAACGTCGACGACTACGCAACAACTCGTTTGTAGGGGCTTCGTTCGTGTGGCCGCCATCGCGAGCCCAAGAGCTCCTACATCTCCATATACATATGTGTCCATACTGCTAAAACGCACGGCTATTACCGTTTTCAAGCAGGAACGGAGAAGCCAGGATTAAAACATAATTTTCTGTTCACAGAACTGATAGACGTTATATATTCTTACTTTAAAACCAGATCAAAATATCCCCAAGAAAGCACAATCAGATGCTCTGTTAGCTTTGAGCAATGTCTCGCTATCAGTCAGAATTTTTATGCAACCTAGCGATACGATTATAAATGTTTTTTTGGGTAAATAAAATTTAGGAGAAATTTTTACTAATAAATTCTTAAATTCTGAGGATCTTTACAAAGAATTGATCTACCTATGTCGTTGGCTTGCAGTTGGATTTACCTAAGCAAAATTCAAAAGACGCATCTTAAACGGGCCACTAGAATACCATGTCAGAATATCATTTCGCATACATGTTCAATAAGGCAAGTTTTCTATCCTCAGATAAATTCAGAAGGCAATGAGACGCCTAGCTCAGTTTCAACCGACACATTTTGCACACACTGCAATAATTCTGGGTTATGCTTTGACCCAGAAACGTTTTGAAATAAAGTTTACACATCAAGATCCTTCAGCTCTCCTTGGAATGAGAACATTTATTGCTCTACATTTTTATTTTAATCAATATAAATTATGTAAGCTATAAGAGTTACAAACTTGCAATTCTTTGAAATGTGTGTGGTGCTTTGAGAAGGAAGTCTCTTTCCAGGTACATCAGAGCAATGCCACAAAAAAATTTAACGTCTAGCTCATCATCGCATCACGCTGTGAATTGCTGTGAAGGTTTCCTGCCATTTCATTAAAACTAGCAGAACTATTATAATTGTGGCCATGCTGTAGCATGCAGAGTAGCATGTTGAAACCAATATGCATTGGGTATGCTATATATTCAATTTTCTTTCCCAAGTTAACTGCTCCTGGTACACTGCGTTATTTTATTTATATAACTCTCTTTGAATCACTTGTGTTGAGATATTCTAAAGTTCAAGTGTCTACGTGGTCATTTACGGTAGGCAGGAGTAATAAGCAGTAAATATTGTTTTCGCCTTTAAGGTCACTCATAACATAACAGGCCGCCTTACTTTTCGAAAAATCTGTAGCAATCCTCCAGCATAATCATGACTGAATGACAAATAAACCTACCTAATGTTATGGAAAAATCATGTTTAACCAAAGAAATAGACAGACCATCAAAACACATTGGTCTTATAGTCTGGAAAAAACCAGAAGGTCTAGATTCGAAACCCTTTCGCCACAGTTCTGCCCCTACAATGCATAGATCTGCTGCTGCCCTGCACAACGTATGTAGTAAATATGTCATTACTCTTAAGTCCTATCCCTGCTTCTTTTAAAAAGGCTGTAGACATGCCACTGGCTCTAGAACTCGAGAAAGAAACACTAGACCCAGACAACTTAAGCAACTTTCGCCCAGTCTCACTTTTACCGTTCTTATCTGAGACACTTAAATGAGTCATGACTAAACCACTAGACCAGCACAACTCGTAGAACTTCGCTGAACTCTTATCATATGCAAACACGTCGATTAAAAGCGTGTCTGATGAATGATATGAGGTCTCCATGAATCAATGCAGTATGCATACATAAATGCATGAGTTAATGCGCTAATACACTGCATTAATCAGGTGCTGGCCGCTCATTAATATCAAGTTGACTCAATTACGGCTAACCTCAATCAAGAGTTATGCCTTTCATCTCACCTAGGCATCACTGGCACCGCCTTGCAATGGTTCAAGTCCTGTCTCAATGGGAGAATCCAGAGTATTGATTTGAATGGACGAAGATCACCAGAGGAATCTCTGAAATATGGGGTACTTAAGGACTTTGTGCTTGGTCCTGTAATTTTAACAGTTTATGCTCTCTCTCTCTTAAATGTGATTGCCAAGGGCAATCCAGGCTTTCACTTCTATGCAATGACACCCAGTTGTACCTCTGCTTTGATCTCTCCTAGCCCTGCAGCACGTCCAGTTCTCTCAAAACCCTTGCTGCACGTATTGATGACATCCACATACGGATGACAGCAAAGTTTCTTAAAATGAATTAGGAGAAAAACCAACTTACTAGTTAGGGCAAACTTAGTGGGATTCAGAAATTGTCAGGGTTAGCCTATTGGCTGCGCCAGCGTATCTCCTGTCGAATCTGCACGAAATCTAGGTGCCATGTTCCAAAGCAACTTTTCATTAGAAAACCACATTAGCTCCACAGTCAGGTCTGCCTACTTCCAGCTACATAACCTTGTTACAATTCCACCTTGTTTTGACATGGATACCACATCTAAATTGGTTTGCATTTGTGACATCCCGTCTTGACTTCTGTAACTCACTTCTTTCTCATCTACCGGCCTGTGCAATCAGGCGCTTACAGCGGGTTCAAAACTCTATAGCCAGGCTCGTTTGTCGTGAGCGTCGCAGTTGCCACATCTTACCACTCCTCGCTGACCAGCACCGGCTACCAGTCAAGCAACGCGTAGACGTCAAGGTTTTGTCACTCAAGCTCAGGTCTCTTCAATTTGGCTCCAGCTTACTTATCAGATCTAGTCCCGCACCAGGCTAGGAATCGGACCACCTGCTTTTCGGAAACGAACTGTTCACTCATAGCTCGAACGAATCTCAAATCCTTTGGAGACCATGCCTTTAGTTCATATGCTCCCAAAGCCTGAAAATCACTTCCGCACGTTGTCACGATTTTTCCTGACTTAACGTATTTAAAAAGAAACTAAAACATACCTACTTAGCACAGCATTTAGTGAATCTCTGGGATTCATCCTGTATTTGCTTATGTGTACTGACACTGTGTGTGCTGCCACTAACCATACTTGCATGCATGTCACCCCTAACTTTGTTATTCATGTTGTTTATTGAGCATGCTATCACTAACCATTCGGTCGTGCTTCCTTTGCAGATAATTTAAAGTGCCTAGAAAGAGATCAAGCTCTCTGAAGGCGTTATTTCAAGCTTATTATTAGTATTTTTACTAAAATGTGTTTTCTTATTTATTCATTTGGTAGCTGTTAACACGTGTTAAGTATTCTTATTAGACGTTTCGTAAAGCAAATAACAAATAGTTATTACACACTTGATAAAGCACCCTCAGAGAACTCAATCTCTTTCTAAGTGCTTTACATTTTCTGGCTACATTTACATTGCATGGCTCAAACCCGCGACCTGAATCGTAAAGAGCAAGGATCCTATCCCTGACCCAAGACAAGGAGTCACCATACTGCAATGCATATGAAATCAGCTATTTCAAATCAGAGTAACAAATATAGAAATTTACATGAAATCAGCCTTGGCGAATCTTCGTAGCAAATTTCGATCAATTTCATATTTATTATAAATGCTGACGCGACCTATATATCTCAAACCTAATCAATCATTTGAGTGTAGCCTTAACAATATGTACCTGAACTAGGCTTGTGTTCCGACAAACGTTTTGAGTATGTGCTCCAGCCTTAACTGTGTCTGCCTGGTGTTGCCAAGCCAATGTCTATCATTCATCCCTAAAAAATCTCTGGCCGGTAAGCTGCTAAGGCTGAATTAAATAACTGCAGCTCGGCTTTTATGAAAAACTCGCTGCTAATTGCGACACACTTTTTATTCGCTCTCTGAATCAGCCTTTTAGCATCGCAAATGGCAGCCTCCAGCTCCAGCTTGTGTTTTTCGTTCAGGAGTGGCCGGTGATTGGAAAAGTACTTTTACCTTTGCCCAGAGCCAGCTCTTTGATGAGCATATTGCTAAGGAAGTCAGAGACCTGAATATAATCATGCCCTATGGATCGAATGGACAGACGGACGTGGCGCAGTAAACTACAGGCGAATCTATGAAGCCTAGTTTCAACATTTAAGTTTGATTATTTCATATTGCCAAATTCGCATTTGATGTAATTTAATTTTGTCAGGCATTTTTATTTAACATTTCTGGATAGCAAGTGACTTACTGAGATTTTTTAGCATTTCATTATAGAATCTAGCTTACAGCAAAGAACTGGCTGAATGAGAATATGAAAAATCTCACGATTAGCAGTAATACCTGCATAAACGATTATGTATTGCACCAATGTATACAATATCTTATAAGTCACATTTATGCTACAGTAAAAGGGAATTAATAGTTTATTATGATACGTAATAGATTATCAGATCAATGTATTGCCAGTACAGCTATGATGCAAATCCTTTCACAATCGTAATTGATAATAATGATACATTTAGTGAAGCATCCTCAGAGAACTCAATCTCTTTCTAGCCGCTTTACATTTTCCGATTAAAAACTGTGTTGCCATTTGTCCCGAAAACATGTGTCCAGCAGCAACGCATGTTCACCTTAGGTCGCTGCATTGTCCCGTGTTTAGTTTCTTCTGTTTGTCTTGAACTCTTAAAAGTGAGCAACTCACGTTATCATGATTCAGGACGATAGTGATTGAGAGGATAGCTCCTCCAGAACTGGCATACACTAGCTCAGACACAGAGGTTATCTATTACCTAATTTTATTTAAATGAAGCACTGAAGTAGACAGTAAACCCGATACTGCTGTCTTGATGAAGTGCTCAATGATGAAAAATTACTCTGTTGAACAGCCAACATTTTCTTTTACTCCTGCGTCTTAGCCTTGGGAAAAAACGCTTCCATGCCATTTTACAAGTCGTAGTGTTTAGGTTCTCCTGCGGGGAGTTATTTATGTTCACCAGTAAGTTAAAGAGATAGTCGCTTTGGTTCTTTTGCCACTTTAAAAATGAGGCCGATTAATCAGCCTACCCCCACTTAACATAGCGCTCATTTGCGTACCTTCTAATTTAAATTTTGAGTACTTTTGCCATGGCATCGTTTGATGAGCCCGACAATTTACAAAAACAGTATTCCACAGCAGATTCTTAGTTCCGTACTACTCGTTTGTCTTGGAGTATGAGAATATTACATTTGTATTGCACCCTCAGCGAACGCAATGTCTTTCTAGGCAATTTATTTTTTGAAATCTTCCAGGCAATTAATTTGTCAAAGACAGGAATACAGAGAGGACGCTGCTACCCTCGGTTAACTTTTTTAGATAAAAACCTTCTCTGATTTCTATGCACGGACTCTCTGATCTGATTAGAGAGTCAGTACCTAGAAGTCAAAGATCTATGAAACCAGAGAGATCAGAGATCTTCGAGATCAGAGGAATCTGAGATAAATGAGGACTTGGTCCTTGGGGGGCGATAGACTATTGCCAACATTGGTGGCTTTAGTCAGATGAACTCAAAACAATAAATTCGAAAGACTGCTTTGAGAAAAACAGCCTGAAACGGAAGTATTGGGCAGGCAATAACAGCGACTCCACCACCAGTTTTGATTGATCTGTGGATGCGAAAGAGAGAGAAATCTGTTGTGGTATGTCGTTAATGGTCGGGTCGATTAACTCGATTTCAGCCAGGTTTCGGTTAAGGCGAGCAGGTTGAGGTCTTGTTCAGTAAAAGTCATTTAACACAATTTTAACTGCACATCGAGCCAGGATTCCCACGACAAGCCTTGAGATGGGCTACCAGCATTCTAGCTGGATTGATGACCTTTAAGTTAAAGAGCGATTCACAGTATCGCTTGAGGGAGATTGCTCAGAGCAGTTCGAGACAATGCTGGAAACACCAAATTCTGGGGTCGTCTGTTCACGGCCAGTGGGTGCAAGCTACGCTTCACGTTTTTTAGTTAATGCACAATTCACGGAGCTTAGCACCAGAAACCGCACATAAGGAATGCAGCTGAACGACGATACTGAAGCGATAATAGGTAAGCACGATCGTACCTCATAAGCAGGCTACTAGCAGCCGGAGAACCGTAAGCAGCCACTGGCATGATGAATACAGTCCCGAGCAGTTCGCTTGTCAATGTCCCTAAGCACGTAGTCTCTTAGGAGATACGGTCGAAAAGCAACGGATAAGCTTTAAGCTTGTCTCAGTTGTATTGTTTCCGTATGCGATGTTCCCAAGATCGTCGATTTTCATATGAGAATTGTGCAACGGCATGAAATGCTAGCAGTGCTTGGTGGCGGAAGGCGAGAAAAATTGCTGCTGATCATGGACCAGGGGATGGATACAATCTGGAGTCTCTTTCGTGACCAGTACATAGGTAATGCGATGGCCAGCGCCGTCAATGGCAAGCAGCTCGAGCGCCACCCTAGCAGTAGGCTGACCTTCACCAAGTGGCTGTCAAGCCCTGGCAGATAGGGCCACGACGTCGTCGAAGGGCTGGTCGACCACGAGGACTAGCCAGATGACGTAGACCCATCCCAGTTCGACGGCATCGAGGTCGGAGACGCATATCGACGCTGGTGTTCCAGATGAAGTCACTCGACCCAGTGCTCGAGTAGTGAAAGAACGTGTTGTCTGAATAAACAACCAACAAAAATCTAGATAATAGTGGTACCACGTTGCCCACAATGATTTCCGAGGATTTTTATAATAGTATTAAACACAGTATATTAAACATGTGTACATTCTATAATTGATTACCTGATCGGAAAAGTCTTATTCAGAACGATAGTGCTGGCTTGGTCCAGTAGTGATATTTTTCGCTCGACCAAGGTGCGGCCGAGGACGTGGGTTCAAGCCCAGTAGAACACGTGCTGCCGCTGAATAGATATTAATTTCTCTTGGGGAGCTATACAAAAAAGTTATATCCGTACGTAGTAGTGAAAACCTAGGATTGGAGGTTATAGTAATAATGATAATAATGCACTTGATAAAGCGCCCTCAGAGAACTTAATCTTGGAGTGCCCTGCTGGCCTTGGCTGAATTTTAGCACAAATAAAATCTGTTCGGAGGCGGGCTAGAACTCCTTTGTCCTGGAACAGTTAGCCAGAGAGAAGCGTCAGTGCGGTTAGAGAGCAAGAGCTTAAGAGCAAGCCAGGAAGCTCTCTGACCAGCGGTGGCGATTCGGCCTTTAGAATTGGTCCGATACCCACGGGAGCTGCTGATTGATGTTGGCTGGCCTGTCAACCTTCGCCATCACTGTCCAAAAAGAATCGTCTGGAACCCATTCGCCATTCAAGCTGGACAGAGGGGACATTCCTGTGGCCTAGTGCCAGTATTGCCGGTACTGCCGGTCCTTACCATAATGGGCCCTGGTGTCGGGCCCAATACCACTAAGCTCTTGCAACATTGTCTCTGCTAAGTATTTAAGAGTCGAGCGACGCTCGCACTGGGTCTTTTGTCTCTTCTCTCCGGCTCTGCGCTTCGACGCCGTCGGACTCGTTTCTCTGAAAGCGAGGGAGGAGGGTGGGCTATCCCCCGACGATAGACGGAACAGGACAAGACAGTGCTAGGAGGATTCGGTGGACTCCACCGAATACGGTCGTATCGCGCCCGAGCTGGCATTCTGTGTATCTTTTGTGTTTTGTGTGTGCACGGTAGCACGTGGTCTCGGCATAGGGATTTGCCGGTGCGAGCTAGGCGTAGTTGACATGTGTGGAGGCCTAGTTCTCCGGTTAGGGTTTAGGCCCCAGTTTGAGCTCCGTCTATTTGGGTAGTTCCCCAGTATAGATGTAAGTAGCGTAAGTGTGGAGACGTGTTCCCTCCGCAAGAGTGCTTGAGGTGGCGTTTGTGGAGAAGTATTCCTGCCGCTCTAGTGGAAACTGAGTCCTAGTTCTCCGTTTAGGGTTAGGCTCTGGTTCGCGCTTCAGTGTGAAGAAGTATTCCCCCTGCAAGAGTGCTTAAGTTGGCATGTTTGGGGTATTCCTTCCGCACAGGTAGATACAAAGTCCTAGTTTTCCGGTTAGGGTTTAGGCTCCGGGTCGCGCTCAGTGTGGAGGAGTATTCCCTCCGCAAGAGTGCTGGTGCTGTTGAGAACGTGCGAGGAGTGTGGAGATAAAGCTGAACTAGACGCGCAACGACTTTGTGCGCTTGCGAATAAAGTTCTGTAAAATACCCAATTTGCGTGTCTCGCATTCCAATTCATGCCGCAGACTCACGACCCCCTATAGTAACGGTAAGCAGGTCGGCGCCAGAAACGCTCGTCTCGTGGCGGCCAGCTTATTGCGCATAAGCGCCCACCGAACGGCATTAGACGCAAGGCTACGCCACTAGGTAAGCGGCCGGTCAAGCCTACCCCGCCGAGATTTCTGCGTTACAATCTCTTTCTAGGTGATTTACATTAACTGCAAAGTGAAATGCCATTGGATGGTAAGTAAAATCATGCTTGAAAAAAAACAAAATGAATAACATGGTTAGGGGTGACATGCACAGGGTCAGCATGCCAATGTGGTTAGTGGCAGCATGCACAGTGTAAGCACGCATAAGCACATCAAGGACGAATCACAGGGACTCACTAAATGCTGTCCTAAACAGGTGTTTTAAGTTCCTTTTAAATGTACTCAGGTCAGGGGATGTTCTGACGCAGGTCGGGAGGGCGTTCCAGGCTTTGGGAGCATACCAACTAAATGCACGGTCTCCAAAGGATTTGAGATTTGTACAAGGTATTTGTAGACTGTAGGATTCCGAAAAGCAGGATGTACAATGCTTGTCCTGATGGGGTAGTATATCTGAGAGATATGCTGGAGCCATAGATAGAAGTGACCTAAAAGTGAGCGACAAAACCTTGAAGTCAATCAATTGCTTGACTAGTAGCTATAGCAGGTCGGCGAGAAGTGGACTAATGTGGCAACTGAAACGCTCACGACAGACAAGCCTAGCTGCAGAGTTTTGCACAAGCTGCAATCGCCTGATCGCACATGCTGGTAGGCCAGTAAGCTGTGAGTTGCAGAAGTCGAGACGGGATGTCACGAATGCATGGACGAACTTGGACGTGGCAACCTTATCTAAACAACCCGAAATTAAGCAATGCTATGAAGCTAAAAATCGGAAGATTTGACTGTGGAGCTGATATGGTCGTCTAACGAGAGGTCGCTTTGGAATATGACACCTAGATTTTGAGCTGATGCAACTGGAGATATGCTGGCAGAGCCAATTTTGAGATACAGCTATTCCAATCTCTGAATCTCACTGGGTTTGCCCTTAACTAGTAAGTTAGTTTAATCATCGTTTAGTTTTAGAAAATTCGCTGCCATCCATGAGCAGTTGTCATCAATGCATGCAGTAAGTGAGTTGGAAGAATTTGAGGTGCTCGAAGGCTGGGAGCGTACAATGAAAAGGTACAACAGAGTATCATCCGCACAGAAGTGAAAGCCTAGATTGTGCTTGGCAATCACATCAGCAAGAGGCAGAGTATAAACCATGAAAAGAACCGGACCTAGCACGGGGCCCTGAGGTACTCCATATTTAAGAGGTACTTCAGATGATCTTTGTCTATTCACGTCAGTACTCTGGAGTCTCCCACTGAGATACGACCTGAACCGCTGCAGAGAAGTGCCAGTGATGCCCAGGCGAGATGAAAGGCGCTCTAGAAAAACTTTGTGATCGATGGTATCAAAAGCGCTGAAAGATCGAGCAAAACAAGCAGAGATACTCTACCCATGTCTGCATTCCTAAGTAGGTCGTTGTATACCCGAAGCAATGCTGACTCTGTGGAGTGATCAGTTCTAAAGCCAGACTGAAACCCACTAGCAAGGTGTGAGGTTTCGATATATGACTTTAACTATTCTGCCACGACCCGTTCCAGTGCCTTTGATAGGAATGGTAGAAGGGAGACTGGGCTGTAGTTGCTTAAGTTCTCTTGGTCTAGTGTAGCTTTCTTGAGAAGTGGCCTGACTACAGCTTTTTTGAAAGGTGCTGGGACAGGACCTGATGCTAATGACATATTAATGAAGTTTGTCATGCATGGCAGCAGCAGATCAATGCAACGTATGAGTAGGACAATGGGAATAGGGTCAAGAGGACTTGTCTTTTTTGATTGGGATACGAACTTTAGGACTAGATCACTAGTGACCTGCTTAAATGCAGACATTGAGGTGCAGCCAGGAACCAATGAACAGCATTTTAGTGGGGAGGTTGTCTTCCCTGGGACGGATTTCCTGATCCTGTCTATGTTCTGCACGAAGAATCGAGAGAAGCGATCGGCTAGATCATCGCTATGATCATCAGGTAAGGAGCTAATCCGGGAACGATTGAGGAGACGGTTTATTGTCGACATCAGCATTTGTTATACTTCACTACGATTAGAATTCTGTAGAATAGACTAAAATATTTTAAACACATTCCTGTCAGTATCGTTGAATCGTTTCTGAATTTATCTGAGAGGTTGTGACTCAATGCTATCAACGGTCGGAGGTGCTTCACGAGAAAGGAATTCTAGACAACTAGAGTGGGTATTAACTGATAGCTCTCTGGGCCCCAGTAATAGAAGCTGTTATTTCAGCTAAGCTGTTTCGAACAGATTTGGTCTAGGGTAGTACGCGATAGGGTCATGTATTTCAACAGAAACTGGTAAATAAGCGAATCCTCTATTCTGTATTTAAATTAGAAATAATAAATTACTTCCGAAGTATATCGTTCTTGTTATCACAAATTAAAGGATTTAATGTGAATCTGTTCTGAGTAAGTAAATTCGAATTAAATGTTCAAGAAGCTGCAGCAATGTGTGCATGCGGAAAAGAGGACGTTAGAGGATATAGGCAATCACTAGTGCTGTTAAACGTGCATGCTGTTGGATTTTTAGGATCAAGTTTTCATTTATCCCAGATCCTCGTGAACCCTGATCCCACCAAGTCCTTCAGCACATCGAATACTCTCACTCCCATGCTGCATGTATTGATGAAATCCGCACATGGATGGCAGCAAATTTTCTTAAATTTAATGATGATAAAAATCAACTTACTAGTTATGGGCGAACCGTGAGTGATTCAGAAATTGGAAAGACTAACCCTCCAAATTGGCTCTGCCAGATTTTCTCCTGTTGAATCTGCACAAAATCTAGGTGTCATTTTCCAAATTTACCTTTCATTAGACGACCACATCCGCTCCACAATCAAGTCTGTAAACTTTCAGATATATAACATTGCCAAAACTCGGGCTTGTTTAAATAGGGATACTGCATCTATATTGGCTTATGCATTTGTGACGCCCATCTTGACTTCTGTAACTGACTAGTTTCTGGCCTACCGGCCGGTGTAATCAGACGCTGACGGCTGGCTAATGCAAAACTCGGCAGCTACACTTGTCTGTCGTGAGCATAGCAGTTGCCACTTCTCATCACTTATCGCCGACCTACACCGGCTCCCGGTCAAGTCAGCCATTGTCTTCAAGGTTTTGTCACTCACTGTCAGGTCCCTTCATTCTTTGGCTCCAGCCTAACTATCAGATTTATTCCCATACCAGGTTAAGCATCGTCCATCCGATTTTTAGAATCGAACTGCTAACATATACCTCGTACAAACCTCGAATAATTTGGAGACCATGCCTTCAGTTCGTACGCTCTCAAAGCCGCGTACTCACTCCCGACTTGCATCGAGACATTCCCTGACTTGACCACATTTAAAAAGAAACAAAAATAGCACCGTTTTATCGCAGTACTTAGTTACTCCACGTGGTTCTTTCTTTATGCACTTATGTATGCTGACACAGCGCGAGCTGCCACTAACTATAATTGCATACTGAACCGGTGCATGTCACCCTTAACCATGTTATTCTTGCTTTTTATTGGGCATACTACCACTAACCATTCGTTTTCTGGTTTCTTTGAAGTAATTATAATGCGCATAGGAAGATATTGTGTTATCTGATGGCTTTAAGAAATGTATTATTATTAATATTATTACTACTATTGACATTAAACAAGGCTAAGCCAATTGGTACCAAGGAGTCACCTTCAGGGAGACCCTAATACTTTGCTCAAGGGTCAAAGATGCGTATGTCGTTGATGACGTATGATCTAGCGATGGGATTTTATGGAGCATCTCTAGAACTGGTACATTATTCACCGGGCAAGCACCCAATAACTAGGTATAATGGAGGAGCATTTATTTGAGGAACACGTACGGTACACTGCTAGCCTGTGAGCAGTTAGTTATTTTCATGCGAGAGTTGACTACCGCCGAAGTCTTTCAGTACTCAAATCACCAGGAACGTATAATAATAATATAATAATTCATTTGTATAGCGCCCCAAGAGAACTAAATCTCTATCCAGGCGCTTCACATATGCCTCAGGGCTCAAGCCCACGACCTCAGCCAGACCTTGGTCGGGGCGAGCACCTTAACCGCTGGACCAACCCAGCTCGGCAACGTATTTCGCAAATACTTGTGCAAACTTGGCTAATAGAGACCTTTCTTAGGGTCTGCTAATTACCTGGACCATAACCAAAATACGAATCTCTGTGGTATTTAGAACAGTTGGCAGCCAATTTGGGCCCAGCCTACATGCAATACTCTTTCTTTTAAAAACTAAGTCCAACCACAAACAAGTTTCGTGGAAGTATTAGAAGACTAAAGCAACGGCTTCAATAAGAACTCGAGTACTGACATTATCAACTTACTCTGGCAAAGTTAATGGTGAATCGGCCACTAAGGTCAGTGCCCTCCTGAATAAGCGGCATAATACATTTACCAGTCAACAAAGGCTGGCTGTTTTTTTGAGTAATTATTTTAATTTACATGCTCAATCCCCTATTAATGCCTGTTCATGTTAGAATGATAGCACCGAAATGAATAGCTACCGACAATATCTAGTCAACAAACTGACGATGAGAGCTGGAAAAGACAGCCCTGAACAATAGCTTACGTCTTAGCTCGGCAGCAGTCTCAAGCATCCTGTACTGTAAATAGCTATGCTTCGCGTTCAGGCACCTAAGTAAAGACAGCTGGATCGAAAGTATCTTTAACTGGTAGCCACTGGATAGTGGTAAAGTCAAGAAACCCACGGAGTTTCTATTAAAATCTCACAATTACTCCTGCCATCTATCTGGCTCATATGTTTTGCAAAATGTAATGTAATGTATCTCCGTTAGTAACTCCACAAAGTCATAAAGACCACGTGGGTGTTACGCAGGAGAGTTTTGTATAGCGCACTCACAGCCTAAGCGGCTTTCGGTACGCATTTGGTAGCCAACAGACTTCGTCTCACGCAACAAAGAGAAAGTGGGAAGCATAGCAGAGTTAGGAGAGCAGTTAAGGCAGTGAGTAGCATAGAAGTAGCAGTTCAGGACCGCTGAAAAAGATGTGCCATAGTCGGCAGTTGGAGAGTAGATGTCATTGTGTAAGAATTGTGGAAGCGAGTTCCACAGTCTAGGACCTGCAGAGCTAAAGCTTCTGTCGCCAACTGTCTTTAAGCGGAGGAATAGGACAGTTAATTTATTGTCCACACAAGACCTGAGGGCGCGAACAGGCTGAAACTGATGCAGCAGTTCAGCTAGGTATGAAGGAGCCAAGCCGTGGCAGGCCTTGTGGGTCAGCGTAAGAACTTTGCTCTGTATCCTTTGCTCAACCCGCAACCATCCTAGCTCTTTCAGCAAAGGAGACACGTGCTCAAACCGCTGCGACTTGAAGACCAGCCTTGCAGCTATATTCATAGTCCGCTGTAGTGGCATAATAGCTTTCTTTGGTAGCCCAGCCAAAAGGGAATTACAAAAAATGTACGTTGTTTTCATTGCACGATCGTGTCTGTGTGCGCATGCGTGCATGCGTTTACTCGTCGTGCGAGTGTTTGCTAGCTTGAGTGCGTGCATGCATGAGCTCATGTGTGTTCACCCAACTAACCTGTTTTACGAACCGTAGTTGCCAGGTCTAGCTCTCATTTTCTAGCTTGGGCAGAATGCTCAAACTACAGTCAACCTCAGTTATAAGCAACCCGAAAAATTCTAGTGTATGAAGTTGCTTATAACCGAGGTGGCTTATAGGCGAGGTTGCTTACAGCTGATATTCAAGCATTATGTTAGCATAAATGTTTTCATAACCGAAGTTTATCATAAAATTAACCCAAAGGAGTAAGACATTTTTATATAATTTTTCCCTGTCTACGCTTTTTTAAAGCGTTTTTCTCAGCCTCACCTTTAATAAATAAGATAAATGCATCATATTCAGTGAAATTTTCTTCCAAATAATGACCGACTGTGGCTAGCGATTTCAGGGCGTCCGAGTGAGAAATCTTCTAGTCGATTGCAATGTCACCACACTCTTCGTCTTCAATGCCGTCTGACTTATTTATGCATTTTCGTTTCACCTCATCCTAGATTTCTCTGCCGTTTAACTTGCCAAAGCACGCAATCTCGTTTTCAATGTTTCAGCATGGGTTGAAATCGTTCGGTATTAAGCCGCAGGCTTGTAATCCTTATTAATCCAAATTGAAAAAATCGTTCGGCTCGGGTTCATCGATCAAGCCTGTCAATAATTCTTCCACCGTTGTTCTCCCCCCTCTTCGTCCGCCGCAGCTCCTTCGTTGTGAATGAGCCTGAATTCAATGTTTTGTTTCTTCTTGAATCAATCGCCAAGCGTCTGACGGTTCATCCCATGCTAGCATATTCGCCAATTTAAGAGCTTTTTTCCATCATTATTGGTCCATTAATCAAACATTCTGAACACATATTGGTTGAAATCGTGCGAATTACTCTTTTTCGACTCCCTCATAATTCCATTCGTGCTGTTGTTTTTTATTTATATTCCCGTTTTCCAGCACTTACTCTCGAACAGTGTCTTTGTTCTTTTTGATTTTGGAAGTCATCGAAGGATCACGATTGGACTTAACCGCAGCAACGTTCACCTTGCTCGTCTTTAACGCATCCAAAATATTGAGTTGTTCTTTAAAAGTCATCGCCTACCGACTTTTCGGTTCCCTTTCCGTTATGATTCTGAACCTGCATGACTGATATTTTCAACTTTCCAATAGGTTTTGTTTATTCATGATTAAATCATTTTGAATGGTTTAATTTATGTAAAGAATGTGAAAATTTTTCCGATCAGTTCGTGTTTTAGCCAAGAAACCTTTTTTGGATTTTATTTTATTAATCAAAGGATTGGAATGAGGAGCGAAGTAGGCAAATATGGAAGGAGGCAGGGTGTTTCGGATGTTTCTTACCGGCTCAGATAACAAGGAGGAGCTTAGAATAATGCGCCGGTTCAGTATAACTGATGAAAAATTAAAGAAAATTCTGTGCTAAGTCAACAGTGATATCAATGGGCTGTTCAATTATTTGCTTGTACTTAAAGAAACAAAGATGATAGAATAAAACACCTGATAAAGCGCCCTAAGAGAACTCAATCTCTTTCGAGGTGCTTAACATTTGCTGCAAAGGAAATATGAATCGAATGGTTTGTGGTAGCATGCTCAATAAACAGCAACAATAGCATGATTAGGGGTGACATGCACAGGGTCAGTAGGCAAGCGTGGATTTTGGCAGCATGCACACTGTCAGCACGCATAAAAAAATAAAGGTCGAATCACAGGGACCCACTGAATGCTACGCTAAATATGTGCGTTTTCATTTTATTTAAACGTGGTCAAGTCAGGGGATGTGGCAACAAGTCGGGAGTGAGTTCCAGGCTTTGGGAGCATAGTAACTAAAGGCACGTTCTCCAAAGGATTTGAGGTTTGAACGAGGTATAGGTAAGCAGTTGGATTCTGAAAAGCGGGTGGTAACGAGGTTTTATTGCAGACATTAACATGGTTTTCTCATTTATCTGTTACATGAGTATTTATTTTAAAATGGAGAATTTGCCTTAGCTAAAATTGGTATATACATCATGCGATGATTCTTAAATGCTGTGTGGTGGACCATAAGTCTAAAATTGGGCTAACTTTTGAATCCTGAGTTTTGCAGCTGCTTCCTTTCTTGAAGTCAGCCGCAAATCAAGGCCGACTGAATGGATACGGAAATTCCACCAGCTAGAGACATGAACAGGACATTGGCATGAGTATGGTGCTGCAATGTTGTGTAAAAGAGGCTGAATCGGTAGAAGGGTCAGGCATTATTTTGAGGGGCAAACATTATTTGCCACTGGCTGCAAACATATAAAGCAAAACTAGGTTTCCTACTTCAGTGCAATTTTGGTTCGGAGAGAGCAAAACATTCAAGGAAGAATTAAATTCACATGTAATCAAATGTGCAGAAAGAGGTTGGGATAGGGGTTACTATCGTTAAATCGCAGGTGCAACTTTCATCGTGGGTTTGGCTTTGCACATGTGTATGGGCTTGAGCTTGAGCATGGGCGAATAGAAACTCATAGAGTGAAACCAAGCTTATATGCAGTGGATCAGTTTGCTCGTGCAAATTTAGGCTTAGATTAACTAGAATGACAGATTATCGATTCCTAGAGATAGAAGCTGAGAAAAAGAAGCATGGAAAAAGTAAATAATTTAGAGATGAATCTTCGATTGATACCTGGAGGTAAATGCATTAGCACCAGCATCAGAAACTAAAAACTAGTTTGACAGAATTCGAAAGATTACATGAAATCAGTCTGAGTCTAGACAATTTTCAAATCAAAACAATTGAGGGAGACAGCAGCCGCTCTTCCACAGTGATTAAAGTATTTTGGAATACAAAAAGGGTACACCCATCTGGGGTAGTATTAAAAGATTAAAATATTAACTGAACAGATAAGTAAGCAGTCATATACCATTCTAATACAGAGGTAACTGACATACATGTTCTCTGAATTTTAAATCATCATCACTGGTTAAAAATTTCTAGCACGAGATAAGAGAAACCAACAATCACATTACTTGTAGTGCTGACGCAAATACAAAAGGAGACTCACAGAGAAAAAAGGCAGATTCGTCGGCATCAAATCTGAAGTAAGTAACCTCACTCGTTCTCATAGCTGCATTCTTGAAGAAAGTTACCACAGGCTGTGGCTACGCATTGGCCACTTAGGAATATGAAAAAATGATCATTTGATAGAGAACAAGGCCACTGACAAAGTCCTATCATTTCATAATATTTCCTAAAAAATATCTTCAATCATCAACTCTGACTTGACGAGTCGAATATTATAATTACTGACCTCAACACATGAAGCCTTAAGAATGGTATGCGACTGTGCTAAAAAATTTTCAGATGATCACCATCGGCTTCTCTAGACAAGCATTAGTCAATTCAGTAATGCTGCCATCTTTATCTCACTCAAGTTCAGAGCTGTCAGAATTTTTTTTAGAAACCCTCTGGACAGCCCTGACAGTTTGGATGGACACGTTAAACATTTGAAGTCGAAAGTGAAGCCTATTTCTGACACCTAATGGTACAAATTGTGTCGCGGCTTTCACGACCTTGCACTCGTGATGGTGCTAGCACCAGAAAACATACGATAACAAGTAGAGTAGGTGTGAGCCTTTTAAAAGCAGCTAGTAACTTCTAGGAGTGCATCACACAAAGCAAGCACGTGTTCCTGAAGCACTGTGAGCATGGCAGCAAGAAAAAAGAGTAGCCACGCGATTCCATGTCTATATCTAATCACTGAATACGTTCTGCTGACATTTTTAGACAATCACTGGTTCTCACTAGAAGCCATGGAGTGGACACAACTGTGTAACCCAGCAAAGCATAATTAAAGTCGAGCTTAAGTGCTTCTGAATCCCAAATAAACTGCTTCAGCTTTATCTCTGCTTAATTTCGGACGGTCACATTGTTGATTCCTTACCGGTTTGTTCAGAAACGCTAAAAATAAAAACTTCTCTAGTGATACTAATATAGCAAGCTGCCGTTTTGAATATAGCCACTGTAGCGAGCGGAGGAGTGTCAGTGACAGCTAGATTACGAAGAGTAGTTTTCAACCCAGAAGCATAATAACAATAATAATTTTGATATAACACCTTCAAAGAACTCAAGAACGAATGCACGCAGCAAACATATTGTCTATTGTGAGGGTGTTTAAATAAAATGGCGTATATAATGAAAATATGGCAAGAAAACAACGTCTCTGACAATTGATAATTCAATTGAAGAATCGCGGATTTCAAAGTTTGACAGCACATTGAAAACGGCTGCATTGCCTGTTTTTACATCATGCCTTAACATGATAGTGATTAGTCGTTTTATGAAATCCTGGCGTTTGAATGAAAGATCTCAGTGACCATTGTGCTGATGATGAAGAAGACCCAATAGCCCGTTCTTGTCCGAGACGAGAACCGTTCCTTCTCTTCGTAAGTGACGAGTCTTCGCAATGTGCTTGCTCTTAACAATGCATGTTGTGAGTTCGAGTCCTGGTCAATTCTTTATTGACCAATGCAAGCAGTGGAGATTGCCGTGAAGGCTCCACACTGCCACTATAAAAAAGCAACGAGGCTGGTCAATAAGCTTACCGTCACAGTTCACAAGGCAAGGACGCACAAGGGACTCTTTGGTAAATTCTAGAACTCGTTGGTAAATTTTTGGAGGTGCACCAAACGAAGAGGTGTCTAACTGCTCTAGGTAAGTCCAGAGCTCTAGTCGAAAGTTTGGGGGTAATCTACACTTTAATGATGTCTTTATTTCATAATAGTTACCGAAACACGATTTAAGCTGTAAATGAATTTATTGCCTGTGAATGAAATGCTGCACGACAACACCTGTTTCAGATTCTTTTCATTTCTCGTGAACTTCCCTACTCAACCGTTTCATTGGTTGCTCAGGGCGTCATTTGTTACAGCTGAGACACTGTGTGGTCCACAAGCTGTCGAAAGCTACTGGCAGCTTCGGCAGATGATATGTCGACGGATGCCTGGGTACTTCAACGGATGCCTCGATAGATGCCTGGGTTGAATTGCTGCGCAACCAGCGAAAAATCAGCCCAGAACGATTGTCCACGGCAGAAACCAGTCTGCAGATAAAATATTAGCCGATTCAACAGCCTCCTTCGTATGACGACAGAGAGAGCCTTTATGGCTATCACCACCGCTTACAGTGGCAAACAAAGGTTCACCCACCGCAGGATTCGAACGCAGACCTCGGGAGCGATGTCTTCAAAAGCAACCGCCTTACCTAGTATGCCGTCACTGCTCACCAGAAGGCGGCTAATTAGTTGATTAGACACATCACAGCCTTATTGAAAGCTTTGATATTGCATTTCGTACTAAGATTCAAGGCAGCAGTGCAGCCCTTTCATTCCTTTCGCAGGAGTCGTTTTTTTTGGCTAGCCATTGTGCTTGTGAACGGGATTAGAATAGTTATGGGGCAGGTACGGTAAAGAAGATTGGTAACTCTATGGATACTCCGCAAAAGGGCTGAACTGCTGCTTGCCGTTGAGTCATCAGCCCCTTCCAGAGCCTAAACCTTCTCCATGACTCGACAGCAGTCGGCAGCTTAGATAAATAAATGCCACGAATTAATTGCCTTTGCACAACACTTATGCATTCTAGATACTGTTTCAAAACCCAAATGCAGCAACTGCAATTGTGACTGCCTCTCGAAAGACCTGTCATCATTCTGAGCAGAGCGACCACAAGAATGCTACCTGCTTCGCTGCCCTACCATTTCAGCCTAGCGATATAAACGGGCTGACAAAGTATGGTGATTGAAGCATTGGGAACCATTTCTTTCTTGGACTCCTGTGTGCATGCCGAAAGCGCTTTAAAGCTGGTGGCCGTCTCAGTTAGATTGATAGCGAAGGGTGTCTTCCATAAGTTGAATGGCTGTTTGCCCACCAAGCCATCAGCCGGGCACACTCAAAATTGCTCGATATCTGGGGCCTGCTTCACTATATACTCCTGGAATGAAGAGGCCACTAATTCAAGGCCCCACCGAGTAAAAGTTCTCACAAAGGCCCACAAAATCTAACGGAATCTCTTTAAAACCTTCACAAAATTTTGCATTCAGATTATTGCCATCCATGAAAAAAATAAGTTAGAACTCTCTGGGAATCATTCAAACTATTTGGATTCACGTGTTTTTTCTGCACACTCCTGTTGAGTAACAGCCAATAGTAAATAAACTCTAACAACTGGTGAACGTTTGGAGTAGCCTAGTAGTTTACCTTCACTCATGAAATAAACGCTTGGTCGGGTTTAGCGACACAGTCTGCTAAGAGGTCGTGAAATTTTAGAAATGCATTTTGGATAATTTCAATTCTGGTAGGTGTTCCGTGGGTCGGGGTCTGTTGTAAGAAAAGTCACGTTTTAGGACAGTTTACTTTTCAGGACGCTCATGTTCACTACGTTCACATTCGTTGTCCTGAAAAGGAAATTTTCCTAAAAAGTGTACTTTTCCTCCAACACTAAAAATTTGTCCTATGATTTTTTATTTGAACATAAATCTACTTAGTATAGATGTACCGAAGAAGTCCTCAAAAGGGAAACTCTTTTTACAGTGAGTCAAGAAGATTAATGAATATTGATGACATAACTCCAAGTAAAAGTATTGCTTCTAGGCTTCATAAGTTTAAATTAGATTTTGTTGGGGCAAGCGGAAAACATGAAAGATATGTTCTTGAAGGAAGAGACTATTCTGCAACTGAAATTGATGATTTCTTTAATAGTATAATACCAAGTTATGACAATGTGTTAAAAGAAGTAACTACTAGATTTTCTTCATTTAAATTACAAACTAAGATTTCAATTCATTCAAATCACACTCAAACTGACACACATAGTCATAGTTTTGTAACAAGTTTTAAACTGGTTGCGGTTGTTAAAAGATCTGATTATACTAATATTATTAAAGACCAATTAAAATCTTTAAAGGAATCAATAGATAAAATGATTGACAAGAATCCAGGTTCTGGTTGGAGGCTAATAGGTGTAAAACGTCTTGAGATTAATGTTAGTGAATATATTATTAGAGCTGGTTCCTCCCATTTACCACTACCAACTGGTTTAGCAAAGAAGCGCTGCTGTGTTAATATAAATAATGAAGATAAATATTGTGCTTTATGGTGTGTATTAGGATTCCTACATCCTGTAAGTGTACATCCAGAGAGATACATTGATTTAATTAATATATTAAGAAGTAATTATCAAGAACAAAATGAAGCTCTTTCACAACTTGAATGGCCACTCAAAGTAATTGATGTTAAAAAATTTGGTAAACTATTTAATGTTAGTATAAATGTTTACGAATATAATGACAAATCAGGTATATATCCTCTAAAAATTGTATCAAGAAAATTAGAGGTTCCAGATAGACATATTAATCTCCTGCTGATAACCAAATCCGAAAAAAGTCATTATGCATTGATAAAGAATTTTAGTGGACTCTGTAGAACATCTAATAAAAGTGGATCAATATTTTATTGTCATAGGTGTATGGACAAACTGTTTTCAGATGTAGATTTTCAAAATCACTTGGATTTATGTAAGGGTCTTAATTCTAGTTATTCCAAATTAAAAATGCCTGGTATTGTTGAAAATAAGAAAACAGGACGACCAAAAGATATTACACTTTTAAGTTTTAGTGACCATTAAAAACTTATTAAGTCTCCAAACGTTTGTTATGCAGATTTTGAGAGCTTGAATGTAAAGACATGTGATGTTTGTTATGAAAGTATAGTATCTAACAATTTTAATCTAACTTAATTGTAATAGTAAATTAACAACTGGTAAATGTACTAATACATGTACTAATATGTTACAAGTCCCATGTGGTTCATGTGCTATTATTGTTGATATTAATGGAAATGTTATAGATAGATTTTTAAACAGAGGGAAAGATTGTGTTGAACTACTATTAGAATTTATAATTAATACTTCTAACGAATTAAAAAATAAGCTATTAAATCACGTTGAAGCACGTATTATTTTTGATTCTGATACTCATAAGCAATTTAAAGATTCTACAAAATGTTGGATTTGTACAAAAGAATTTAACGATGTAAATGGAAAGTTTAAAGTAAGAGATCACTGCCATTTTACAGGTAAGTTTAGAGGAGCAGCACATAAACTTTGTAATTCACTTGTTAGATTCAAAAAAATTAGCTGGAAACTTCCAATCTTTATTCACAACTTAAAAGGATACGACTCTCATTTGATTGTAAAAGGAATGTCAGCATTTGGTCTTGATTGTAAGCCTGTTGCACATAATATGGAGAGTTATATGTCAATGTCATTTGAGAATTTTGAGTTTAAAGATTCTTTTAATTTTATGAATAATGGTTTAAGTGATAATGTTACTTCATTAAAGAAAGCAAATTCAAAATTTGACATTACAATTGGTGTTTTTAAAACATTATATCCAGATATTGATGTTAATGTTCTCAAAGATGCTATAACAAGAAAAGGAGTTTATCCTTACGAGTATATGGATTCTTTTGATAAATTCAGTGAAAACAAAATTCCAGAGATCAAAGCATTCAACAGTAAACTTACTTTTGATAGAGGTATTACTGCTGAAGATTATGAGCATGCATTAAATGTATTTAAACTTTTTAACATGAAAGATTTAGGAGATTATCATGATATTTATTTTTATGCAGATGTTACACTTCTTGCTGATTGCTATGAAGCTTACAGAAACAGTTTTATTGAATTGTTTAAACTAGATCCCGCTCATTATCTATCTGCACCTCATTATGCATGGTCTTGTACTTTGTTTTACACCAAATGTACTATAAATTTATTAGGTAAAAAGGAAGGAGACTTACAACTATATCAAAAGTTTAAAGAATCAATAAGAGGTGGTGTCTGCCAAGTCAGTAAAAGACTTTGTAAAGCTAGTGACAATAATCATATTATGTATTGGGACGCAACAAGTTTATTTCCAACTCTTATGATGTGGCACTTACCTATTTCAGAACTATTGAAGATGATTTAAGTAATTGGTCACTTGAAAAAATAATGTCACTACCTGAAGATTCTGAAACAGGAATATTTGTATTATGTGATTTAGAGTATCCAAAGGAATTACATAATTTACATAATGATTATCCGCTTTGTCCTGAAAGTAGGGTTGTTGATACTTCTGAGTTTTCAAGATACCAACAAAATTTTTATCTGGTCCAAGTACTGTAGCAAAGTTGATTTGTGATTTTAATAATACAACTAATTATCTAACCCATTACAAATACTTTCAATTTGTTGTCAGTAAAGGTTTGATTCCTAATAAAATACATGAAGTATATAAATTCAATCAAGAACCTTGGGCAAAACCATTCATTGATATATGTGTAGAGAAATGATTGAATTTGAACGTTAAGGTGATAGTTTCAAAAGAAATCTGTATAGAGGTTTTATGTGCCAAATCTTTGGAAAGACATGTGAGAACGTAGAAAACAGAACGTGTGTTAGGTTAGTAAATACAGGGACTAGTAAGAGTGATTCGTTGTATAATAAACTAATGAGAGATCCTAGACTTGAAGAAACTAGATTCTTTGATAAGAGTCTAGTTGATTTTGAACATTCAAGAAAGACTACACTTCTAAACAAACCAATGTTTATAGGTGTTGCAATTCTTGATCTATCGAAATTACATATGCAAAGGTTTTACTATGATACTTTGAAAACTAAGTTTAATGATAGATTAAGTTTATTATACACTGATACTGATTCATTAGTTGTTGGTATTAAAAGTGAAAACTTTGAGAAAGATATGTTTGATATTAAAGATTGGTTTCATAAAGACGAATTTGGTAAATTCAAAGATGAGATGGATGGAGCAAAGATTGATGAATTCATTGCTTTAAGACCAAAACTATATTCTGCTTCTTCTATTAGACCAATTATGAAAGCAAAGGGTGTTCCAAAAGAAGTAATTTGGAATTCAAAGATAACACATAGTGAATACATTCAATGTTTGTCTAGAGCAAATGAAATTTAAAATTGTGATCTTGATACCAAAGACTTTGATGAGACACTTGATAGAGATTTCTACCGCATGACACAAAGTAAACACAATATTATTACAAAGAAACTTAAAAAAGAGCACTGTCAGCATTTGAATCAAAGCGTTACTGGTTAGATTGTGGTTGTTGTAGTTATGCATACGGTCATTATAGAATAGAAGAGAGTGGTGGAAAATGTATTAAATGTTTTTCTAATAGTAGTATAAATGCCTAAACTAAAGATTGAAAGCGAAAAAGAAGAAGAAGTTGTGAGTAAAATTAAACCTATTGATACTGAAAGAGCGTGGGAAGAACCAAGAGCAAAATGGTTTGGAGAAAAAGAAGTCAAAACAATTAAGAAAAGTATATTAGCAAAATAATTTCATTATTATAGAAATGGAAAACGAAAATCCAGAGATTTTAAAGGTTGAAGAAAGAGATATAGGTATTTCAGATACTGATTATATACCCGAATACGATTCTGAATAAGAATCAGAACCCGAATACGAATCAGAATCAGAACCCGAATACGAATCAGAATCAGAACCCGAATACGAATCAGAATCTGATGATATACAGCCATATAGAAGTGATTATGTAAATTAAGAAAATGAATTATAAAAATAATTATACTTATATAGAAATGGACGTCTCAAGAATTCAAAGCTGTGAACAATCCAGAGATATGGCTGTAAAGATCTTCTTCAAAAACTTAAAGGTAATGATCAACGTATAGTTAGACACTCTCTCAATAAACTTATTCCAGATTTAGAGAGTTCGTTTGTTAGTGTTCCTATAGAGATTTGTGAAGCTTCTGATAAACTAATGGAATGTAGAGGTAAGATAAGTGAAATGCTTGAAGAAGCATCTAAGAAATCAAAAAACCCCAAAACAAATCAAAGGGTGCAAATTAATTAAACTAACTATTTTTCAATCTTTATATAGAGAAAAAATGGATCAAAAAGTTTCAAGAATTTTAAGTTTTAAAAACGGTGTAGATATCGATGGCATTTTGTAGTATTCCAAAGATTTATTCTTCTTATGTTCCTGAAGATCTTCGCAGCAGTGTTTGTTTATTAGATAACTCAAAAATTTCTACTCTCTTAATGATTTATGATTTATATGATAAACGTAAAAAATTGAATGATAAATTAGAAATAGAGTGATCAAAACATAATGATTTTATTAATAGATTTAAATTTAAATATCAAGACTTAGGAAGTACTAGTTTTAGTGTTAAAAGGAGTGGAACTAAAGAAGACGAGAAAAAGATTCATGAAAAAATTTCAAGAATTCTTTGCTATGATCATGCTATAGCATTTGCAATTGAAATTGTTAAACCTAATGGAAATTTTTATACTGCCATTAAATTGCTTAAAACATAGATACATTCCTTCTGATCTTTATAAGAGTCTTTATGAGATAGATGATTCAGTAATTTCTGACGTTTTAGATGTTTGTGATGCACATGATATATTTAAAAAAAAGAGAAAGAAATTGGTGAAGAAATATCAAAGGTATATTATTATGAGTATTTAAGAGAAATTAAAGAACAATATGGATTTTATTTTAATTTATATAGGTAAAAATGGAGGGAAGAGGAGGTATCTCAAGGATTTTGGATTGTGACTATGGTGAAGCGATGGCTTGAGCATTTTGTGGTTTTTCAAGGGTTGATTCTTCTGAAGAGCTTCATGAAAGAATTTGTTATTTGGATGACTCAAGATATTATTTTCTTTTGCAGGTTTGTGCTGTGGATGATATTTATAAAAACAGAAAGATTGAGTATTATAAAGAAAAATCAAAATATGAAAAATTCATTGAAGATTTTAGAGAGAAATATACTTCTTTAGAAAATTATGATATGATGAACAATAGAGTTAAAGGCGATGTTTATGAAACAATTTCAATAATTCTTTGCTATGATGATGTTTTAGAAGTTGCAAAATCTATGGTTAATTATAAAGGTTTCGAAAGAGTTCCTTTAGATTTTTATAATAGACTTTGTGATTTCAAAAGAGTTCCTTTAGGTTTTTATGAGATACTTTGTCTATTCAATGATTCAACAATTTCTGACTTATTAAATATTTGTGATGCAGTTGATTTAAAAAAAAAGTAAAATGGAATATTTAGAAGCAAAATTTAATTACCTCAATCTTTTCAATTCATTTTTAGATATTTATAAAAAATGAATTAAGCAATTATTAAACCTTATATAGAAAATGGATTTTGATGAAAAGTTTGAAAAAATTATCGAGAGTGGTTATATACGTAATATTATACTTTCAATTTCTTCTCGTCTATCAGGACGGTGTGAGCAAGAATCTTATAAAATGTTAAAAGAATTAGACCCATCATTTATTGACACGCTTTTTAAGATTACTAATCAATATGAAAGTATTGATAAATCTACTATAAAATTAAAAGATGAGGCTGAAAAAATATGTGTCTAGAAAAAAAATCTTAAATCTTATATAGGAAATGGATAAAAAAGTTTCAAGAATTCTTTGTTGTGAGTATGCTATAAGAATTGCTAAAAAGTTTTGTGGTTTTGAGGATGACACACCATACATTCCTACAGATTTTTATAAGTATAGGTTTAAACTACCAGCACCAAAAATTTGGGTTCTTTTAGATGTTTGTGATGCATATGATAAAATGAAAAAGAAAGAAAGAAAATATACTTCAGCATTTGATAAATTTCATCATATATTTGATGATGTAAAAGCAAAAAACTTATTACTTTTAATTTTTCTTTTTTTTATATAGGAATCGCAGAACGACGTTACCGATCCCAATCTCGCTACTAGTGCTACTCTCCTTAAGTCTTACCTTGATTATCTTGTAAGGTCAAGGATGACTGCATACGATCAACAAACACTTGATTAAGATATTTCAGTTATGACTGATAATTCAGTTAAGAAATTCTATCTCGACGAATGTGATATCGAAGCTCAAAAGATTATAACTGCTCGGTTATCTGATGTAACAACAAATCTTGAATCTACTGTTAGGTCTAAAGTAGACGCACTTCTTGATGATCCTTCTGAGATCTCCGGATACACAACATGGATTGCATCTCAACTTCCAACACTCTCAACGGTTATCTCAGGAGTTTCAGGAGTTAAACCAGACATCTCTGGAATTGTTAAAGACGAGTGTTATGCAATTCTTCCTGATGTAGCTGATGGTATTAGCGAAAGACAAAAGGCCACTGCTGCAGCTCTAGAAGCATAATTAATTAAATTAAAACAAAATAAACATTATATAGAAATGGGTATTGAAACGAGGAGTAGGAATTGCCTTAATGAAGTTCAAGGTCAGCAGCATTCAAATTTTAAGATTTGTTCATATCCTATGGGTAGAATTAAAGACATTAGATCAACATTACTAAACGCTGTTAAACTAGTTATTGAATACAAGGCTTTAAGAATCAATCACTCTGAACCAGAGATTGCAAAAATATTTACTAAGGTTAGAGATGGGTCAATCTTTGAAGAGTTTCTCAATCACTTAAAATATATTAAATAAATAAAATTAAATCAGAAGCTTACTCTAAAAAATAGAACTAACAAAAAAATAAAACCAGAAATAGATCAAGGAAAAGACTTTGAACCTCCGGAAGAGTTGATTGAAGAGACTATGGATTGGTGGATCTAAATATTTACTATTCTAACTTTCTTAACTAAACCAATTTCAATTACATCTAAAGGACTAGGTGTTCTAAATCCTGCGTAACTTGGAACAGGATAACTAATATTAAATGTTTTTATTTTTGTATCCCTTTCTTCAGATATAGCAAGATTTTTTATAGAATTAGTTAACAACATATAATCACCTTCCACACCATAATCAGGTATGATGAGTAAATTAGAAGGAAAAAAGTTTGGTGAGTAGAATTTATGATAACAGTTTGTAATTATATTATCATACTCAGCAGACAACTTTTCCACTGTTACCGATATTGTTGATGTAATAGTTCTATAGCTTATTCTAGTCATATTATCATCTTTTAGGCGAAATGAATTGATTTCAGCTGTTCTCCCATAGACATTGTAATAAGTATCATCATTAATAATATTAGTGTTATCATTATTTATTCTGTTCATGTCTCTTATTTTTAATGTTATCTTTGAGTATATTGGTTTTTTTAAGTTAATGTCAGATAGCTTAGCTAGTGTTATGTCAGTGGTGTTGTTAGATAAATTAGTAATACTTTTAGCTCCTATTATTCCTTCAAGAATCAATGACTCATGGTTAAAAAGTCTATTCGTTCTTAGAAATGATGTATAAGCTCTTTCTCTTGTGTATGAACAATCAGTGGTGTTATTAGCACTTAATCTATCTACTTCTAGAGTTCGATCTATTACTTGGGCGCCTTCTGTTCCAGTTTTTGTATCAAGATACTGTTTTGTAGATAAGTCTTTATCACTCTCCGGATAACGTACATTTACATATTTTTTTGACCTAGCAGATAAATCTCCTCTTGCAATGTCGTCAGAGTCTTTTCGAATATAATTATTATCAGCAAATGTTTTACTTACTACTTCTAACTCACCAATAGTAGAACCAACAATTGCTATTCTATTTTTACTAAGATTTAGAGTTCCATTCATTTCTAATAATCTTCTACTAAGCATTTTACGTTGTCGCTATATAAACAAAGATATTTAATTCTTTATCAAATAAGTTTGAGCCAGATATAAAAGCTGATGATTGAACAAGTTTTTTATTTTCGTCTAGCATATAACCACCGTATAACTGGTCTCCTAATGGTTTTAGCGTTGCTGGGAGAGGTTGTAATATTCCTTTTTTTCCGGTTGTATATTCATACAATGTTGTAACAACAAGTAAACCCCTAGGGATAGTGGTATCAGTTAAAGTAGAAATCCATCGATCGTTAATTGTTTTCCCATATAAATCCGTAGTTAATGACCCATCCACCGTTGCTCTAAAACTTATTACAGTAATATTTCCATCTGATACTTTATTTAGATATTTAAAGTGTACACCGTCGTTAGGATTAACAGGTTCGTTTTCAAAGAAGATAGAGTATCTATTCATATCTAAATTTCCATTAAGAGTTCCACCAGTTAGTTTAAGGAAGTTAGAGTTCGTATACGATTTATTTGGAATATCATTATCAGAAGTAGGAGATCCTGAAACAGACACATTTTCATTTACAGTTAGTGTTCCGTTGATAGTTCCACCAGTCTTAGGTAGTTTACTGTCCGCATAGTCTTTAGTTGCAGCATCACTAGGGTTTATAGGATTTGCTAGTTCTATCAACTTATAATTTTTCATATCGATATCTCCATCAGCAGTAGTTCCTCTTGATACTTTTGTAACGAAATTGGTATCTATATACTTTCTATTTACAGCACCTCCAAGATTAACAGGATCACCTAAATCCTTTATCAAATTTCCATTCATACTTAAACTACCTGTAAGTACATCACCACTTTTTTTAATGTAATTTGTTATACCAATTCCTCTTCTTTTAGGTCTTAGCATTTCTATACAATAGTAAAAAGAAAATCAATGTAAGTTATTCCACTTGCAACAGTAAACTTATCGATAGCATATATACACGTTCTATTTATAATAATTATTAAAACTATAGTTCCACTAACCCCATATGTTGATTCACTTGTTAATTCTACGTATGCATTTGTTTTACTAGTTGCGTACATAACTCCACTAACCATTGCAATGTTTGGTAATACACCCGGAAAGAATGTTTTAAGATTAGTATTGTATGCAACAATATCTCCAGTAGTTGCAATAACAGGTATATCCCGAGGTGTAATTTGATTAGGTTGAAATTGGTTTCCTGTGCTACCATTAGCAGGAATATTTAATCCAAACATATCAAGATAAAATACGGTTGGGTAAGTAACAGAGCTTGCTCCAAAATACCTATACGATATTTGTTTATTATTATCAGCATATTTTGTCACAGTATCAGAGTCTTTTACATTTATATTATTCTTATTCCCCATATTCATACTTGCTGTTGCTTTACCTTTAAACACTTGTGTCATATTTTTTAAGAGTCCATAGTTAATCACTTTATAAGGTCTTAAGTCACTATATACAGTTCCATCAGCAGATTTTCCGGATATACCAAAAACATTCTTACAATTCAACTGTGATATCATCTTTCTATTAGTCTTTGGAAGAAATCCTGACATACTTGAAACTGTTGCTAAGTCACCTATAACATTTGTAGCAACACTTCCTCCAAAGTTTGAACTAAATCCATAGCTCAAATTTATTGCATCACCAGCATTAATAGGGTATGCTAAGTCTGTTACTCTATTTCCTTTAGCGTTAGGATCACTGTAAATAGAACCATTAACCTTTCTTACTTTTTCCATTCACTTATAATATATGAAGAATAAAAAAGGAAAAGGTGTTGATACTATATAAGAAGGAGTAGATAAAACTAAGGAAGTGGTTTAAGGTATTACGACAGCAACGGAAGTAGGTTCGAAAGCAGTTATAAAAATAGTACCTAAAGTTGCTATGAAGCTGTCCTTACAGGCCTCAAACAAGATCGCAAAGATCGTTCCAAAGGTTTTACAATCATTTAAGGTTATTGGAAAAGCTACAAAAGCTCTAGGAGGATTTCTATCTGGAGTAACAGGAATAGTAGATCTTGGTTTGTTTATAAAAGAAATTGTTGATGATATATCTTCTGGTAAGTATGGACAAGTCTTCTGGAAAACAATGTCAGATAAAAAAGAAGGACTCTCAAAGATGGTTGCAAGTTTGGAAGTAGGTTTCTACATTAATGAGATATTATTAGAAGCTGAAAAAGCAAATAGTGATTGGTATTTAAATCCTTGTAAGTTTTTATCTGAAACGTTTGGAGAAGAAGTTTCTTGGGATGCAACTCAACTTGATCCGATAGCATGGAAGAAGAACTTTCTTGAAATGAGAGGAGGCTTTTTACCTGCTATTCCAGCCATCATCGCTAGCATAGCAAGTGCAATAGGAACAGTTGGTTTAGCAGTTTCAATCACTGTAGCAGTTGCAGAATTGATAAAACAAATAGTAGATGAAACAATGTATACTGCTGGAGCACCTAAAATGAATACTCATGAAGAGAGAGTGAGTGCTTTGACACTCCAAAAAGAAAGATTAAATAATGCAATTGTAGACTTGAAAAACATGATAGAACTACTTGAAAAAGGGGTTGATATAGATCTAAGTGATACAGTACAGAATTCAGAAGTCAACAACAGATTAACTTCCTTAATAAGGGAAGAGAGCTTGTGGAGAAAGGAGGTGTTAATTATAGTGAAGATTTAAAAAGAGACATAAAAAAAGTAGAAGCTTCTACTGTTGGTGGTCGTAAAACGTGTGACTATAAAGCTGAGAGTGCAATGCTGTTGAGTAATCTTTGTGCACAAGGTAAGAGTCAACAAGAAATATATATTGAAATGATTAAACTAAGAGATGATCTAAAACGAAGATGTAAAAACTAATAGTCGGTGTCACGAACTATTTTATTGTCTTCTGTTAAATTACACGTAAAATTAAGTTTTGCAAATTGAAGATGTAAACGTATGGCTGCCATATCCCTAGCAACGGCTGCTTCCTCTATATCGTCAAATAAACCAATATAATAAGAAACTTTATTTACTTCTACTCGTGATATCCACTTCTTTGAACGTTTACTCCAACACACCCCAATAAAACCAGAAGTGTTATTTCTTAGTTTTCTTTAATTTCTTTGATTTTCACCACAAGTCGCTTCACGTAAATTATTAAGGGAATTATTTAGTTTATCATTATCAATGTGATCAATCTCATCCAAAGGTAGTTTACCAGTTACAATCAACCACGCCAGTCTATGAGCAAGGTACGATTCTCCATCAATTTTTATTTGTCTATAACCACCAACTGTTATAACTCCAGCTTCTTCTCCTCTAGAAATACGTCCACGACTTTCATTCCACACAAACTTACCTGTAAAAGCATTGTAAGATAATAATTCATTGACACGTTCTCTAAGAGCAACAACTTGATCTTTATCCATTTATACATAGTTTTATAAATGTTTAATATAATTATATAGAATGTATAGTGAAGTCAAACTTGATCTATCTGATCACCAAATCGATCTTATTCATAAATCTAAGGAACCGATTTCTATAAGATTAAAACATACTGATTTAAGTGGTACAAAATCTTTTCTTGTCACTGATACTCAACAAAAGAAGAATAGAAAAGTATAAGGCTAAAGGAGTGGGAATGCAGTTGAATTTTAGTCTTAAACAGTTAAAGGCAAATAGAAAACATGGTTCTGGTATTGTAGATATAATAAATAAGATATCTGGAGGAAGAGAGTTTCACTTAAAGTTGCCAACAGGAGTAAAATCAGAATTTGTTCAAGATGGAAGTTTTAATAATACTAATAGATATAGTTATGCGGGTCCGGGAACTAAGTTCGCTCAAAGGATGGAACAGGGTTACCAAGGCGTTAATGATCTTGATAATTGTGCACTTATCCATGACCATACATATACAGAGACTTCATCAATGCCTGAACCTAAAAGAACAGAGATAAGAAACTTGTCAGACTTGGTATTAGCTGAATCTGCTGCTAGAATTGCGCTTGATCCAAGACAACCAAATTACGTACGAGAAGACGCTAAAACAGTGGCAGCTGTCATGGCAGCAAAAGCAAAACTAGGATTGGGTATTGGCGGAATGTTAAACGATTCATTTGCAACTGATTTCTTAAAAGATAAAATAAACAATTCATCAAGTTTGAATAAGATAAAACATTATGCTAGAGGAATTGTCGATAGAATGTTAGACATTAGTAGAAAAAAGATATAAAAAATTAACTAACTAACCTAAATAATTTTTATTTTTGTTTTTTTATTTTTTGTTTCTAATAATCAGCAGGATTGAAATCTCCTCGTTTTACAGAATCATAGGCCTTAACTTGATCAAGCTTTAATCTAATATTAAGTATTTCTTCAGAATTATAAGAGTGTTTAGTAACATAACTTCCATCGAGAACTCCAGTAATAGAAAAGTCACTTCCAAATTTATTAACTACATTAGCAATAGAACTGAACTTCAACTGTTTATTTTTTTGATCGAAGAATATGCTTGGTTTGATACCAAAATAATTCGAAGTCCAAGTGTAGATCTCTTAGTAAAACCATATCCGTTGAAACCAAGTTTCTCACTCGACCTTTCTACAATATCTTTAATAGATGGCATTATGTCTTCGGTAATGTATAACCACATGTTGCAATATTGCTTAGAATCTCTTGAAGTTCTCTCTTCAATGTGAACTCGAGCTGGCTTTCCTTTTGGAATTATGACTGAAGCGTTTTCAAGAACTACGAATTTCTTATTTTGGATTTCCATTTCTATAAAGGGTAAATAATTTGTTTAATTCAAATTAATAATTCCATCGTTGTTCCAAAATCAGTTAATTCCATAAGTTTTAAGAAGATTAGACACCTTTTTCCACAATCTTTCTGATTGAACTTTTGCAGTTGAAACGTTTGAAAAGATGGTATATCACCGAAGTAACTTATTAGCTCTGGCATTGGTGGTGCTCCAAAAGAATCGAAGTATAAACACTTAGACCCTTCTTTCTTTAATGCGACCCAGTGATATATCGTAAGGTCTGATTCTCCTGTATTACAAATAAGACATTCATTCTCTAATGGCTTTGTCAGTTCATCTCTTGCAAAGACACCTCTAAAGTTGTATATATCGAATTCTTTAATATAATTATTAATTTCTATATCTATTAAAGCTGATGATTTTACTTTTTTTTTAGTTTTCTATCGCACTCTTAATCTCACCAATTATTTGTTGTTCACTTACACCTCTTCCAATCCTTCTTCCTTGTGATAAAGATCCTCTTCCAATCCTTCCTTGAGATAAAGATCCTTCACCAACTGGAACAGGAGTACTTCTTAGTCTAACGAACTTTGATTTCTTTTTACTACAGATTGTACAAATTCCTTTTACCATTCCTCTCATTCCTTTTGTACTACCTACCTCAACATACTCCTCGTGTAATGTATCAGTCGACTTTTTACACTTCATACAATAAATCTCCGTATATTATGATATATACAATTTTAATATAGGATGTCTTTGGAAATTAAACCTTTTAATTTTGGACAGGATAGTGTTAGCGGTCATAAAGAACAACTACCTAAAGAACAACCCATTAGGGCATTGGTTTTAGGTCCTAGTGGATGTGGTAAAACACAGTTAGTAATGAATTGGATATTTTATGGAAGATTAGACTATGATATCTGTAATATTATTGCTGCAAGTTTAGATCAACCAGTATACCGTGGCTTTATTGATATGACAAAAGGAAGCCCTGCATTTGTTTGGGTTAGTGGAGTAGATTAAATGCCAAATGTTGACTCATATAAGAAATGTAAGAACGTTGTTGTGTTAGATGATGTTATAAATGAAGATCAGAGTAATATATTGGATTACTTTACAAGAGGAAGACATAAAAAAACGAATGTATTTTATCTTGCTCAAGGATTTACAAGTGTTCCTAAAAGAAATATAAGAAACAATGTAAACTTTATAATAATCTTTAGACAAAATGGAAATGATATATAATATATACGGCGATCATACGTTGGTGATATAGATGGAAAGAAATTTAAAGATTGGGTCGATTCTTGCACAAGGAAAAGATTTGAATATTGTGTTATAGATATAACTAAAATCGAGGATGAGGGTAGATTTTGGCCTGTTGATGAAAAAGAAAAACAACTAATAACTATTTTCAATAATTTGTTAGGAAAGGAATGATTAACGGAAAGTTGTATCAAAGAAAAAATAAAAAGTATGAAGGAAGTGTTCAAGAAGCTCTTGATTTAGAAAACTTATATAGTAATTTAGATAAGTTAAATGTCGCTACAATACTTAACAATAGTGAAGAAATAGCAAGAATAGAAGCTGAGATTGCTACTAGAGATCAGATAGAACATAAACTAAATGAACGTGCTCTAGAGCATTCAAAAAATGATTCAGGTGAGACTGATTTTAATAAGCTTAAAGTAATGAGACCTAAACTTGCAATTCAAATGGAGACTAATAAACTAACTGAAAAGGCAATACAGCCTAAACCTAAAGAACCTCAAGATGTTTCTTTGGTTTTGAAAAAAGCAATTGCTGATTTTAAATCTGGTGAACCTAAAAAAGCAATTAACAGAATAAATCAAGCAAAGACTCATGCAGCTAATCCAGAAATAAAAGAAATTATTGATGGTGTTCAAAAGGCAGTTGGAGAAAGTTTTAATATTAATCCATCTACTGGTACTCCAAAGATTAATAAAGGATATATAAAAGAAGTTGAAGTAAGCACTTCAAAGAAAAGAGGTAGGAAACCAAAAACTGCTTTACCAACTGTAAGTGTTATAGAACCTAGTATAGAACCTAGTATAGAACCTGCTTCTAGTGTTACAGATCCTAACACGACTACTACTAGTACCCCAAAGAAAAGAGGTAGGAAACCAAAAACTGCTTTACCAACTGTAAGTGGTGCAGAAGCTGATACATAACCACAATTTACAACTGTCATAGAAGATAGTCTTCCTCAAATCACATTTTCAAAAGACCCACGTGTTATTAGAGAAGAATTAATTGAACTTACTAAAATAAAATCTACTGGCAAAATGAAAACTGATATGAAGGAAAATATAAAAGGAATTACAGAGAGTAATATTAAAGATAG
Source organism: Cristatella mucedo (assembly GCA_009760855.2). Classification (NCBI taxonomy): domain Eukaryota; kingdom Metazoa; phylum Bryozoa; class Phylactolaemata; family Cristatellidae; genus Cristatella; species Cristatella mucedo. The sequence continues at coordinate 2,392,216 of WPIO01000018.1, read as the reverse complement.
AATTCTTCAAATTGCTACGGATTTGAACAAAAAACAAAGAATGAGTAAAAAAGAACAAAGTATTTTTGATTATATATTAAGACTAGAGTATTTAAATGTGGGAGAAGGATTAAAAGTTGTTTCAGTGTTTGTTAAGAGTGATAAAGAAGTATTTAGTAAGATCGATTTATGGTTGAGAGAGCTTGCTTCTGGAAATAAAGGAGTCGTAAATTCAATAAGTGCTGCTGTAGATTACCTAGCTAGATCTAGGAAAGCACCAAAGTCTTATGTTGGAAAAATAAATAATCTACTATTTAGTATATAGAAAAATGAGTGGTATTATAGGTATTACAAAAGACATACTTAAGAATGTTGAAATTATTAGAAAAAGTAGTCAAGCAAGTAAAGAAGGGCATGTGTTCAATATTATTAGAAATTCTAATCCACTTAAGCTACATATTAATAATCCTATTTCATTGAGAAATAAAAACTTAAAAGTTTGTTTTAAGAAGTTTGTAGGAATCAATTGCATAAAAAATATTACTACTTCTAATAATACTTTTATTTATAGAAGTGCTGGTGGTTCTGAACAAACTGTAACTATAGAACCAGGAATTTATACTGTTGATAGTGATGACTTAAACATAGGTATTGTTGATAGGATTAATAATTATATTACTCAAACAGGGTCAACAACTGATAAGTTTGTAGTTGGTGTTGATACTGGTACAGCACACTCGTGGATTACTATGCCTATTGGGTGGAGTTTTATTGCAAGTAAATCTTCTATTTCTAAAGTGCTTGGATTTACTAAACCTGCTTACACAACTGATAATAAGTTTTCAGAGACATATCCAAATATTACACCAGATATTTGTACTCCAAATACAAAGTTTTATTCAGACGAACAGGTAAGTATTGCAGATGTAAAACTTGTTCTTGTGAATTGTAATTTAGTTGCTCCTGGAACAAGTTATATAAATGGAATCGAAACACAAGCTTTAGGAAGTTTTGGATTTGACTTTTACCCATGGGATACAATGGTTTACGAACCAAACACACTTGAATACCACAACATTTCTACTGAAAGTATTAGTGATATAACTGTTTGGATTACAGATCAAAACTTGAAGTTGTTAGATTTTGGTGGTGAACAAATTGCTGTTGTTATAGAAATTATAAAAATATAATATATAGACAAAATGACGATAAGATTAACGGGTACATCCTCTTCAGACTATAAAACATTATGTCCTCCAATTAATTAAGGAGAAAATTCTGGATACAATGAAATTGATTTAAGAAGGGTAAAGTTTACATATGTAAATAGAGCTATATCAAATGTCTTTAGGAGTGTGAATGATAGGCTTGGTTAAAGTTTTCTCTTGGAGATGTTGGTGAGCCTCAAAACATTGAAATTAATTTTGGAACAGAAACCAAAGATGGTGTTTCTATACTTGTTTTACTTTTTTCTATAATTGTTTTAATTTTTTCTATACTATCTTCTATACTTGTTTTACCTTTTCTAATAACTATTGTAGATATAACATCTGTAATTGTATTAATCCTATTTCCATTTTGATCTGTTAATGTAATTCTATATCCACTCAATAATGATATATCACCTGTTGTCGGTAGATACATTACATTTGGAATATGTAAATCAACTTTTTGACCTGGAGAGATATCATCAGTGTCGATGACATATAAAGACAGTGATTGTTCTGAAAACGCTTTTGTTTTCTCTATATAATTAAGTTCTGGATTAACTAAGTCGCAGTCAACACTTATCCATTTTACACCTGTATTATCAGGTTGAATCATTTTATTCCATGCTTTATAAGTTCCAGCAAAATACATAGCTTTTTCTACCGCTTCATAAGGAGTACCTCCAACCATGTCTCGGTCAAACGTTCCTTGTTCGTTTGAGTTAAAACCTAATGTATCTCCAATACTACAAAAATCAGCCTTTTTGTAATAAGAGAGTTGGTTCCAAGGAAGACAACACTGTCACCAGCTACTTGCATAACTATCTTATCATCTGTATCAACACTAAATCTTATTCCATTTCCAGCTCTTCCATTATATAGTGCGGATGTTGTAGTATCTTTTTTTATCTTACCTCCTAAAGCTGCGTTTAAAGCAAGAACGATTTTGTTAGTGTCGTAGGTCCCTGAAGTTTTAACAGTTAAATAGTACTGGAATTATTTTTAGTGTTGGTGCAGGTGATAGAATAGTTATGAAAGTAGTGGGTGAATATGTTGTTTTACTAGCAAGTGATATATCCGGCGTTATTAACAACATTGGAGATATACTTGGTTTTAATACAAAGGAACAAGGAACATATGCCCCTGATTATGATTATAGTGATGGAAGAGAAGAAGATAAAAAATATGGAAAATCACATTACTTCGCCGGAACTTACACAGCATGGAGTAAAATGAAATCCTCTAATTTCAATGACATTGAATGGATAAGTGTTGATTGTGTTTTGGTTAATCTAGAACTTAATTATATAGAGAAAATAAAAGGTTTTTCAGAACAATCTTTATCTTTATATACTATTGATGCAAAAAATATATAAGCAGGCGATAAAGTTGATTTACATATTCCAAATGTAATTTATCTACCGACAAGAGGTGATATATAATCCTTGAGTAGTTTTATGATTACTTTAAAAGATCAAAATGGAAATAGGCTCAATGCAATTAGAGATGTTATAGCTACAATAGAAATTTCAAAGTAATATAGGAGGATGGGGAGCTATGCAAGGAATGGTCATGAAAGGTATTATGGGTCAGGTGTTTTGGATAAAGTAATAGATGGTGTTGGAAGGGTAACATCTGTTATAACTGGATTAACTGGTCTAAATATGAACATTGCAAGTTAAGGAATTGATATGCATCAAGCAAGGAAACTCACCGAACTTCAAACAAAGAAAGAAAAGATTGATCAAAAATACGCTGTCAAACGAAGAGATATGGATGATAAACTTGAAGAAGAAAGAAGAAAGAAAGAACAAGAATATGAAATTAAGAAACGAAAAAAGGAAGAAGATTACGATAGAAAGATTAAAGAAATGGATCTAGAGATTACACGTGCAATGCTTGAGAAACTTAAACCAAAAACTAAAAGAGAAAAAAAAGAGAAAAACTGAAGATAAAGAAGTGATAGAATATTTAGAAACTCTTAAAGAGAAAGATCCAAAAGCTTATAAAGAAATTGACAAATTAATAAAAGAGAACACTGTCGTTCCTCAGAGAAGCGATGGTTATGGTGGGAATATGAGGAGGAAATTAGGTGCTGGTTAATATATTCAAAGTATATAAATTTTTAGTTTTTTATATAGAGAAGAAATGGCAAGCGCAGATATTAGTAATATACTTGAACTTGGAGATCCTGAGTTTCCTGATTATAAACTTAAAGACTATCAATTCAGAGAGTGGTACCAAGTTAATGGAAACGAGACTGACAGAATTGATAGTAAATTAGTTACTTTCATTGATCCTGGTGAACAACAAACATGTTATGTTCTATCTGATAGTTATCTTTTACTTGAAGGAAGGGTTGGTGTTATACCAGCAACTTCAACTGATCCACTACCAGCACTTAATAGAAAGCTTGCTTTAGGATTAGTTAATAATGCTGGAGCATGGTTGTTCAGTAGCATGAGAATTAGACTTGGCATTGAAGAAATTGAAAGCCTTCCCTTGAAAGAAGCTGTTGGAACTGTTTCAACAATTATAGGGCTTCTATGCTATCCAAATGATTATAATAGAACTGAAGGACCTGCTACTGGATGGAAGAAAGACGAGGCAAATTAATTGGGTGATTTGGCTTCAAATCTTGGACCATATACTAGCCCTGAAGCTTCTAAAGCATCAACCACAAACAATGGTTTCATCTATAGAAGCGGTCTTAAAAACAACACTATTGAAGCAGATGCAGACGTTGCATCATTTACTATTGGAATACTTCTTGCAAGACTTTCTGGTTTTTGTGCTGATATGAATAAAATCCTTTATAATATTCCTTTCACTCTTGAACTCACAAGGGTTGGAGGAGATGATAAAAACTTTATCTTAACTGGAGATTCAGCTGCTGTTGGTACAACTACAAATACTCTTACAACTAAAACACCAAATGCTAGTTTTGTACCTGCTGCTAATGATGGTGCTTATACAACTTTCAGGGTTGCTATGTCAAAAATGAGACTAGTTGTTCCATGTGTAGTACCTAAAGAAAGTATTCAAAGATCACTTGCTGAATTTTCAAGTGAAAGATCAAACACAATTAGACTAAACTATAGAGTTAGAAGACATGAGTTAGTAACTATAACAGCTACTAATCAAGGAACTAGATTTACTAAAACTCCATCAGTTCAAAATAACATTGATAAAGTTAGGTGGTTGATCGTTGCAGCACAAAATGCTAATAAATATGATAGCTACACTGGTAATCCGTGTACTTATAACCATTGTGATATTAAGAGCGTTTATCTATACGCTCATGGATATAAACAATATCCAGCTATTCAAAGAGCATGTGAGTTTAAAAAAGGAAGGTGTTTCCAATCTTACATGGACTTCACGACTTTTAGAAAGCAGTATCTTGGCCTTAATGAACTTGCCGAACCAGTTGGTGTTGGTTATTATGAGTGGTTATCACTTTATCCAATTCACGTTATTGATCTCCAATACAATGACGAACCTCTTAGAGTAACAAAAAAACTTGATGTTACCATTGAGTTCAATAGTAGTGCTATACCCGCATCTAGTGTTACTGTTTATTACATAACTATTTGTGAGAATACTGCTGAACTAACTTCTAACGGTTCAGGCGCTAATTTCACTTGTATTAAGGGAAATATGGTTTACGAAGGAAAAGATTTTTAATAAACATTATAACAACTAAATATAATGCAAAAACAAATTTAATTCAAGGGTCTGATGAGTGGAAACATTCTATGAAGTTAAATATTGGAGGGTCGGAAGTGTATTCAGTTTTAGGTGATGATATGGTATTTGGCTCTCAAATTGATTGTGACACTGAATTAATAAAACTAAAAAAATATATTGCAAACTCTCAACCTATTAGATTTCCTCAGATGATGTTTGGAAAAGTATTCGAGCCAATAGCAGCTAAATTTTTACAAATTAAGTTGAATAGAAGTATTGAGAATTCAAATGAATGTTTTACTAGTGATGGAGTTTATCGCTATTCTCCAGATGGAATTATTGATCAAGATACTCTAATAGAAATAAAATGTTTATATTCTAGAACTATTGTAAAAGATTTTATTCCAAAACAATATATTGCACAGTGTTTACTTGGTTTACACGTCTTAAAGCTTAGCAGATTTTTTATATTGAATTTGAAATACTCGTTCCAGGTTTTAATTGCCATGATATACCTAAAGACTATGTTGCTGCATGAACAGTTAGAATTCCAACGACTTATGAATTTGATATACCAATACGTGAACCTCTTTTTATGTTTTTACTTAAAGATGAAAAGTACTTTGAATTCGAATTTGATATAATTTCTAAATATGGTCGTTTTAACAATAAAAAAAACTTTGGTTATGATATCAAATATTACATTAGAAAAGTAGAGATACAAGTAGTTGAAGAAGATCCGCTTAGATTTGTAAGAATTATTCCAGTTGTAAAGGAAGTGTTAAAGAGATCTAAAATATTAATAAATAATTATATAGATGAACAAAAAGTTTCACAGCGAGGACTATGTATCGAAGAATAATGGTTTCATTCTTTCTGATCTTGATGCAAATAGTAATAAAATTATAAACCTAGATGACCCTGTTAACGATTATGATGCTTTTACAAAAGCCTATGCTAACGCTAACGTTGTCGTTAATACAGGAATAACACTTAACCTTAATGGTAAACGTATTACAAATCTAGGAGCAGGAGTTAACCCTACTGACGGAGTAAATATTAGTCAAGTAAATAATTATGTTAAGAAAACTGTGGACATAATGTTAGGAGATTTAGACATGAATGCAAAAGCCATAACATCTACTTATTGGAATTCTGGTAATACTAATCCAGTGGTATTAAATGATGATTTGTGTGTTGCTTATGGAGAAATGAAAAGAGATGTATTATTGAAAGCATTTCCTTTAACAACAAATATCAATATGGGTTGATACTCAATAACTAATGTTGCAGAGCCTGTAAATCCTTCTGACGTCGCTACAAAGAATTATGTAGATAAAACACTTAAAAAAATAACAGAAGTAATATCAATCTCAATGGATCCCAAAGCACTAAACTCAATTTTAAATCTATCAACACCTTATTCATGGACAAACAAAATGGCCCCACCTATAATGATATTCAATGTTATGGTTGTTGGAGCATCTAATTGTGTGTTCCTTTAACCTACTTCAGATACTAGTGTTGTGTCAGGTGATGTAAGAGCTATAAACACTTCTTCAACTGGTGTTAACTTAAAGTACTATGTATATTTTTATAGATTACCGACGGAGTATTACTTTGTTGATAGCACAGGAAAACTAAAGGTAAACATCATGGTTGGTTATGTACCCACCTGAGAAATATAAATAAACTATTAGAACTATTAACTCTTTTAACTTCGTCGCTTTGTGTTTACCTTTAGCAACTGGAAATAACTTAGAAATGCAACAGATGGCTTCATGATCTAAACAATGATGTAAAGAAGTAGAACAACATTGTTTTTTAAGTGTTTCTTAATCAGTAAGTACAGTTTAGTTGGTTTTTCTTTTTTATAATAGTAAGAATCTATGTTACAGTACGAGCAGATTATGCAGTGGTTATTACGAAAAAGACTAGAATCAAATTCAGTTTCTTTCATATCTTTATCACATATGCAGCAGCGTATTTCGTATTCCTGTTTTTTATTTTTTTATTTTTGGTTTACAATATGGATGACCTGTTTCAAGGTATTCAAGTGCATTAAATGTGCTTAAGCATGTACCACAAAATATTTCCATTCTCTATAGAATGTCATTCTTAACTCTAAATGAAAGAAAAAAGAAGGTAAATTCAATCCTAACTCAGATATAAGCCAAGTATTCAAGCCAAGACCGAAAGTAATTCCAAAAGGGTTCTTTAATATTGTTGAACCGAATGAAAGTCATCAGGCAGACATTTTGTATATGCCTAATGATTCTAGATATAAATATGCTTTGAGTGTTATTGATGTTGCTAGTAGATATAAAGAATCAAGACCTCTTAAAACAAAGTCTTCTAAAGAAGTGACAAAAGCAATAATAGATATTTACAATAAAGGTCCTTTGAAGTGGCCAAAGAAAATGACTGTAGATCCAGGATCAGAGTTAAAGGAGAGTTTGCTAAAGAAATGAAAAAAACATGAAACACGTATCATAGAAGGCACTAGTAAAAAGAGTGTTGCATTAGTTGAAAGAATGAATAGAACAGTTGCTGAGAGAGCATTCATTGCTCAGTATGAAAAAGAATTAGAAAGTATTAATAAAGGAGACTATAATAGAAATAGAGAGTGGATTGATAATCTACCAAAGATTATTGAATATCTAAATAATAGTGTTACAAGAATGATTGGTGAAGAACCTGCAAAGGCGATAAAAAAAGAAAAGGTAAAACTAAAGAAACCAAAATATCATGGCGAAAAGCTATTAGAACTTGGGACAAGTGTTAGGTATTTATTAGAACCGGGTGAAGGAGAAGATGAGAAAAAAAGAAGAGCTACAGATGCGATATGGAGTTTAACAAAACACACTATCGTTAGAACAATGATATTGAAACAACAATCAGTTAGATATTTTGTAAATGATGTTAAGAGAAGCTTTGTTAGAGAGGAGTTGCAAGTTATTAGCCAACATTTAGTTCAGTTTGTGAGTTCCCCAATACAAGTCCTTCAAACTCTTCTTTTGTAATCTCATCATCAGATAAAGCGTTAGTAATCTTTGAGATAATTTGATAATTAGAACTTAAAGCATTCCTTTTACGTTTATCTATTTCTGTAAGCACACCGTCAACTGATACAAACATTACAGATAAAGCTGAAAAGACAGTTACAGCGTGGGTAATAGATGGTAATACTTGAACATAAGTACTTGAAATAGTTACTCCTAATGCTATTACTATATTTATGAATTTAAGTACATATCTAGCTCTTGTTAAATTTATTATACACCCCTAATTTTTTTATTAAACTGAACAGTCTCTTCATATTTTTTAACAGCAAAATCTTTTCTCAAATCTGGCATTTCTATATAAAATAAAACAATTATACATATATATATTATAATTTTCAAACTAACGCTAACGATTAAATTTAGTGATGATGGAATTTTTCCTTTCACGATATCGGGTAATTTTTTGACAACCGACGGTGAAACCGAGGTTGGAGAAATAAAAAATCATGGGAAAAAATTTTAGTGTTGGAGGAAAAGTACACTTTTTAGGAAAATTTCCTTTTCAGGACAACGAATGTGAACGTAGTGAACATGAGTGTCCTGAAAGGGGAATTATCCTAAAACGTGACTTTTCTTACAACAGGGTCAGGATTAGCGATAACCAAGTCAGTACAAGCTGCTCCAGACTCAGTATGGACGCCTCGCATTGTAAGTAACACGGTAGTAGGATTTTGGTCTCTCTGTTTCAGCAGGAGCCAAGTCTGCTTGCAACGGTTGAGTACCGGGCCAAACACTGCCTACTCCAGCAAAAGATATCTGACGTTATTAATGATGTTAACCGGCGCTAAACTTCCACTGGCCTCTGGCGGGGGCATGTCAGGATCAACATTTTTTACTGAATAGATATTTGATACTGAAGAATATTAAGCAAACCGCGGCTTCATTCGTTTTGATTAGGCTAAAAAAATCCCATTCCTGCAGAAAAAGGTGTGCATGCAAATGTTGTAAGCCGTACGCCAAAAAATTATTCCGAAATCTGATTTCAAATTTAACTTATTATAGCAGACCGACATGGTCAGCCTCTTTTGGGGTTAAAAATAAGCAATGAGGCAAGTTGTTCTATTGCATAATAGATGGATAACTAATGGAGTCGGTTGATAATTGGTTTCAGGTACTCACTGGGTGGCTGAAATTGTTTCCAAGATTTTGCCCAACTTTAACACGGATCCTGCTCTATTGAACGGGGGAGGTGATGCTTATTATGAAATGTAACCACAAAAAACTATGGCAGAACAGGCAGATCGATTTAGCTAATATTGAATTGAGTGGGCAAAAGTGAAAGCTAATCTTTTGACAAGAGCTATATTTGTTTTAGATAGAAAATAAAGGCAAAACGGAAAATATTGTCTCTGTAAATTTATAAACACTTTCAGTTCAGCCATCTCCACGAGTGATAAAAACTCACCTCTTGTACGATATGCTTCCCCAACAAGTGCGAGATGGAAAAGGGAAGGTCTAACGTAATCGATTGCTGGTTTTTTCGCACGTGGTCTTGTTGTAGCAGCTCTATTCATGGGAAGGAGGCCCGGCGAAAAAAATTGACCGTTCATGTCTTATCATCATACTTCGTCAGGAAAAAATAATCAAGCAAATTAAGATGCATTTACATGGAGTCTCTAAAAATATTGAAGGGTTCTGAAAGGAGCATTCAGATTTTCTAGACTTTTTGCTAGTGCGTGCTATTTTCTTGAAAGATATTTTTACAGTGCCGTAATTGTTTGGAGTTTATTACACAGTCTGATAAATATTGAAATCGGTTATGCAGTTATTCGTCCAAAGTGGAAGTTAAAAATCTACGGGAACATATATTTTTGTCGTGGCGACTATGTATAGTTAGCATGCAATACCATAAGGTCATCTCAGCCACTCAAAACTACAGATCCTTAACTTAATACACTCTTAAGCTCAAAGAAGTGAGCTGTCTATTGCCGAGAGACAAAGTGAGAGTGAGAGAGATAGTGTGCACATATGAAACTGGTACGTAGGTAATTTGAGAGAGCGCGCGAGAAAGAGTGAGGGAGAGTGAGAGAGAAAGTGAGAGAGAGAGAGAGTGAGAGAGGGAGGGCGAGGGAGAGCGAGCGAGAGAGAGAGGGAGAGAAAGAGAGAGGGAGAGAGAGAGAGAGAAGATATTACTCTTTTGCTGAGAGTCTAGGGAGAAAAAATTGTCTATCATCTGAATGTTTTGCAAATTACCCATAGAAATGCAATATTCATCTGAGCAAGCGTATTATGTTGGTATCATGTACACCGGAAGTCATCGTGTTTCGGTCATTCTGCACTTGTTCAGGATGTACAAAGGTTCATTTATCCAGATAAAAGAGACGATCTCGCTGCTTTAACTTAGGCTCCATGGTCTGCTTGAGTTTTGATAACATAGGTATTCATGTTTTCGACTCACCAACTATAGAATACTTCAAGGCACTCAGCAATATCTTGCAGTCCTCTGTAACATCAAATGGTGTAGTCCTCTATAAGGTGTACACGGTGAGCCACATGATGGTTTTTTGCTTCTTTGATAGATAATAGCAACATTCAAGCTCGAGCAAAATCTGCACGTGAATATTTGTCATTAATTCTGCTAAAAAGCGATTAATATGGCTCCACAAGTACCACTAACATTGTGGTCAAAGAGCATCCCGCCTTTCCTCAATTACGAAGTTACAAGGCTGTTAGTGAATCTTATACTGGTCTTTAATTTTACACTTTTATCTAAGAGTGCAACTCTTATGTTTTAGGTGTCGGTAGTTACGTGTTGGGCTGAGTATTTTTCTATTTTTCTTACCAGATAGATAAGGTTTTTCAGAATTGACAATCATGGATATTTTCCTCAGCCGCGTCTGTGACCTCATCATCTAGATGTACAATATTTTTCTAGCTGTATAGTTTCCTGCTCTCGCTTAAAGATTGCTATGCTACTTGGAACTAGATAAAGTAAAGTGTACACAATTTAACGTCCAATGCTAGAAACTGTCCCCCCATTAGTGATGAGGTTACTATGGTGTTAGTAGGTTCCTGGCCCATTAGTGATATTAAACAATCTTGCTCTATTTTTATCTATTTTACAAGCCTCTAATCACGTCAGACTAATTTGAATACAACACTATGCAGCCTTACCAGAAATTGTTATCTTGCAGTTTTTATCTGTAATTATGTACCTTGTGCTAGAGGTATTGCCTGGCAGGAATATGTAAAATTATATACACCTCTCTCAAATCTTGAGTAATCTTTTATGAAGAATTTGTTGGACCTAATCTTTTTAAATGATGTGCATAGTTTGAGGAAATGCATACAAAGGCTATCGATTTATTTATCTTAGTATGCCAATCAAATATTGATTTTCATTTACTCTGCTATGAAAAGAAATAAGATGGTTCTAGACTCGTGCACTACACATTTTCTATTGATCTAACTTCCTAGTGGCATATCTTCCTAAGAATCCCCCACTCCTATGGCTGCCCAACTCCGTCTTAAGCGATTTATGAGCCTAAAGTAGGAACGTATCCACCAGCAAATTTCATAAAATTAAATTGTGTTATTTAAATTACAGCAGACCCCAATTTCTGGGAAAAGTATTTGGTATATATTTTTATAGTAGAGAATAGAAGAAAATATATATATTTTGTAGTAGAGAATAGAAGAATCAATTTATAGCCAAGGGAGCAAAAATATTTGACCATAATGTTTTAACTATTGTGGTTTTTAGTACGAAATGTCCTACTATATCTACATAATTGTGCTGACCAGCGTCTTCCTACGTAAAACTGTCGTTCTCACTAGATTGAAAACTAGCTGCATTTAAAGAAATGCCGGTTTAATATTTGATAGTGTACTCTGATTAGGGAAATGTTTCTCTTTAGTTGACCTGCTTTGTTGTACGTGATTTGTGTTCATCGGGATCTTCTAGACATGGCTGTGAGTAGGTGGCATAAGATGAACACATTTCGAGCTAACTTGAAGCAACCAAAAGAGTCGTTTGGTGACTTTCTTGAGACGTACATGAAAGGCAAAGATCGGCGTGGCTCTACCTTACTGCATGTACTTATACCAATGACGGAGACATTGACAATCGCACTCTCTTCATTCTAGTGAGCTGGGGATTACGGTCAAACCACTTCAAGAGCTGTCAAGCCATGATTAAAAAACCGCAGATCTTTGATTTGCATTACGAGCTTATGCTAGAGGTTTGTACTGCTTGGATATTTGCTTTAGTAAATAAGTTATATGTTCGATATTGCATGATGGCTTGAGGATGAGACCCTGCAGCCGCTTTCAAGCTTGGCATTAAGGAACGTTTAGGATGTCGTAGCTCTCCCTGATGATGATGGAAAAATAAGCCGCATACACTGATTTACCTCTTAGATGAGAGCCTATTGACTACTAAGGACTCAGCGAACTAAAAATGTGGTTTCGCTAGGATCTATATTGAGCTTCCTATGGTTGCCTGCACATCTGAGGTGTCAATATACAGCTAAAATAAAAACTTACTCAAGCCTAATTATATTCATCGTTTTAATATTTCTAAAAAGGATCACGAACATGTCGAAATGGTTACGGCAAAATCAATTTAGTCTAGCAGTGGCTGGTGAAAAAATAAGCTGTGGCACCATCATTAGGCTCGCGGATATCTATCCTATCGGACTTTCAAGAATCAATTGCAAAGAATTTTTCAGTGATTCTGTTTTCGCCAGACGGAATTAATTACAATTGGAGTTAGCGTTTCTTTAAAAAGTGCTCGCATCCGTAAACGAGGAGGTGTATTTTTTGTGCTTTTAAGATCCCACACTTCCAGAAACGCTTGGCCTTACTTAGCTATGCTGAGTGACTCCACTAGGAAATCTCGTGAAGCCGATATGTTAAAACCTAAACTTTACTCGATGAGCAAGCTTCCTTACTCTGTAAGTTGGCTACATCAAAATTTTGTATGCCAGAAAATGTCTTTGAGTTTTATGACGATACAACCAACTGACTAGTTATGGGAAAACCTGGCGAGATTCAGAGATTGGAAATACTAACACTTAAAATCTGCTCTGCAAGCATATCCCAAATAGCACCATCAAGAAATGTGGGAATTACATTCTAATCAGACTTTTATTTAGAAGAACACTTCAGCTCCATAGTAAAGTTTGTCTACTTCAAACAACGTTTCTATGGAAAACTTGGGCCAACATATTCAGGAATACTTCATCAAAGTCTTTCCATGCAATGTTGACGCAGAATCGACAAGTTCGTGCTCTTAATTCTATCCTATGCAATCGCGTGCCTACAGTTGGAAAAAACTTCGCATTCACCGCATTGTACCACTACTTGCTTACCGGTACTCTATATCTGGGCACCCCATCAAGCATCGACTTCTAGTTTGTGTAATTCACTTCCAGGTCTCTTCATTATTCTCTGGGCCATCTAGCGAAACTCATTACCAATAAATCCTGGTACTGCAGTTCCTTTAACCAAGTTTGTTTTGCTGTGGCTCTAGTCAATCTCAGAGTCTTTGGAGACCTTGCATTTAGTTTGTGCGACCCCGAAGCTGCTAACTCGTTCCAGACTGTTGTCCTGACATCTCATGCCTTGACATTTAAAAACGTTACATCATAATAATTTTCTCATTGTATTTTCGATTAGTTTAATCTAATTTTATTTTTTATTGCGATTTGTCTTCTTTGCGTTTATACGTGATGACACTCTGTAAGCCTCAATTAACCACGTTGTGCATGTTGGCACTGTGCATATTAATTCGGACCATGTGCGCATCCTTTCTTTAGCAGCACATGTAAAGTCTAAGAAAGAAAGAATTATCTCCGATACTGCAAAACAGATATTTCAGTATTTTGCAATTAGTTAGGTAAAAGTCTATCTAGGTCAGATGAGCTGTGAAAACAAGTTTTTGTCGATTTTATTTTACATCCTCTCTGTACGAAAATTAATCGAAGTCTCTTAAATACCACAGATGAGCGTAAATAAGGCTGAACGCGATTCATAAACAACCGTAGTAGGAGTGGTAGTGCGAATTTAGTGCCATTCTCCAGCAGCATGTAAATCATCCGGTTGAAAGCAGTAGGTGCTTCTTCTCCTGTTGGAGTATAGTACCGCTTAAGGAATGCACCTATATTACTAACATGTTGCCATGATTAAAGGCCGCAACTTGCTGAAAGGTAGCAAGCTCTGTCCTAAAGAGTTGCTGTTGTGCTCTGCATGAGAGATATTTTAGTGCGGCTTCAGACTTTCTCTCAGCATTGCCCAACTGACTCAATCTAAAACTGGCAATTAATCATCCAAGATCTTGAAGATTAAAATACCTATGAGACCATCTAGTAGGCAAGCAAAGAATAATAGACACATTGAGGATACTTCCGTCGTTTGACTCTCGTTTCCAAAGTTACACGCAAGTGTTTTCATGCAATTTTTCTACGATCCTTACAGATAGTGCATAGCAGAAATAGAGTGACAAAGATGCACTGAATTGGACATGCTTGAGCGGTAAGAAGGATAGAAGTAAAGTTATAATTGAGTGTTATCTGCAGCATAGAAGTGAAAGCCTAGATTGTACTTGACAATCGCCTCGGCAAGTGGCTGAGTATAAACTGTAAAAGAGTCCTGAGGTACTTAGTCCTTAAGTGGGTCCATGGATGATCTCTTCGTTCACATCAATACTCTGCAGTCCCCCACTGCGATAGGACCTTCAGCTATTGCATTGCAGTGCCAGTGATTCCCAGACTAGATGAGAGGCACTCAAGAAGAACTTTGTGATCAACAGTATTGAACGTTGCCGAAAGATTAAGCAGAACGAGGACAGAGACTTTAACAAAGTTGGCAGTCCTGCGACGTTCGTTAATAATCCTAAGCAATACTGACTCTTTGGAGAGATTATCTTTAAACACAGACTGGAACTTAATTGCTAGGTTGGAGGTCTCAATACAAGAGTTTAGTTGGTCTGCCACAACTCGTTTTAGTGTCTGTGATAGAAGCTGGAGAAGAGAGATAGAAGCTGCTCAAGTCCTCTTGGTCTAGGATTACATCCTTAATTAATGCTGACCATAGCCTTTTTTAAAAGTGCAGGACGTGACCTCGGGCTAAGGATGTATATATTATGTTAGTAACGCATAGCTGCAGCAGATCTAGAAAGATGGAGAGAAGCGATGACACACTCGGTACGACAGTTGCTCTTCACGACCTCGGTCGCGAGCTCATGGATTAGTAACCCACTGTGGGCAGTCTCTCATTGCTGCAGCAAGTGGCAGTAAAAGCCTTTAAGGCTCTTCTGTGGCTATGCAAAAAATGATCTCTTAAATCAGTTTTTTTTAGTTTATTTTTAATGTCTAAGTGCCGTAGACATAGGAAGTTGGACCAGTAGTCTGGAGAGCTAGTCGTCTTCTGTAATTGGTAGACACATTTCGGGGTAAGGTCTTTTGTGGCCTACTTGAACGTAACAGTCAAGTTAGTGCACCGGAATGACTGATAGGAGTCATGTATTGATGTAATTGAGCGACTGGAGTCCAGAGGGGGTGCTTCTACCTTAGACTTGAACTCTCTGATCTTATCTATCTTGCTGACAAAAAAGCCCCCCCCCCCGTTACAGACAGTCAGTTCTGATCTTGTGTATGGTTTTCAAGATTTTGCTTAATAGACCTAGCTAGTTAAATGTCTGTGGTAAACCATAGGCCGTCTGGGCTAGGGTGTACACTGTGCTTCATCAGGAGTGCAAACTCGTCGAGCATGTCAGCATGCAATCTACCGATGATGACAGGTTGGAAGGGGGATTGAGCAGAGGAGGCGAAACAAATATTCTAGCACGGTCAGCATCGATCTCAAAGGTCCTGAGGTTTCGCGATTCACAAGTGATTTTAAATGAGGAGAAGGAGGGAACTCACTGTAGACTAAATGAAATATGCCTGTGGTCAGATTTTCAGAATTTGGTAACAATAGGTGATGTTAACATGCAGTTGTAGGCAAAAACTTCGTAGAGTGTGTGAAGCTTACTGTGAATAGGGGTATGGCCATGATCCACAAGAGACAATGAGTCAGTCAGTGCACAAAATTTGGTGCTGAAGACGTCAGATAAGTTATCAAAATAAATGTTGAAATCACCTACAACGAGGAAAGATCAATTTGTTGCTCACAGAATCAAAATGAGATCAAAGAAATATGAGAGAAAGGGCGATGTGATACCTGGTGGGCGATAGACTACTGGCACCATTGGTAGGTTGTTTTCGGATGAACTCAAAACAATCAATTCTAAAGACTGCTTCGAGGGGCCTCAAAATGACTTGAAATCGAAAGATGGGGGCGTGATAACAACGATTTTGCATCCAGTAAGGATTGATCTAGGGATGCAAAAGAAGGAGTAACCTGTTGGGGTTGCTTTTTTAATGGCCAATAATTAGGCCAATTTTAGGTCAAGGCTGAACGATTGATGCCTTTTTTTTAGAAATAGTGTCAAATTAATTTAGGTCTCTAGCGAGGATTCCCAAGATAAGCATTAAGTTGGACAGCTGCAGTTATAGCAGGTCTGACGACCACAAAGTTATAGAGAAGCACAGCAAGGCTTGATGGAGAATGCCCCAAATGGTTAGAGACAATGCTAGGAATACCAAACCAGCCGGTTCTCAGCTCGTGGCCCCTGTGCAGTCTCCAGACGCTTTGCCTATGTTAATGCATGATTCAGGGACTAGAGTAACAACACTTACAACCAGGCGTGCATGTGGACAACGATAACGAGACGTTAATGGGTAGGGACGATCATAACTAATAAGCAGGTTAGTAGCTATCGGCGAATCACAAGCTGCCATATAGGTAGTCAAGGATGACTCAGCCACAACTTGTAAGCCGTTAGGTGTCCACAGGCAAGTGATTTATTATGCGCTATCGTCAAACTATAAACATATGAACTTCAATCAGGTCTTAGCGGTTTCGGTATACTAAATTCACAAGAACTTCGATTTTCATCGTCAGCCCTCCACCACCCGTGAGCCTGCGGCTGCTTAGGCAGTCTAAGCCCTCTTAGGGTCTCAGCCCAGTGCTCACAGTCTGCTAATGATCATGATAATAATAATAATGCACTTGATAAAGTGCCCTCAGATAACCAAATCTTTTTCTTAGTGCTTTACATTTGCTGCAAAGAGAAATGCAGTTGAATGGTGAGTAATATCATGCTTGATAAACAACATGAATAACAAGATTAGGGGTGACATGCACAGGGTCAGCATGCAAATGTAGTTATTGGCAGCATGCAGAATGTCAGCATGCATTAGCACATGAAGGACGAATCACAGGGACCCACTAAATGCTGTACTGAATTGGTGCGTTTTTAAATGCTTTTTAAATGTGGTCAAGTCAGGGGGTGTTCTGAAGCAAGTCGGGAGGGAGTTCCAGGCTTTGGGAGCATACGAACTAAATGCACGGTCTCTAAAGGATTTGAGATTTGTACGAGTTATTAGTAAACTGTTGGATTTCAAAAAGCAGGTGGTACGATGCGTGGCCTGATGGGGGAGTAGATCTGAGAGATAGGCTTGAGCCAAAAAATGAAGTGACCTAAAAGTGAGCAACAAAACCTTGAAGTCGATCTGTTGCTTGACTGGTCGGCAGTGCAAGTCGGTGAGAAGTGATGTGATGTGGCAACTGCAAAGCCCACGACAGACAAGCCTAGCTGCAGAGTTTTGCACCAGATGCAATCGCCTGATCGAATGTGCCAGTAAGCCAGTAAGCAGTGAGTTACAGAAGTCAAGACGGGATGTCACGAGTGCATGGATCAACTTAGATGCCGTATCCCTATCTAAACAAACCAAAATTTTAGCAATGTCATGTAGCTGAAAGTAAGAAGATTGGACTGTGGAGCTGATGTGGTCGTCTAACTAGAGGTAACTTTGGAACATTACACCTATATTTCGAGCTGATTCAACAGGGGATATGAGGGCAGAGCCCATTTTGAGCATCAGCCTTTCCAATTTCTGAATTACACTGCGTTTGCCCATAACTAGTCAGCTAGTTTATCATCGTTTAGTTTGAGAAAATTTGCTGCCATCCACGTGAGGATGTCATCAATACATGCAGCACGTGAGTTGAGAGAATTTGAGGTGCTCGAAGGCTGGGAGGGATGAAAGCAAAGGTGCATCTGAGTGTCATCCGCATAGAAGTGAAAGCCTAGATTGTGCTTGGCAATCACATCAGCAAGAGGAAGAGTATAAACCGTGAAAAGAACCAGACTTAGAACGGAGCCCTGAGGAACCCCATATTTCAGAGGCTCCTCAGAGGATTTTTGCCCATTCACGTCAATACTCTGGAGTCTCCAACTGAGGTAGGACCTGAACCATTGCGTAGCAGTGCCTGTGATGCTCAGGCGAGATGGGAGGCACTCTAGAAGAACTTTAGGATCAATAGTATCAAAAGCTGCCCAAAGATCAAGCAGGACAAGCAGAGACACTCAACCCATTTCTGCATTCCTAAGTAGGTCGTTGTCCACCCAAGCAATACTGATTCTGTGGAGTGATCAGCTCTAAAGCCAGACTGGAACTTACTAGCAAGGCTTGAAGTTTCAATGTATGAGTTCAACTGGTCCACCACGACCAGTTCAAGTGTCTTTTAAAGGACTGGCTTCATGTGCTTATGGGTGCTGACACTGTGCAAGCTACGACTAACCACATTTGCATGCTGACCTGTGCATGTCACCCCTAAACATTTTATTCATGTTGTTTATCAAGCATGGTATTACTCACCATTCAATCGCGTTTCCCTTTGCTGCAAACGTAAAGTGCCTAGAAAGAGATTGAATTCCTTGCGGGTGCAAAAGAAAGTGCATTATTATTATTACTATTATTAATCAAATTGAAATATTATCCTAATTCAAATCGCACGTTAAGCATCTCAGCATGATCAATATATTTTAATGCAGCTCATGATTACCTGTGTGGTACACCAGCCATAGCTAAAAGAAGACCTCTCCAAGGCTCAACAGTCGAGGGGCAGCAAAGAATTCGACCTCTAGCCTCCAGAATTAGAGCACTCTCTCGTGCTTTCGTGTTGGTTGCAGAATTCTTCCGAAAACCGAAGTTCCTGCAAACATCGTATACAGAAACGGTACATCTAAGACCTGTTTAAAGTTATTCTGATTGTTATATGACCGTAGTGGGTAAGAAATTACGTGCCTATGGATAGCTAAACGCTTATCGATTCAAGCTGCTGGGCCTCCTGAACCGGTGGCTGCCTTAGCTATGCCGTCAGCTAGTAGCCTGCATGCTAGTTGTTATCGTCAGTACCTTTTATCGCTTAATCATCGTAGATCAAACGCATTCCTATATATTAATGCTGTTAGTAAGATCTGCGAGCTATGCCTTAACAAAAGAAAAGTACCCCCGAGCTGCCGTCGTGGCCGGAACCGATAGCTCCGACACAGCTCGTTGGGCAGGAACTGCAAGCTGAGTACCAGCTCGTTTGGTATTCCTATCATTGTCTCGAACCGCTCAGCAGGCTCCCCCACATGCATCGCTGCGAATCTCTCCAATCTTGTAAGTACAGCACCGACTTACAGCTTGCTAGCAGCATGAAAGCCTGCATATCTCGCTAATAAAATATACAGTAAGCTAAAGTTAGCTACAGCCTGCAAGAAGCATCAAAGCCCGCATATCTCACGAATTTCGGATACATTTAGCTAGAGGTAGCTACAGCTTGCGACCAGCATCAAAGCCTGCATATCTCTTGAATCCGGATATAGTTAGCTGAAGGTAGCTATAGCCAACATCCATCATCTAAGCCTGCATATCCCACGAATCCCGGATACATTAAGCTAGAGGTAGCGGGCAGTCAATATATACAGGGCTTTAGAAGTACTTTTCCAGGATATTTTTATGTGCACATTGACACGAACAGATTGGGCCTGGGAAGCTATGCAACTGAACGAGTTCCAGAGCGTTTCAAGAGCCTTGCTAAGGCAGCCCTGGCAAAGCACTCACCAGACCTAGCTGAGTCGGAAGCTCCGAAATTATTTAAAACTAATAATGGTTATTTAATTTTAATCAACATCGTGGAACTTGTTGAGTACAGACGGTTTTCATCTCTGCAAAAAGGCTTTCGAGTAAAATAAAATGCTCTTACTTAATCGCACCCAGTATTTAGGGTGCTCTCCTCGACCAAAATCCGGCCGAGGTTGTCGGCACGAGCCCCCTGACATATGTGAAGCACATGAATAGAGATGCAGTTCTCTTAGGGAGCTATGCAAAAAGGAATTGTATTAATAAGTCAGGCCTAGTCACTATCTTGTTTCCTGCCATACTGACTAACGGGCATTAAGCTTATGTGCATTAAGCAGTGTGGTACAGGGGACATGAAGTAAGAGAAAGCAGATGACACGACAGTACCTGACTTGATGCATTTGACATTTAAAAAGTAGCTAAAACGTCCACCTGTCTATTGGCACATTTGGTGGGTTGGTGTTATTTGTCCTTTGCCTGCTCATGCTCGCTGACATTGTGCTTGCAGCCACAAACCATATTTGCATGTTGACCGTGTGCATGTGACCTAAAGCAAAATAATGCTTGCTGACAATGTAACGTCAGCACCTGCTAAACCAGCTGAATCATTGTGGTTAGTAGTTATTTGTGATTATGCGAATGTCTGATAGCTTATTGCCGATGCCATATAAAAAGCCGGCACCATGAGATAGGCAGGCAGTCAGGATTTGAGACTCGGGGATTGGTGCTTATTGAAGCTCTAGGCCAGAGACCATCGGTATATGTCATGGAAACTATCTTACACATGTAACAGTTCACTGGAAATAAAGAGGCTTGTCTGCATTAGTGCTTCTTACTTGATAACTTTCCTACTTGATGATGCTAAGGTGTGAGCCCTCATCATAATCGTTGTGTTTCTTCTATCGTCGGCACATGTATATCGATTATTACAGCACCTAAAAGTAACTAGATTTGCTACAAGGTTCAGACTTCACCAGTATGCATGCGGCTTCAGGCTAGGAGTAGCATGGTTACGAGCATGGCGTTGGCGACCTAGTTCTGACTAGACGTGGAAGCTGCACACCTCGTGTGTTACAGCATTGAAAAGTTAAACACTTGATCATGCTTCCTTAACAGCATACGTTAAGTGCCTAGAAAGAGATTACGTCTTCTAAGAGCATTGAACACTAGTATCACAATAATAATTTTTAACATACTGCGGTGGTGTGCCCCATTGTCCCATGGCTTTTCTGGAGTTTGAAGAGCTGGGCGGCTAAAGGAAAGCGTCCTGAAGATGCTCACCTAGCACCCGATAGGCAAGTTCCTTGCTCCGACAACCGAAATGGCAGGTTGGAGCAGCAGTGTTTTCTTTCCTATTTATGCACTGCACCTGGATGCCCTTGCGGTTGCCATACCTCAAACTTGGAGCACATAAAACATGCTTACATGACTGCATATGTTGGCATTCAACGTGTGTAGACTGCTAATATAAAATGCAGCCATTGACCACATTGGCTGTAAGTGCACTTGATAACCGAGGTTGCAGACATGAGCACCGTGGCCTATGCCAAGCAATTGAATAGAGGTTAATTTCTCTTATGGGGCTCTAAAAATTAATTCTTTTTGCACTAGCTTTGCGTCCCACCACTCTGCACTACGAGATACTATAGTGGGGGAGCACTAGGTGACCTGTGGTTTTTAGCCAAAGTTAGGCACCCTTGTAGATGCTGCATTTTTAAGTGTACAGTGTTTTATGTGGTAGTCGGTCGCCCTAGGCTACCTTTAACATGAAAACAGTGACAAGAAGATATTTCCATAGCATCACTTAGATTATAAATCTCTGTATATGCACCCAATACATGCTGCATGCGATGCCTGTAAATATGGTTAGTGATGACATGCACCGAGCCTAATCGGCTAGAGCATCATGCGATATTTTTTTAATGTCGTGGTCTTTACGGAAACGATCTCAAAGGCAGCGAAATCGAGTCAGCAACAACGCTGGATCTGATTTAAAGACGCTCAAAATTAAAGCATAAGCTCGGCTGTTCTTTACACCCATTGCCATGGCACAATTTTTTCTGTATGTGGTTACTAGTTCTGAAACTATGCAAGTCTTTCAAAAGGGCAATCCACACGCTTTTGAATTCGAAGCTCGGCTAATTTCTCATTGTTTTGGGGCTTGCAATAATTAGCACTGCATTTTTACTTGATTTTTTAACGAGGGGGTCCGACTAACAAGAAGTCCTAAATGTCTTTGTGTGTGTGTTTGCTTTCCCAGCTTACTGGGATATTTGTGAACTTGTACATGCATGTATATTTCATTAGTCAATAACTCTCGATGTTTGTCTCTCTTTCAGTTGGTGATATAATATATGGATAAAATGTATCCTTTCGTAGCGTTCCAATTGAAAATTGTATTAATAAAATAAGTCCGAACACATAATAAAATGCCCTTAGAGAACTCAAGCTCTATCTAGGCCCTTTAGGTTTGCTACACAGGTATCACGATTACTTGTTAGTGGTAGCACTCTCATTAAACAGCAGGAATAGCATTCTTAGGGATGATATGCACAGAGTCAGAATGCAATTATGGTTAGTAGCAGCATGCACAGTTACAGCTTGTATAAAGCAATAAACGTCGAATCAATGGGAGTCACTCAATGCTTAGATAAATAGGTGCGTTTTTAGTTAAATTTTAAATGTGGTCAAGTCAAGCATGTCGCGCTGCAAGTCGGAAGTGAGTTCCCGGCTTTGGGAACTATAAGCACGGCCTCAAAAGGATTTAGGGATTGTGCGAGTTAAGCAGTTAAATACTGAAAAGCAGTTGGTACGATGCTAAGCTTGGTAAGTCTGTAAGTCTGATATTTAGGTTTCAGCCAAAGAATGAAGGGACGTAAATAAATAAAAATAAATACTAGCTGATTAAACAGCCTCTTTTTGTATAGCGACAGAAGAGCCTTCATGGCTATCACCACCGCTTGCAGTAGCGATAAAGGGTCGCCCACTGCAGGATTCGAACCCACGACCTCGGGGCCGAGATCGTGAAAAGCAACCGCCTTACCTAGTGAGCCATTACGGCTCAAGTAACAGAGAAAACCTTGAAGTCGATGCTTTGCTTGAGTGGGATCCAGTGCAGGTCGGCGAAAAGTGGTGTGACATGGCAACTGCAATGCTCATAACAGACAAGCCTAGCTCCAGTTATGCACCAATTGCAAGTGCCTGATCGCACAGGCCGGTAGACCAGCAAGCAGTGACTTGCATAAGTCAAGACGGGATGTGGAAAAAATTTAGGAACCAACTTAGATGTGATATCCCTGTCTAAACGAGCCCAAATTTTAGCAATGTTATGTAGCTGAATATAGGCAGACATGATCGTGGAGCTGACGAAGTCATCTAAATAAGGGTAACTTTGGAAAATGGCAACTAGTTTTCGTGAAGATTTATCAGAACATATGCTGGCTGAGCCGATTTGGAACGTTACCCATTCCAATTTCTTATTAACACTATGCTTGTCCGTAACTAGTAAGTTAGCTTTATTACTTAATTTAGGAAAATTTGCTGCTATCGATGTGCAGATGTTATCAATACATGCAGCAAGGGAGTCAGGAGAATTTGACCTGCTGCAGGCCTGCCAGGGATCAATGTAAACATGCAACTGAGAGTCATCCACAGAGAAGTTAAAGTCTGGATTGCACTTTGCCATTACAGCGACAAGAGGAAGAGTCGTGAAAATAACAGGACCAAGCACGGAGCCCTGACGTACTTCAAGTGTAAGATTGCTCAGATGATCTTTGGTCATTCACAGCAATACTCTGGAGTCTCCAACTGAGAAAGGACCTGAACCAGTGTACGCAGTTCCAGAAAAGCCCAGGTTTGATGAAAAATGCCCCTGAAGGTCTTGGTGCTGGATAATAGGAAAATCTGCTGAACGAACAAGCAAAGCAAGTAGAAACACTCCAACCAGGTCTGCATTCTTAAGTCATTGTACACCTGAAGCAATGCTGTCTCTGTGGAGGGATTAGCTCTAAGACTTGACTGGAACCTAATAGAAATGTTTGAAGTTTAAATATATGAGTTTAGATTGACTGCCACTACTACTTCCTGCGTCTTTGCTGGGAATGATAGGGTGGAGACCTGGAGGCCGTCGCTCAAGTTCTCTTGTTCTAGTCTTGCTTTCTTGAGTAGCGGCCTTATTACAGCCTGTTTCAGAGGTGCCGGGACGTGACCTGAGGCTGGTGAAATGTTAATGACGTTATATGTGAGTGGCAGCAGCAGATCATTGCCTCACGGAAGCAGGGCAGTGAGAAAAGGGTCCAAAGACATATTTATCTACATTGATTGGGATATGAACTACTGGAAGAAGTCGCTAATGATCTGCTTGAATGTAGACATTGCCATGCAGTGAGGAATTGTAGTATAACATTTCAGGGGATGCTTCCATCGTCGGGATGGGCTCCATGATCTTGTCTATCTTCAGTACAAAGAAGCTAGAGAAGCGATCAGATCACACGAATCACTGGGATGTCATGTAACGTAACAGTTTGTATCTCTGTCTGTACCTTTAAAAACCCACGAAGACTGTGTGGGTGTTATGCAGGAGAGTATCGTATAGCCCACTAACAGATTAAGCGGTTTCTGTAAGCATTCGGTAGCTAACCGACTTAATCTCTTACGACAAATAGTAAGTGGGAAGTATTTCAGAGTCAGCAGAGCAGTTGATGTAGTGAGTAGCTTGGAAGTAGCAGCTCGAGTCGACTGGCAAGGGTAAGCTTAAGTCGGCAGCAGGAATGTTGCTGCCGTTCCTTAAGAATTGTGGAAGTGAGTTCCACAGTTTCGGTCCGGCAATGCTATAGCTTCTGTAGCAAACAGATTTTAAGTAGAGGACTGCAATAGCTAAGTTATTGTTAATACAGAACATGGGGGATCATTAGGTAGGGAGCTAACCTGGGAATGGTTGAGGAGACGGTTAATCGTCAACACCAGGGTCTTTGGATTGTGTATCCGTGATTCAACAATGTTGTGAAGCTAGACTTGGCCTTTGCAATGATCAATACACAACAGTCCTTCAGAGGGATGCACGACTCACTGTGGCTTTAGCTCCACCACAAGTGCCAGTCCTCGACCATGGTGGTGAACCGGCCGACCCCAGAGACTAATCATAAGCAGACCACAGCTGTGCCCCGGCCAACTGCCACTGTGAATCCAACATCACCAGTGTAGCTAGAAGAACAATACTGGCATGCATATAATCAAACTATAAACCGGCAGGTAGGCTGGAGCCAAAAATCGAGGGACCTCACAGTGAGCGACATAACCTTGCAGTCGGTTCGCTGCTTCACTAGGAACCAGTGTGAGAAGACAGCCGGTCGGCGAGAATGTGGTAGTATGGCAACTGCAATGCTAACGACAGACAAACCTAGCTGCAGGGTTTTGCACCAGCATTAAGCCCAGGATTGCACATGCTGAAAGACCAAGAAGCAGTTACAGAAGTTACAGAGTTACAGAGGTCCATACAGGATGTTGGAAAAATGCATGGACCAACTTAAATGTGGCACCCACGTCTAAGCGAGGCCAAATTTGAGCAAACTTATGTAGCTGATAGTCGGCAGACAAAAGGTAACTTCAGAAAATGACATTTTTTTGTGCAAATTCAATAAGAGATTTGCAGGCAGAGCCGATTTTGAGCTTTAGCCTTTCCTGTTTTTGAATTACACAGATTTGCCCATAACCAGTAAGTTATTTCTACCATCAATTAATTCAAAACGAATGCTACTGTTCACGTGCGGATATGATCAATACACGAAGCCAGGGAGTTGAGAGAATTTGAGATCCTCAAAGGCTGCAAGTTATCAAAGCAATCGTACAACTGAGTGTCTGTCATCCGCATTAAAGTAAAAGCGTCAATCGCTCTTGGCAATCAAATCGGCAAGAGAAAGAGTATAAATTGAGAATTCAACGTGACCAAGCCCGGAGCCCTGAGGTACCACATATTTCTGAGGTCCATCGGATGTTCTGTATCTATTAGCGTAAATATTCTGGCGTCTCCCACTGATATACGATTGGAACCATTGCCATGCAGAGCTAGTGAGGTCCAGGCGATAGAGGCGCTTAAGGACTTGGTGATCGACAGTATCAAAAGTGGATTAAAGATCAAGCGAAACAAGCAGAGATACTTTCCCTTGTCTGCTTTCCTGAGTCGCTCGTTGTGCACCCGAAGTAATACTTTTCTGTGGAACGATTAGTGCTGAAACCAGAGTGGAACTTACTAGCTAGGTTCGAAGGTTCAATCTACAAGTTCAGCTGGTCTGCCACGACTGGTTCCGGTGCCTTTGGTAGGAATGGTAGAAGGAAGACAGAGCGGTAGTCGCTCAAATTCTTTTGGTCTAGTGTTGCTTTCTTGAGTAGTGGCCATACTGCAGCCTTTGTTATAGGTGGTGGTATATGACCTGAGGCTAATGACATATTAATGATGCTAGTTATGCATGACAGCAGCAGATCAATGCAGCTTAGGAGCAGGACATGGGAATAGGGTCCACATGACTTGTTGTCTTCTTTTATTGGGATTCGAAATTCAGGACTAGATCACTAGTGACCTGCTTAAATTTAGATATTGAGGTGCAGCCAGGAATCTGGGAACATCATGATAGTGAAGATGTTGTCATCGCATGGATGGACTCCCTGATCTTGTCTATCTTCTGCACAAAGAATCGAGAGAAGCGATCGGCTAGATCATCACAAGGATCATCAAGGAAGGAGCTAACCTGGGAGTGATTTAGGAGTTGGTTTATCGTATACATCATAATTTTTGGATTGTGCTTCTATGATTCAACCATGTTTTTATACAACTTGTACTCGGCCTTTGCTAGAACGATGTGTATGATCTACAGCAATCCTCGTAAGCGTGGCGATATACAGTCAGTCCTGATATTTCGCATGTTTTTTAAGTCATCGCTTAGTGTACCTAGTTAGTTTAATTTGTGCGGTATACAATTGGCCGTCCGGGCTTAGTCCAAGGTTCAAACTCGTTGAGCATTTCAGCTAGTGTCGTGTTGTTACAATCTACAAATGATAAATCTGAAGAGGGATTGAGCAACAGAGGCAAGTCATATATTTTCACACGGACAGCCTCGCTGTCCAGGGTGTTGAGGTTTTGCGACTCACTGGCGACTTTAGAGGAGGAGGAGGAGGAGGAGGAGAAGGGAACACACTGCAGACTGACTGAGATCTTCATGCTGTCGGATAAGCAGCATTTGGTAGCAATTTTTGGTAAAAAAAGTGCTTTTGAAAAAAACACTTGGTCGAGTGTATGACCCGGGATGCGAGAAGGGCATATACCTGAGCCACAAGTGACTATTAGTTAGTCAGTGCACGACATTCAGTGCTGAAGGCCTCAGGTATGTCAATCAAAATGAACGTTCAAATCACCTTTAAGGCGGATGGATCAATTTCTTGCACAAATGATCGGAATGAGATCTGAAAAATCTGAGATAAAGTAGGACTTGGTACCTATTGGGCAATTGATTACTACGACGATCGGTAATTTGCTGTCTGGTGAAATCAACATTATAGAGTAGAAAGACTGGTTCAAGAATTCTGCTAAAGCTCGAAGTTGAATGTCGAGCGCATTATAATAGCCACTCCACCTCCTATTTGGGTTGACGTCAGGGGTGTGAAAGAATGAGAAACCAGCCAGAGTAGCATGTCGAATTTCGGGATGTTTACCGGTTTTAGCAAAGTTTCAGTTGAGGCCAGCATGTTGAGATGTTTTTCAGAAATAAGGTCGCTCATCAGTAAAGGTTTATTGCACCTTGAGCTAGGATTCCAGAGATAAGCGTTAAGTGGGGCCACCACAGTTCTACCATGTCTGAAAATGACTCTCCTGCTGCCTACAACGGCTCTTTCTTTTCAGCCATTCTGAGCTGCTACTTCCATGCTACTCACTGCCTTAACTGCTCTCCTGACTCTGCTAAGCTTCCACTTTCTGTTTGTTGCATGCGATGAATTCTGTTGGCTACCGAATGCGTTCCGAAAGCCGCTTAGGCTGCGAGTGGGCTATACAAAACTCTCCAGCCTCAAACCCACTTAGTCTTTATGACTTTGTAATGTTACAGACGGAGATGCATTATAATTCATTACATGATCACTAAGTTAGATATATTCACAGTGATGTATGTGGCAGAGTGGGCTGAGATGTTCAAGACATAGTTCGTAATACCAAACGAGCCGGTTCTCAGCTCCAAGTTCCAGCCTGACGAGCAGCGTCCACTAGGGCTTCGGGCCCCATTATTTTGTCAATGTATCATTCACGTATCTTAGCAACAACAGTAACATGTAGGAATGCATTTGAGATAACTTAAATGCATTTGAGATAGCGAAGCAATAGTAGGTACGCACGATTATAGTAGACATGCAGAATACTAGCCGCTGGCAAATTAAAAACCACCACCGGCATGGGAGACCCAACAGCCCAAAGCGATAACCACTTAGGTTTCCATAGATACGTCTTTTCATTACCCTCTAGGGCCGAACGATAAATATATTAGCTTTTTAGAATTGTCTTAGTATCTCCGTCTGTAACTCTACAAAGTCATGCAGACTGTGTGGGTGATTGTGCAGGAGATATTTGTATAGCTAACTCACAGCCTAGAAGGAAACACTAGCTGATTTAATAGCCACTTTCGTATAGTGACTGAAAAACCTTTACGGCTATCACTACCGCTTGTAGCTGCAGTAAAGAGTCACCTACGGCTGGATATGAACCCACGACCACGAGTCCAAGGTCTTGAAAGTCAACCACCTTACCTAGTGCACCATCACGGCTCACCGAACCAAAGAGGTATTCAGTAGGTACTCGGTAGCTAACAGACTCCATCTCACGAAGCAGAGAGAAAGTGGTGAGCATAGCTGACTCAGAAGAGCAGTTAGTTTAGTGAGTAGCATGGGCTTAGCAGCCCAGGGCAGCTGGAAAGTGTGTGCCGTGGCTACCGGTACCCCTGACTCGGCTGATTCAACAGCCCGAGCTGGCAGCTAGCAAAGAGGCTCAGGTAGACAGCATTGGACACAGTCCTTCTGAAAACGCCGTAAATGGAGCCATGATCATTCCACACCCAGGTTCACTAAATTGTCTTCATTCTTGACCTGTCTACACCGGCCTGGAGAAATTCCTCATCCGGGACTAGGGCATCTTAGGGCTGTTGCAGATGACTGACGACTGATTGGAGACGTCTAAAGAGCTTCTTTGATGAGGGTCATGTGACCCCTGTTGGAATTTAGCAGCTGCTGCTGGCTGCAAGCAACTAAGCACAGCTTGCCAGCACAGGGCATGGCTATCTGTACTTACAGCTCTTGGAATTGAGCTGATCGCTTTGGCAGTGCACAGGCTGTTCGTACCCACAGGATCAGGCATCCTCATTCTTACCCCATCTAGCCTAGCTCGTCCTAATTCCATGCCCTGGGCTAGGCCTTCGTTGTTTGCTCAGTCTCCCAGAAGATAACACAAAGCATTCTCAGCCATACACAAGGGTCTACCGATAAGATGAATGGGCTGTGTGCAGCACTTTTAAAAAAACCCAGGCACCCGTAAAGCTATTTAACTTGGCAGCTGCAAGGCAGACATGCCACAGAGGCCCAACTCTACAGCAATGGAGCAGCAGCAGCAGCAAGGAGAGCTTTCTTTTTGGAAATTGGCTTATGAGTACCGAGGCACAGTGTTCGATGGACTGCTCACTCCTGAGCACAGGGTTCGAGCCGTACAGGGCTACGACGACGTTCGAGATGACGACGTGATTATCTGCACTTACCCGAATGCAGGTGAGACACGTAGACCACAGTTACTCAGCCGAAGGCATGCCTAGTTAGAACTTAGCCGATGCACTCTCTGCATCGCTCAGAGCTGCAGAGGTTCGTTTTAGGCTCAACTCTCCCGAACCCCGGTCTGTTAGCCCAGGTGGCATCAGGCACGCAGGCAATGCTGACAGATTTGCCCGAACCCCAATTCGCAAGGCTCCCATAACGAAATAACTCGTCCATGGAAGCCGTGGTGGCATTAATCAGAGCTGCTAGCTGTGCTGCTACAGATGTTACGTCAAAATACACACATGCAGGTAGTTGCTTCACCCCAGTCGGCTGACATGCTGGGACCGTGCAGCTCTCGGACGTGGACTCCTTTCAGACGTCAGAAAGATTATGTAGGTATTGAGAGAGCAAGCTTTAAAAGTCGAACGGAAAATCCAGGCTGGCTAGACATGCAGCAGCATGGCAGGAACCCACAAAGCTGCTTGCCCATAGATTTACACTAGTTTTCACTGTATATAACTGCAGCAATAACCAGACCGCACAGGACGGAACATTTTCTTTAGGAACCACCCAAAACCTTGATATTTAGTGAACCTTAAGTCGCTAGAATTTTGCTGGCATTCATCTTATTTCCTGCCACTTGGAGTTCACTACAAGCTGACAGTAGAACGGCCTTCTTAAAAACATGTCTGAAACGTCTAATGGTCTGAAATGAACTGAACAATTTCAATGGTTACATGTCTGAGCTATTGCCTGTGCAATTTTATTAATTGAGCCGTGCTTGTGATAAAGAAGTCATGACTATTATTATATATATCTATATCTAGTATGACTTAATATAGGCAGTGCCCACATGATTACAAGCGAAACGACATAAGAACTTTAAAGTTATCCCTATGAAACTGTAATTGTGCTCAATGAAAGTGGAAAGGTGGCGACATTTACAAATTACTGCTAGATCCCAGGCATCTAGGAGCAGATGAGCTGAACGCAGTAATCGCTTGGAGAGTTTCTTTGGTCTAACGCTTAGGGCTATAATTCCAGAGACCGTTCCTGAGACCATTAAAAATGCATGGCTTCATCCGACTTAGTTGTCTATTAGCTCGCTTTCTGCTTTTTACTTTGCATTTAATCCCTGTTTGGTGAGGGTTAGTAGTGCTGCATCTCATAACTCCAATGAATATATGCTGATAACAACATTTAAATCCTATAGCTTTTTTTACTGAGAAAATCGTCCACTTTCAAGGTAACCACTGACCTAGTTTCAAAAGCTACGTTTTTTCTACTGGTGGCCATGTGCTCTGCTTCTAAGGCCCAAGCACTTATGGATGCACTTAATAGTTATGAAGGAATACAATACATACTTACAATAATGAAATGTCTTTTTTGTCACAAAACCGAGAGGCTGAATTGTACTGGGCCATATTAGCCCAGGAGGTAAGGAACTTGCTCTCGGCAAACGAGGTCGTGGGTACGAATCCTGCAGTTGGGCGATCCTATATAACCAACCGCTAGAGGTGATGGCAGTCGATAAGGCTCTTCTGCTGCAAACCAACAAGCTATTAAATCAGTGAAGATACCTGCCCTATGAGCATAGCAACATTTTCTAATACGCACGCTTTTTGAATATAAGTGCGAAAACTGGAAGCCAAATAAAAGAGCAAGGATTTGCAAGTTGGTTTACCAATAGAAGACTAATCTTCGAGAAATAAAACCGAGTTTTAAAAGTGATTTCGTAAAGTTTTAACAGTAAGACGCATTACTACCAACTGCTTATTCAGTCGCTACGACATTAGCAATACTTGTTTGCAACCGACCTAAGTATTAATAAGGTCGACTTTAGTAACACCAGTTGCCTCTTTGCATTGTCTCGCGGAGAGTTTTATTAATTCTGATCTCATTTTGTCAACATTTATAGGGAATCACTGGGCATACGATATTGCTGTAAAGGTTATTCACGATGGTGACCTGGAGAAAGCAGCTAAGTGTGACATTGGGGAAGTCGCATACGAAATTGAGCCCCCGGAAGAATTTTCCATGCAGGTACATGTGAAGCACTAAATGCATGCCATGTTTGCTTAGATCCGATTCATTAGCCACTCATTTGTGAAGACATGATCATAGGATAATTTGCATGTGTAACTTTCCAAATTAGGGACTTGGAGGTCGCAAACTTGGAGCTCCAACTTTGGAGAAGCTCTCACAGTTACCATCGCCACGAGTGATTGGAACTCACTTGCTGTTCAATATGTTACCCCAGAAGGTGCAGAACGGTCGAGCCAAGGTAGGCGGGTCTATGGAGTACATATAAATCTCTGTTACTGTTTCGTTAAGCCTCCTCTCAAGCTGTCACACAATCGCGAATTATCAACCTTTCGTTTGACTCCTAAAAAAAATCTTTTTAATGATTACCATTTCCCCACCTCACCGGTTGGCATTGAAATTGCTTATTTGTCTACAAAACAGCATGTTTTCAACATCATGGTCACATTACTTTCATTAGATGATCTACGTATACAGAGATCCCCGTGATATGGCTGTCAGTGCTTGGCATCAATTACAAGCAGGTCAGATGATGTTGTCAAACTCTCTGGTGCCATGGGATTTGTTCTTTGAGTCATACTTGCAAGGACGGAGTGAGTATCTGGTCATTTCCTAGTTAGTGATAGATTTCCAGCAGACTGCTATGTTATTATATTGTCATTTTCTTTATTTCAGATCCGTTCGGCCTCTGGTCGTAGCACTTCAAGAGCTATCAGGAGGCTGGTAATCGGCGCGAGGTTCTGGTTATATTCTATGAAGAAATGAAAGAGGTTTGCCGGAATAGCAAAACAAAATCTCACACTGTACAATTTATTGTGAAGCCTGGTTAAACAACAATCAACACTCGCTCTGTAGGGAGGCAGTTCAGGCATCAAATAGGGGCATTGTTCCAGTTTATAAAAAAGACCTAAAAACTTAACCAACACTTGATGACAATATATAGCTATGAACATGTCAGGTGCTATCCATGTGCTAGATAACAGCACTGCTCGACTTTTGGAATCAGTCACAATCTAAATCTCGTTTTCACATCTGTGATTTCATAGATCTGTGTACTCATTTGACTTGAACACTAGTCTTAGTTCGGATTAGCAGGCTAGCCTCCATTGTGACACCAAGTCACTTAAAAAGATGAATGTGCCACGCTGTTCCAGTACACGATGCATCAATTTTCTGTGCAAGCTGGAGTCATGGTTGAATGCCAAAATCACTTCTTTAGGATAGATATAATATAGTTCTAGTTAGCTGGCATGGCAGATATAGATTTGCGATCGAGTAAAGAACAGCATTTTCTTACGTCATTAAAAATTCTTATGGTGGGGAATAATAATTAAAAATATTTTCTTATAACCTGCACTAGCTAACACAAAGACTAACTAAAAAACAAATGTAAATTACTTTTAGGTTGTCTAGTTCAAATGCATGCGACGGTGCATCGCAAAGGCTGCTGCTTCCATTTAGCTTTTGCCAAGCTCTTGTTCAATACCAATGCTGCTCACACGTCGTCCGTTCGCATCATTTTCCGTACAAGCAAGTCCTAGAGAAATACTATCTGCCAGAATATGATTTAAAAAAGTCGCTAGCAGCTATCGCTGGCCAAGAAAAATCAGTTTTCGAGATATGGCATTTTGTGTGCTGCTCCCAGCTATTCAACAGCCCTGTTCTTGCAGCATTCCATTCGAAACACTATGTTATCGCTAGTTGATAGGCACAGGAGTGGCTGTCAATACGAATACCTTCAGTTGACATTGATTACATCTACTTAGCTCTCGGATCCAAGCTCCACACTTGCTTACTGTCTGTATATTACAAAGTAGCAGCAAAGCAATTATAAACACTACTACCATGTTACGTTTTTCGGACCCACTGGAGATTATAACAGCAGCTTTTATTTTTGACTTCCGAGTGGAGTATTACTGTAGGTAGTATGATTGAACCTGAATGCTTCGGCAACTGAGCAGTTTCATGTCGCATTAAACGTATTTGGTTAGTGAGGTACTTTTAAGGAACCACTGAAACCAAAGCAAAGAAGCCACTAACAAAGTTTATCACAGTGTGAGTCTCTGAACTTAGCTTTCCTGAAGTGCTTTAGTAGCAGTTGGTACGGCAAACCACTGTATCCCGATCAGCAAGAATTAAATCTTATTTAGAAAATTGTGTGTCTGTCTTAGCTTGCGATGTTGTTCAGGTAAGCATACACGGTTGTGAGTCTATTGTACACTCTTTTTATGGAAACTTGCTTTTATTTCAAAGGATCTCCGAGGCTCTGTGTCCACAATTGCCAAATTCCTGGGCAAAGAATTAAGTGAAGCGAAAATTGACATTATTGCAGCTTCCTGTACGTTTGAAGCTGCAAAAGCAAGAAATCCGAGCTCATCCTTCATTAAAAGGTAGTTTGTTTTTGTGATAAATGAGTGCCATGCCGCTTCGAATTGTAGGGTTTAATCCTGAATGTATATTGTCTAATGTGGAATGGAAACCCTCAGCTCTTTTTTGTAATAAAAATTTAAAGGCCATGATTATATTTCGCATTCGCCTTGAAACAACTTAGAATCCCCTTTAAAATTTCTCAGAAAGTGCTAGCGCATTATTGCCAAGCCCAATCTAGGCTTTCACTTTAATGAGGATGACATTCCGTTGCACCTTTGCTTTGATCCCTCCCAGCCTTCGAGCACCTCGAACACTCTCAAATCACTTGCTGCATGTATTACTGACATCCACACATGGATGGCAGCAAATTTTCTGAAACTAAACGATGCTGGAACTAACTCACTAGTTATGGGCAAATAGAGTGTGATTCAGAAAATGGAAAGGCTGACGCTCAAATTTGGCTCAGCCAGCATATCTCCAGGTGAATCATTTTGAAATCAAGGGGTCATGTTCCAAAGTAACCTGTCGTTAGACGACCACGTCAGCTCCACAGTCAAGTCTGCCTACTTTTAGCTATACAAAATTGCTAAAATCCGGGCTTGCTTAGGTAAGGATACAACGTCTAAGTCGCTCCATGCATTTGTAACATCCCGACTTCACTTCTGTAACTCTCTGGTTGCAGGCCTACCGGCATGGGCAACTAGGAAATCACAGCTGGTGCAAAATTCTGTGGCTAGGCTTATCTGTCGTGAATATAGCAGTTGCTACACCACATCACGTCTCACCGACCCGCACTGGCTACCAGTCAATCAACGGATCAATGTCAAGGTCTTGTCGCTCACTTTTAGGTCACTTTATTCTTGGCTCCAGCCTATCTCTCAGGTGTACTCTGCCACCAAGTCAAGCATCGTACTGCCAGCTTTTAGGAATCTAACAGTTTACCACTGCCTTGTACAAACCTCAAATCCTTTGGAGAAAGTGCATTTAGTTCGTTTGCTCCCAAAGCCTGGAACTCCCTTCTGACTTGCATCAGAACATTCCCTGAATTGACCAGATTAAAAAAGAATTTTAAAAAGGCCTACCTCGGACCGCATCTATTGAGTCCCTGTGATTCGTCTTTCATGTGCTTATCTGTGCTTACACTGTGCATGCTGCCACTAACTACATTTGCATGCTTACCCTGTTCATATCACCCCTCATTAAGTTTTTCATGTTGTTTATCAAGCATGATATTATTAACGATTCAATCGTGCTTCCCTTTGTAGCAAATTTAAAGTGCCTAGGAAGAGATTGAGTTCTCCCTGGGCAATTTATCGAGTGCATTATTATTATTATATTGTTGTCACTAAAGCCATCTGAAATGTGATTAGCTTGAATACAAATATTTATCCAGGTAAAATGCCGCGTACCATCGGTTATGCACACACCTTCATATGGACGATGACGATGCTTCGCTATTGATTCCTTTTTTTGATCTCGAAGCGAAAAGTGGCCTCAACTGAAGAAACCCAATAGAAGCTGCGCTCCAACTGTGCACCTTCTCATTTTCTTCATACACACTCGCAGGCGTATTCAATTAAACTTTTATATTGCACCAGCAGCTTAATTGTCTCGTATTCTCTCCAAATAGAGCTTGTATAGACAAGTCATATTTTGATGCTCTTGGCCGAACCGTTGTAATCAGTTACCTTGTCAGCTTTTACAATTGGTGCTACTATTTGTTATATTCTCTGTCAAATAATCGTGTGAAGGAATGCAGTTGTGTATCATTGAAGTTGGGCCCACGGACATTTTCGAAAAAGCAATGCTATTAGGCTACATAAGATTGTGCAGGCGACTCGCCAAAATATCAGGAACCGAGGTGTGAGCATAAATGCGCAATTTTACCGATCAATTCAGTTGGCTTTTTAGTGCTAACTAAACTCTATACCAAGTTTGTCAAGCTGATTAATACAGCAACAATTTTCTGTGGCCCAAGTAAAAAACAAAGTTACAGGATGCCTCCCGAGGTGCCATTTCGAGTAACACCAACCTAACTGTGCCTTCTGCCACTAACCACATTTGCATGCTGACCCTGTGCATGTCACCCCTAACCATATCATTCATTTTGTTTGTTTTTCAAGCATGATTTTACTGACGATTTAACTGCATTCCCCTTTGCAGCAAATATAAAGCGCCTAGAAAGAGAGTAAGTTCTCTGAGGACGCTTTATCAAGTGCATTATTATTATTCTTATTATAAGCCAATATCAGGTTCTGCACTCATAAAAAATTTCAATATTTCTTGCCTCCAAGGATTGATCACGACTCGCTAAAGTTATGTCATTGGCGGTTACTTGATGAGTTGCCAATATTTGTGCTGGCAGGTGATTTTTGACACAATTTCTCGAGCGCGTGAAATGTAACTGCATTTTTACGAAATGGTAAAATCCCAGAATGGATTCTTATAGCCAAGTCAGGGTTAATTTTTTTCTAAAATCCGATCTCTACATGGTAAATTGCGAAGTTGCATTTATTCTTAACCATAAAGTAAGCCAAATCGGTTGTAAACCTTTAAGCCTGCTACAACCAGTCAGAATGGCAATTGAATCCGTGTTTTGTAAATTAGATACTTTAGTTTTCAGAATACCTCATAGCCGTTGGGGGCCACTAAAAACAATGCCGTTGAGTTTGGAAAAGTCCACGGTCAATCATCAAAATGCGTCTATATAAATTGCTTTTGCCCATTTTCCAGCTAGTCACCAACTGAATCCAGCGTATTTTTGAAATTAGGATACGGCTGATTCTTGAATTGCCAATACCGCAGGAAAGGTTATGAGAGAGCTGAAAACCTATCGTAATGATGATTTCAAAGTAATTCGTTTGCTAATATTTTTTTGTGACCGCGAGTTCAAAATAACGATTTATGCTATGGCCTGAAAATCTACAGGATAGCGAATATCTCGTCGCAAACCATAAGTTTAAAAACATGATCACTTGCCGTTAAAATAGCAAGGATAACAAATTTTTCCAGTTGAAAATGGCCCTTCAGGTTTCATCTTCAAACACAACAAAAAGCACTATCCTTTAAATAAAGAGGTATATTAAAAAAATTAAATAATTAAATTTGAAGCATTTTTATCTTCTTCACGTCATAATGCTACGTCAAATTATCAGAGTAGCCGAAACTCCCTTCTACCTACAGCTATGCATGAATCTTTAAAAATTGACAAAAAGTCACTGGATATCCTTCTGCTGTGGCATGCTTCGACTTCATCTAGCAAAATTGTGCATTAAGTGCACGTAACCTTGAACTTTCCAGGTGTCGCCGGTGCGTGGAAGTCGCAATTTACAGTAGGCCAAAGTGAATGTTTTGATGCTCACATGGACAAGGAAACAACCGACCTTGAGTTGAAAATGCCGTACTGGCCGCACTCGCCGGTGAGTGGCAAACAAAGGCGACGTTCCTACGTATCTGTCTATTTGCTATTGTAGAGCAT
The DNA here is from genome assembly GCA_009760855.2 of Cristatella mucedo. Taxonomy (NCBI): domain Eukaryota; kingdom Metazoa; phylum Bryozoa; class Phylactolaemata; family Cristatellidae; genus Cristatella; species Cristatella mucedo. Next base: position 2,354,649 of record WPIO01000018.1, on the reverse strand, counting down.
TGAGGGCTCAGCTACACGAGTGAATGCAAGCTACTTATATGTGGCTACGCTTTCCCCTAACAAGAATAGTTAATAGGTATATAATTGGCCACATGCTTTTAGTTTTAGAAAATTTACTTAACGAGCAGCTTAAACTAATTGAAGTCACAGCCTGTTAATTATCTGCATATGGCTTATCCCGACCAGTTCTAGAAAACGTGCACTAGCTTCCAGTCAAACAGCACAGCAATATCAAGCTTTAGGCACAAACTTGTGTAGCTTTTCAATCTCCGGCTTCAGCCTACCAATCAGAACTACTTCCTTAACCAGGCTAGGCCTCGCACAACCCGCTTAGTGAAACGAATTTTTTAGCTGCGCCAAGCACTTGCCTCATATTTTTTGGAAACCAGGTTCCTTCAACCCTGAACCCTAGAACTCAATTCCGACCTACGTCACGACATTCCCTGACACGATGACATTTAGAAAGAACCTAAAATGTTTGTGTTCATTACAGCATTTGGTGGTTCATTTTGAACGTACGACTGTGCATATGCGAGCCGACATGGTGCATTGTGCTTCTAACCGTATTTGCATGTTGACCTTGTGCTTATCATCTTGAATTGTGCTACGCTTTTTGACATTGTGGAAGTTGCTGTAAACCACTTGATCTTGCTTCCGCGACAGCATACAAAAAGTACTTGTAAATAGATAGTCTTAGATTATTCTAAGCAAATTATTTGAATCTTTAAAGTCATTCACTCGAGCATAATTTTACTAATTCTGAATTGTTTTTAAGTGATGGTTTTCTCTGCGTTTTTAAAATTAAAACTATAAAAACAAGTGCTCACGAAGGAGTTCCCGGCTTTGAGAGAATACAAAATAAATGCATGGACTCCAAATTAAATGAGGTTCGTTAGGAGTATTGGTAAACTGTTGGATTCCAAAAAGAGGTTGGTATGCTGCTGGGCCCAGTGGGGGAGTAGATCTGAGAGATAGGTTTGAGCCAAAGAATAAAGTGACCTAAGAGTGAGCCAGATGAACTTAAAGTCGATCCGTTGCTTCACTGGTAGCGAGTGCACGGCTGCAAGAAGTGGCATGATGTGGCAACTGCGAAGCTCATGACAGAAAAGCCTAGTTGCAGAGTCCTGCCCCTGCTGGTGTGCCACTGAAAGTCACGGAGATGATGGAAGGTCTTTAGGAGATGTAATCTTTTTACTAGACCTTATCAATGCAGCCACATCCCATGCAGATACCCCAGAAAAGACCGAACAATGACTTGACAGGGTCAGCTGGCACACCACAACAGCAGTGGGGCAGACATCCTTACTAATCACGAGATCTAGGATATAGCCGAATGCATGGTGACAAGATTAACGTGTTGGACCAAACCAAAATTCTCCAGACAGTCAAGAATTTAGTTGACCTGGCTGCTTATAGGGTTGCCAACGTGAATATTGAAGTCACCCGCAATCAGTACCTGCCTGTCGCACACAAGTATCGTAACGAGAAACTCAGAAAGATCTTATATAAACAGCTTTCAAAAGTCTGCAAAGGTCTGTATATGAAAACAATTCTAGGTACTGTCTTTAATGAGAGCCTGATTGCAACTGGTTCAAGCGATGGCCCTTGCAAAAAACCGCATGGATATCGTATGGCCAAAGAATTCGCTAGCAACAGCTACCAACCTTATTGGAACTCGATGACTGAAAGAATGAGAACCCGGGAGGGATGGTCTCAAATACAGCAGAGCACCTAGAGAGAGATTAAGTTCTCTGAGGGCGCTTTATCAAGTGAATTATTATTATTATTAGACAGCTACTGGAACAAGGAGTCATCCAAGTTATGTTAGGCAGAAATGCATCTAGCTTCTCCTGAACAGCCTGACTATGGATAACAAGGTCCTTGGCTATTATCAAGTGGCGAATTTAATACTGAATACACACTGCAGTTTATTTAACCAGCAAATGCAGACTCAGTAAATAATATATTGTAACCAAAAAAAGCTAGTGTATCGTACCCAGTTTTTTCATGCATCGGTGGTTGGAGGTTTTGTACTTCAGCAAGTTACACTCGGCAAAAATATAATGACTCAATTAAAAATCAGGATCTGGAACCTGAATATTTTAATTACTGTGGATCCGTTAGGAACTATTACTTTACTGACGGGACACCAGGACTTATAAATCATAGAGCTATTACAGACAGCATATTCGTTCACAAAGGTATTCTAAACTATTTTGCAACGGAGCTTTTAAAAAGCGAATTCAAGAGAATTCTACTGATAAATATATTCTATAGTGTGCAATTGATACCCTTATTTAAAATATTTTAAAAATTATTTCTTTCACCTTTATTTTGCACTGTCTTGCTATTAATGGAGGCTGCAGAAAAAGCACCACGATAGACGCGCTTTTAATGAAGCACCTAGCCATGTTAAAACCTTGATATCAGGAAGATGCATGCTAAATATTTTCTCAATCTACCTCACACTCGATATGCATCAAATCTCTTAAGATGGTTTTTGAGTGAGTGTCGGCTAAAGTTATCGGTGTAAGCATTTATAAACTTGTGTCGTTCACTGGGGACCGAAGTAATTGCATCTTTTCTTGAGGTCCACGGAAAGCTAAAGTATGTGAAGACAGCATTGGTATCTGGAAGCTATATTAGTTTACATGCATTACACGGGATTTATAGCAATTAGTACTGTAGTTTTGGGATGATATTCGGGGTTTGTAGCTGTACTTATAGGCATAGGTATCACTGACGGTTGCCGAAGAGCAAGCAAAGATATAGCTGGTTGTTAGCTTTCATTCGTTCAATAGAATATTCCATCAATCAAGAATTCATTTTCGGTACTATTTTGTGATTCCATAACGAGTGAATTTCCGGTTAATCCACTCTACTATGTTTCCGGACACAAAACTATGTTTTACTCTACATGAGAAGTTACAGGCTATATGATTATCAGCAAAGATATTCACATCAGATATTGAGGTGAATCAGTTTTAATATCACATTTTGCCAGCTGAATTTATTTTCAACATATCTGTATTTACATTTGTGTTTGTATTTACAGGTCTATCTATTTTTAGGTTCGTATATACCTGAACAGCTTGTTTGCAATAGTGTTAAATTTGCAAAATCAAAAGCAGTAGGCCAAGGCCTAATGAATATTTTGAAATTGACACATGTTCTGTTGACCTTGGCAGTTAATTAAAGACAAATACGAAGAATGTTTTATCATTGTTTATTTTGATTTGAAAAATTGCAGTCTCTGACTTCTAAAATTGAAATCTGAAGACCTTTTCCGTATCCGAAGCTTGTTCTGAGAAACATCTGGACACGAATAATAAAATCCACCATTCTATCCGAGTCACATTGATCAAGCCAAGGAGATATTGTTATCAGAGCTGTTCGGTTGAGATTAGGCCAAGGTCGGATAGCATTGGCTGTCCTCAATCTTTAATTTCATTTAATCAGAATACTTGCGCTTAAACCTCTGTACTTTCAAATGGACATAAACACTGAGCAACGTAAATGCAATTTGATTCAGTTGGTTATAAGCCACAGCCCAAGCAGTTGCTGAAATATCCCCGAACCAAGTACATAAAGTCAGCCGGAGCTGAAAACCTGAAGGGAAAGCTAAAGAAGTTCTTCCATAAAAAAATAGCCATTTAATCTGGTAATGATTCGGTTTTCGGATGGGTTGGGAACTCAGTGGTAGAAACTTTAAAGCGGCCTTATTTAATCTTTTATGACAGGAATGACATGAATGCCGTCAATTTTTTGCAGATCATAGTGGAAAAAGATCATCATTCCAGTCCGGCCTACACGTACCAAGGCGTAACCTTTAACGAGAATATGTCGCCTTTCTCGAGGCTGAAACAGGTATACAACTACGAAGACGTAAGGCCCGATGATGTGATTATATGGAGCGTCCCTAGATCAGGTAATTGTAGCAGAATTCATTTTGCAGTTACATCTGGCAAAGATAAAATGTCATCTGAATTAATCGCTTTACGTTTGCAGGCGTTGTGTTAATTCTAATAGTGATATTACTGTTTTCTCCATGGCAATGGCTTACTGATCTATACTCCTAAAAGTGTCTACTTTAATTGAATACATTTCTCACATAAACGTTAGCTCTGCAATGTTAATTCTTGTAACCTTTCCATTCCTCCCGGCTCTGGTGAGCATCCTCGGGCGACTCTAAGTGCGATGTGGATATTTACCTAATTTCTCCCCGATACCTTCAGGTATTCCGCTGCTATCTTTGCTGTGCCTATTTATGAGCTGTCTTTGGATATAATACATAAAACAGGACCTGCCTCGCATAAGGTGCGATGTCACCATTACCTACTGGCAGGCCTTCTTCCAGGTCAGTGAGAAACTGCCTGTCTCCTGTCTTAGCTCAATCAACAGCTCGGCTATCAAGCCTACGACCAGTAAGTTTAAAGCACTGATTATTACTCGTTGCTGTAGTAGGTCATCTGCCGTGGCCCAGCAGGTTGCAAAACGTCGACCGGCGGCCTTTACTAAATTTCCGTTCAAGTTAGAGGGGCTGGCATCTGCCGTGCCGGATGCAGGCCGACGTGAATACGAGCCACTTCATCGCCGTCACTCAATTTTTGGCTAGCCTCTTTAATTCGGTCCTAATAATGACAGCTCGCTAACAACCGAAGGGTTACTTATCCCCGATCGGGTGGTCCAGGATTACCTTGATGCATTTCTGCTTACCGAAACTTGGAGGAACCCTTGTTTCAATAGCTTTATTTCTGAGACAGCTCCACCCGGGTTTTCATTCAATCAATCCAAGTGTTCTGACAAAGTTAGTAGCAGGGTTGCAATTGTTGTTCACGAATCTTTTGGCTATATGCTGTGCAGATTTTTGCATGGGCCATCGTTTGTATCAGTTGCAATCAGGTATTCATCAACGACAATACCTCTCACTGTCGTGATATACCGACCTAATTATGGCTGTCTAAACTTGCTTATAGAGTAGATTTCACAGTACCTCTCTAAAATATTTGTGTGTGACAGGCCGTCACTGATTGCTGAAGATTTCACGTTGGCAACCCTATACACAGCCAGACAACTGTGACGGCTGAGCCTCTCAGATCGTTGTTAGGTCTTTTTTACTGTTCCGGCTAACTTTTATGTACAGTGCAACGTCGAATTTGACAAGCGACGTAACTTAAAAAGCATTGACATTGACACATTTTTAAAATCTGTTTGTGGTGAAGCACTTCTTGATCGGCATTTAGACTCGATCAACAGCCTCAAAACTGTCAGTGATGCAGTGAATATGACGATCAGGAGTGCTCTTGAAAAGCATGCTCTATTTCCTTCTATGCAAATACAGAGTCGCCAAGATTCCTTTAAATTTCCAAAAAATATTGCCGATGTGCCGGATTAAGTACAGACTTGAACTTAGGTTGCAGAATTCGGTGATGCTACCTTGATAAGGTCAAGCAAAAAGAGCTCGTCTCTTAAAGACCCTCATCATCTTCTCGTGATCTTCACTGGCAGAAAAAACTTAGCCCTACCTTAACATAAACTTGTAATGCTTCTTTGAAAAATGGGGTCATACCCAAGTCCTTCAAACCAGATATTGTTAGATCGATACGTTAAAAGCCTGGATTAGTAATAGATGTTATTTCAAACTATCACCCAGTTTTCCTTGTTCCTTGTTGTCAAAGATTATTAAAAAATGATCGGTAAGCATCTGGTGGCAACTATTGACAACAATTAATTGTCAGAAATATTTCTATCGGGGTTCTAGCATAGCATTCAACTGAAACTGCTCTTCTGTGTTATCAATGACATTCTATAGGACGACGATGACAAGAATGTCATCGACCTTGCTCTGCTTGACCTGTCAGCTCTCTTCAACACCATTGATGACAATGTTCTAATCGAATGATTGAGAACTACGATCGGTCGGGAAGACGAAACAGTGGCTTGGTTAAATCGTACTTGTCTGATCGCGTTCAATCTGGGTCGTGTGGGGGTCATTTCTCACACACGGGATGACTCACCTGCAGAGTCCCTCGAGGTTCCATACTCGGTCGCTTGCTGTGGTCTCCATTTATATTCAAACAACAGGTAAGTGATTAAGGCCCAGGAAATACAATACAACTTTTATGTTGACGGTACTCAGCTGCATTTTTCATTCAAAGCGTTATAATCTGCGGAAGCAACTGTGAAACTGGTTGCTTACCTTGTCAACACTCGATCTCTCATGTCGGGAAACTTCTTGCTGCTTAATGACGATAAAACCGAACCGGTGCTCATAGGATACCCTAAGCGTGTGGCTGAATTAAAAGGCTTTGCCTTTCTAATAGGTGATGCTGTTATGCGACCATCACAGTGTATTTAAAATTGGGCAGCCGTTTCCGAAAGCTGTATACATTTTAAAATATTTATTCAGAAGACTGCTTCTACAGCTTACCATCTCGTCCGATCGGAATCCAAGATTTGTAGCTGTCTTCCACAAGGGCGTGCAAAAGATTTAACTAGCTCCTCACTTCTGTCTCGGCTTGATTCATGAGGGTTCCTTTTTAATGAGCTACCATAGAAACCAACTAGGCCACTGCAGCTGACTATGAATATGGCTGCAAGGCTAGACTTCGAGTCCCTGGGGTTTGAGCATGCGTCTCCTTTGCTAAAACAGCTTAGCTGGATGCCGCTTGAGCTACTGATAACACAACTAGGTTCCTACGTCGACCCACAAGGCCTGCCACGGCGTGGCTCCGTCGTACCTAGCTGAACTGCTGCACTAGTTTCTGTGTCCTCGTGCCGTAAGGTCCTTTTTGGACAAAATTAGCTGTGCCATTCCTCTGCTTAAAGACAGTTGGCGACAAAAGTATTAGTCTTGCAGGTCCTAGACCATGGAACTCACTTCAGCAATTCTTACACACCGACAAATCCTCTACTTCTGGCGAATATTAGTCATCCTTTCTAGTGGTCCTGAGCAGCTATTTCCATTCTACTCATAACCTCAACTGTTTACTTAACTCTTCTGAGCTTCCCACTTTGTCTTTGTTGCGCGAGACGAGGTCTCTTGGCTATACTCTCCACCTTGTTGATGTGATCGCAAAGCACAATATAGGCTTTCCCTTCTATGCGAATGACACTCAGTCGCACCTATGCTTTGATGTCGCCCAGCCTTCGAGTATCTTAAATTCTGTCAACTCACTTGCTGCATGCATTGGTGACATCAGCACATGGATTGCAGAGAATTTTCAAAAACTAAGCGACAAAAAAACTAACTTACTAGCCATGGGCAAAACCATCGTGATTCACAAATTAGAGAGGCTGACGCTCGCAATAGGCTCTGCCATCATAGATCTTGTTGAATCAGCTCAAACTATAGGTGTCATGTTCTAAAGTGACACCTCGTAAGATTACCACATCAGCTCCACAATCAACTCTGCCTACTTTCAGCTACATAACATCGCTAAAATTAAAAGGATACCATGTCTAAGTTGGTCCTTCCATGTGTGACATCCGGTCTTGAGTTGTATAACTTACTGCTTGCTGGCCTACCGGCATGTGCAATCATGCAATTACAACTGGTGAAAAACTCCCGAGCTAGGCTATAGTGACCTCGCAGCTGCCACATTACACCATTTCTCACCAACCTGCACTGGCTCCCAGTCAAGCATCGGATTGACTTCAAGGTTGTGTCACTCAGTTGTAGGTCACCTAATTCTTTGGCTCCAAACTATCTCTCAGATCTACTCCCCCACCAGGCCAAGCATCATACCACTTGCTTATTGGAATCGAACAGTTTATCAATACCTCGTATAAGCCTCCAATCCTTTGGAAACCGTGCATTTACTTCGTATGCCCCTCCAAAGCCTCGAACTCACTTCCGACTTGCGCCTGAACATCTCCTGACTTAAACACACTTAAAATGAACTTAAAATCACACCTATTGAGGACAGCCTTTAGTGGATGCCTGGGATTCGTCTTTCTTGTGCTTATTCGTGCTGACACTGTTCATGCTGCCACTAAATGCTCTTGCAAGCTGACCCTGCGCATGTCGTCTCTAACAATGTTGTTAATGTTGTTTATCATGCATGATATTACTCACCATTTAATCGCGTTTCAGTTTGCAGTAAATTTAAAACTCCTAGAAAGAGATCTAGTTTTCTGAGAGTGCTTTATCGAGTGCTTTATTATCATTGATACTAAATCCCCTCCGAAAGACAATAAGGCTGTGAGTGGACTTACAAAATTCTCCTGCTTAACACTTGCAGTCTTTATGGCCTTGTGGAGTTACAGACGGAGATACATTACATTAAATAACCACTTGGTCGATGCGATATGTTTTGTATTTGTATCCTAAGCAGGCTCGTCGCTAACCTACACGTCAGGATCAAGAAGTAGTACATCTATATAGAAATATCTTCTTAATGTGCCTTAATAAGAGGGCACCACTGAAATTCGTCTTCACATTAAGCGTTTTGTCATCTATATCCCGAAAAGTTATTCCGTTTAATGTTCCGAAGCAACATGCTAAATGCTCTTAATGCTTTGGCCACGACTTACTAGCATAATTAGGTGGATGTATCAAAAAGCTGGATCACTTAGTCACACTATTATATTCTAGCATCATATTTGTTAGCTGATGTAACATTCTCGCATGTACGTTTCTATAAGCACCTCAATGGCTATGACTATAGCTTGCAGTAGACAAAGTTGATCGTCCACTTACAAACTTAAATGCACGACCTGGGTGGTTCACAGTGAGAGCCTTACCTTCTGGGCCAATAATGAGGCTCGAATGCTGAAATATCAGCTCCGGCTAGTGTCCTTAGCTGAAAACCTATGAAATCATATACCTTAAGAAGTGTCTCAACTCTGAGAGCAGCAAAGTCCGAGCGTCCTCTATTTTTCAGTTTATGATAAAAATGATAACAATGATAATAAAAAAAATTGCATCCTCGGAGAACTTATCTCCATGAGGCACTTTACATTTACTGCAAAGGAAGCATCAGATCCACTTCTTTCAGGCTAAGAAATATACCACCCGCTTTTTACAATCTAATCGTTGACCTATACGTTTGTGAACCTTAAGTCCTTCGGATACCTTCCCTTTAGTTATTATGCTCCCAAGGCCTGGGACTCACTTGTGAGTTAAGTCATGCCTAGTCTTCATTAAAAAAGTCTAACAACTCATTTATGTATCAAAACATTTATTGGGTCCACGCTTTTTGTCCTTTTGCCTGATAATGCATCTGGCTTTGCATGCTGCTTTCACACTAATTTGCATCCTGATCCTGTCCGTGTCACCTCTAGCCATGCTATACTTGTTTTGATTAAGCAAGTTACAACTAACGACTAGGTCAAGCTTCCTTTGCAGCAAAAGTAAGGTGCCTAAAAAAGACATCAAGTTCTCTGAGTGAGCTACAAGAAATGCATTTTTATTAGTATTATTATAAATAGTGGCTGTTACGGCATGGCTTGTTTTGGGAGTAACACCTGTAGGTAGGCGGGAGGAAGTGATTGAAGAGATAAAAAAGTGAGCGATGAAACCTGAAAGTTTATGCTTGGGCTGAAGCAATTGGAGGTCCGTGAGAATTGGTGTGATATGGCCACTGCGACTCTTATTACTGACAAGCCTGGATGTGGAGCCTCCCACGAATGGGAAGCATCTTATTGCAGGCCATTGCAGTTATTGAGCAACTCAAGTCAAGAATGAATATCGAAAATGCGTGAAATACCTTGAATAAGTTATAGTTGTGCCATGAGGCCAGAGTTTCACCATAGCTACTTAATAGCATGAAAGCAGGCTTACAATAATAATAATAGTATTATTATTTATAATGCACTTGATAAAGCACCCTAAGGGAACTCACTCTCTTTCTAGGCAATTTACATTTGCTGCAAATTAAAACGCGACTGAATGGAAAGTAATATCATGCTTGATAAAAACAGTGGCAGTGACGACGCTGAGGGATTTTCTTTACACACTTTCTGAGTAACCCTAGTCTTTTTTCTAGATCGTAAGATCGGGTTATCACTCTTAAATTTGAGTTCCTTTGCATCGATCCAAAAGTGAATCTTTGCGTGTCTCTTTTTATGCAATTAAGGAGAGCTAAATAACGTGCAGCTATGGAGAAGAGTAATGGGTGTCATTTGAATATCCGACATGAAACTTACCAAGTATTTTTCTTTTGATCACTAATCAGGAATGCAATTGTTTGGCTCAGCGAGAGTGAAGTTTCTCCTCGGACTTGGCAGCACTGATGACTTGATCTATGGCTGCCGGTTGATATGTCAATACTATATATATAATGCCAATAATGCCATTTTTCTGAGGGAACAAAAATTGATGGAATTCTCGCGTAACCATGACTGATGAAACATTTTAATCGAAATTCTTATCTTTAAAGTGAGAACGAATGTGTGGTTTGTGGCTTTGTCATAGTAGCGTATGTTTTTTCGAATATTTGGAATCAACAACTTGTGTTTACTAGATCTGTAGGCCTCCCAGCGGCAAGCCTGAGATCCGGTGACATGCAAAGTCTGGTACTTTTTTGACCAATAAAAAACGGTCTTTCATGTTAAGATTTTAATTTGGATCACTAGTGTGTCACCCTGCATAGTCAGATTGCAGTTACGCTCGACCATATTTAATCGTCAACATAGGCTCCGTACCCAGAATAAAGGCATAAGCTGAATTGAGTTAGACAGACTAAGGTTTTGAGTGGCTTCATGTTTTGTGCCGAAAGCAGAATTGAGGGTATTTGTTATAGTGCTGATATGCGATCTTTAGGCAGCACGTCTTACTAGCAAAACAAGAAACCTATGCAAGAGCCCTACACAAATCTAGTTACTAAGTCAGTCATACTACATATTACTACTATTACACTGCAAAACTGACAAATTTAATGAAAATGCACTTGCATGGTTATAAATGTTGTGAAAGTATTGTACCAGTTACAGGTGCTACAAAACATTTTACAATCCGTTGGAATCAACCAAAATCCTTAAGTTCTTCACTATGTAATCAAGGCTGGTACAAATAAGTAATATACTTATTTCGCCTAGCCAAATAATCTAATTACATTGTAATATGTATTCACGGAAGTACAACAATTCTGAATGTACATAGCCCCTAACCGAAAAGTTTTGTGCGAAATTCTGAGCACTAAAATTGCTTAGTTTTCAGCGAAGCTTACTCCAGAGTTCCAGTTTTGTCAAGCCTACTGCTATATTGCCCAATAGTGAATTAAGAACTAATATATCAACAATGTATGTGCTAGCTATCACCACGACTAGTGAAGTAAACTGTATAAGAGAGAATGTATTTGAAACTAAAATCTACTTTGCTGACTGTCTTTACGAATTTCAATTTGAATTTCCTGTGCTTGTTTCAGCAGGGAAGGCAAGCAGGAGGCTCTCCGATTGCAGCTTAAGCGAATTACGTTAACAGAATATTAGCCAATATAACCGGTTCTTTCATATAGCTAAAGAAGACCCTCTACGGCCATCACCACAGCTTGCTGTGGCAATAAAGGATCGCCCACCGAAGGATTCGAACCTAAGATCTCGCGACGAGGTCGTGAAAAGCAACCATTTTACCTATTGTGCCATCAATTCTCAGCACCCTAGGTTTGAACCCATCCTGCGCTTTGGCTGATAAAGTTAAGTCTCAACGTTTCTCCATTACCAATTTGCAAGTCAACATAGCCGTAAATACCTGTCTATTCAAAGAAAAGATTTACACTCCATCGTGCTGTTTGTTAGAGCACTCAGATTGCAGTATAAAGTGGGATGACTCAGTGTCGACACAAGGGCCAGGTGCAGCTTAATCAAAAGGAACCGTTGTCAGTGTGCTTTCGGACGACACACAATTTAGACAAATACACCCCTTTTCACCAATTGGATACTATTGAGGCGCCTAATTGGATACCAATGTAACATGTGTAACTAGGCGAGCATTTAAAATCCAAAATACTAGTACTGTTTCGGAGTCAACACAAGTTTTACTTTTTCTAACAACATGCGAAGTTCAGGTAAATCACACTGTGGTCTTTCTTGCCTTTATTGCAATTGTCATAACAGCCTACAATTAATTAATCTATTTGTAAATACAACTGTCAATACGCTGATACACTAGAGGGCCTGATTCACATTAATAAGTTGTCATTACATCCAGCATGCATGTTGATTTATTGAAGTTCATTTCAAGTTTAATTCACTGAGGCATATTTCCATCTGAAGAGCTACAGCTGCTGAGTAAACAATGCTGCCACCCAGCCTATGGGCTCATGTCGCACTTCACTTACAAATCTTTGGTTTTAGGAACTCACTGGACCGGCGATATTGCTACCAAAATTGTGTTTGACGGTGATATTGAAAAAGCAAGAAATCTTAACCGGGACTATTTCAGTTATGAAATAGGCAATCCACTAAATCTGGAAAAGCGGGTGAGTCACATGGAAGCTATATCAGGTAGAGGCGTTTGTGTTTTTTACTTTTCTATTTCACGATGATTGCTCAGAGACGGGAATATACAAACCGAACATTTTCGCTGATAGCTTTCGTAATAGATTGAACAGTTTTAGGAGAGATCTAGACAAGAGCCTCCAGACAACAATGACTAAAGCAAGATCAATGAGCTTTGATCCGTTTCGTGAATCCTACATGCAGTCAGGTTCCTGCTGCCGAGCCGCTCTAACCTGAATTTTCCAAGAGCTTAAATTAGCAGATGGCCAGCGCCTATATGCTGGGAGATTGTCATTAGACTTGCATAAAGAACCTTCTCTGTCGCCTGATTTCGCTGGAAATTCAGTAATTGAACTTACGAGTATGCTCTACAAAAAACACGAAGAATGCGAGAGAGATGCTTTTTGTAAGGTTATGGAGGGGTTGTTTCAGAAAAGTCGGGCATTTTTCTATCTGTAACTTCACTTGGACTATTTAAAGCTGAGTTGTACCTGTCTAAGGATCACATGTTAATGCTGTCCGACCTGCTGCCTATAAAAGAACATTCCCTTTAGAGCAAATGTAAAGCGCCTAGAAAGAGATTAAGTTCTCTGAGAGTGCTCAATCGAGTGCATTATTATCACTCTTATTATTGTTACTTGGCATAAACTGTTCATACAATAGTGAGAATTATAAGTGCCTATATTGGTATTTATTTTTGCCGGGTTTAAAAGAATCGACGATCATTATTGCTGGTACCGTCAACTTCTGCCCGTTTCGTAAAAGCAATGCTTATCACTTTAAAAACTACGTGCTTCGTTTACAAAGATCTCTCCTTTTTCTCAGTTCTCTCCTATGTGGTTACTGCTAGCCATTTGCCTTGATTCACTGAATAATCTTTGAGCTTTTTATCTGGAATTTTATTCCTACGGAAGAGCATTAACTATGGGCTTCCTGCAGACATTTTCTACCCAGTCGCACTCTCGGAAGAAGCTCGAGTAACACTGCTTTGCTGTCAATTACTCACACCTTTCCATAAAAAAGTCTTGACAGCGTTGCTACAACGATGCATGCATGGCTAATCTTAGGAGTCTCTAGTAAGAGCTTGAAACAGCTACTGCAAAAAGCTTTTATGACTCGGGCTGTAGGCGTCGTGAGCTGTCTGTTGCCATAATCTTTTCAGGTAGCTGATCTTGAACTGACCTCATTTAGCACTCTTGGAAAAACTGTTTGGCTGTCATAACGATGGAATAATCATTCTGTGCTAATGTCGGAATGGTGATATCAGCAAACCACTTGTCTTTAAAAGAACTAGGAATGTGCTTTAAATTAAGCGTGCTAATACGGATTATAAAAATATCTAAATCATCAGTTCAACTAGGCACACACAAGGATGATTTCCATCGTCCTTTTATTGATAATAACTCTACTACTAATAGTAATAATACATTTCCATAGAACCATCAGAAAACTAAATATCTTTATCGCACTTTTTAGGTGTGTCATAAATTATTACCAATTGTTCAAATAAAACAAATAAATATTAGCTGAATAAAGAGCCTTTTTTTGTATAGCGACAGAATAGCCTTTACGGCTATCACCACCGCTTGCAGTGATGATAAAGAATCGCCCACCACAGCGAATCGAACCAACGACCTCGGGCCGAGGTCTTGAATGCAGCCGCCTTACCTAAATGTTGGTTTGCAATATACGCGAGCAGCAGGCATAGAGTAAGCAGGTACATGCATGAGTAACACTGACTCTGTAAAAAAGTTCGCTGATTTGTCAGCGAGTTCTGTTTTAGGATACTTGTAGGCTTACGTAGAGCTCACTGTGCAGTAAGATTGAATCTTTAAGTCGGGCACTGCACTGCTAACAGAGTTTCAAAGTGATAAACGGTAGGGTGGGACGAAAGATAGTGGCATCCTTGGAGCTTGTTTGTTCAGTGTACACGTGCTTTTTATGTGACAGTATACACGGTTCTGAGTGTAAGCCCAAGCTTTTACTGTTACACAGCTGAGTCGCTATTTAAGCCTTATTTGACAAGCAAGTAAAAATATGCGTACGCTCGCTATCTATGTCTATCTAGTGTTATTCTTGCCACACTTACCAAATGAAGCTGGAAGTTTCTTTCCTTCGTGCATCAGCAGAGAATACATATACTCAACGGATTCGCCCACAAATAGTGATGGATGTAAATATTATTTATTAATCCTTCCACTCTTCCATCAAACCGTAATCAGCAAGAAGTAATCTTAGAGTGATGTCCCTGAGCTTTGTTTTTCGCAGTAGTTCCTTAAATGACTCCTGTTACGTTTCTAAATTGGTATATCTTCAAAACTGTCAAGAGAAAAAATAAAAATTTGGTAGCCATGGCTACTGCATTGTAAGAATGCACTGCCTTTCTAGGTATGAACTAGGTTGTCTCTCAGTTTCTGATAAGGTGTTGATAGCTGCCGCAGTTGATGCAAATTAGTGCCCCTAGTAGCTAATAATACCATCCACTTCATGAGAGAGGCTAAAGGAAAACTGCCTACACTGACCTATTGTACAGCACATTAAACGTACGAGTTTTACTGAAAAAATATAAGAGAAAAAAACTTATGAAACTAGTAATTTCCATAAGGTTTCAAATGGGATCTACAAGTAGCGTTTTATTTCCTATACTAATTTATGCGATTGACATTATCAAATAAAATACCCTAATTACTTGAACTGTAGCTCTTGAAGGCTCGAATGATGAGGTAAACTTACACAGACCATATTCACAAAGAATTTCACTCCAAGTGAAGTTCTGAGTTGATCTTTTAAATGTTGACCTCGTGTCCACCATTTTAGTATGAGTAATTTGAATTAACACTAAAATGCATCGTCGCTAGGTACTATCTTTACAAACTCATCGAAGCTTATCGTAGGGCTTGCGATATTGCTAGGCTGTCTAAAGACACAGACATATACACAATACCAGTTGAAGTGACTTCCGGCATTACACATTTACATCAGAAATTCAATAGAACCTTTCTGTTTAAAAGATGGCTCTCCGGCTTTCTTTTTGGAGCAAACAATTTTGAGACCAGGTTTAATTCTTCGAAGGCTATTTAAACTTTACTTTAACGTGGAAAGAGCTCAGCTTGAGTTCTGAATTCTTTAACTCTAGATAGAAGTCAGATCACGGCTTAGTAATTGATAGCCAGAAAATATAATTATTCAAAGACTTTGAAGTGTCAAATGTCATTGCCTTACGTATTTTACCCAATACAATTTGAAAATTTGGAGGTAAATAATTCTCTCTTCATTGAGATTTCTAGTGATGGCCAACCATGCTTTACATAAGTTTTACCTGTTACAGCTAGGATGTGTGGATTTTTCAGCTAGCTTCGGCTATGCAAAGAACTCATGTTTTTTGCACTTATAACTCGATGAATTATATGTCGACAGGTCAACAGACCAATACCAGAATCTCTTAAAGAACTATCCGACGTTCCGTCGCCACGTGTCATCTTGACACATCTGCCTTTCCGAATGCTACCTCGGCGAGTTCAGCAGGGTGAGGCCAAGGTACGTGTATATCTAGCACCTGGCAAACTGTGGTTGGAATCAACTCATTATGGGCTCGATACATATAAAATGTAATTGCAATTTTTAGGTAATCTACGTTGACAGAGATCTGAGAGACGTTGCAGTCAGTCAATTTAACTTTTGTCTCGATGCAATGGGTTTGAGTTTGACGTGGGAACAGTTTTTTGAAGATTGGTTTCTCAATGGAAAGTGTAAGTATTGTCAGAGTGATATAATAGTATATCACTCAATCCGACTCATTGTAATTGCCTTAGTTGTTCGTGGTTTTTACCGTTAGTTATAGCAGCTCCTTGGTGGAGCACTATCAAAGACTTTGAGGACAAAAAGACCAAAGTCAACGTATTGGGCATGCACTACGAGGAAATGAAGGCGGTGAGTGAAAACAGTTTCAATGTGGTTGCTATTTGTTTTTCTAATTAGTTTGAAACTGCATGCATAGCCGCATGCCTCAAAGTTTAAGAAGCAAAATGTCTGCCAAGTCAGCTAATAGTTTGGTTAGTTTAGTGCAATCCTACTTTACTTAACTGGTTATGAATACTTAGTGGAAGCTTGAAAAAAATTGTAAATATCAGAGCTGACTGTCAATCAACTAGCATGTGAGGATTGGGATTTTCCCCATCAATTCGTTATTGCCAAGCAGAAGTTAAGCTTCTGTAGGAACATTGTGTCATTACATGTCCACAATCTAACGTTGTTGATTTAGACCATTAATCGTCTTCCTAATGGAACCAGCGTCAGCACAGTACCAAAGAACCCTATTAAACGATCTAGCCGACGTTTTTTATTCTTCTTAAACAGAAAGATAAGCAAATTCGGACAGTCGGTTACGTAAAGAACATTCTACAGTGGGTCTTCCTGCTGCTACTCCTGCTCCTGTTGCTCTGTCACCTCCCTCCACCACTAACCATACCTACACGTTGACCCTGTGCATGTCACCTCTTTTCATGTAATTCTCAAGGTTTAATGAGTCCGACCATTCGATTGAGCTTCCTTTACAGCACGAGCAAAGTGTCCAGCTCTCCCTGTCTAAAAAAACTGATATTTTTAATAAAGTAGCATTTTTTGTGGAGGACAGAAAATACTTGATCTCCATTCATGGGCTTCATAAATACCTCTGGGCTCGAACCCACGACTCGGCCGTCAGATAAATTCACCTTGACTAGCACCTAGACTAATTTGAGGCGAGCACCTCTGGGCCAAACCAGTGTGGTGAATGTAGAACGCATAGCCTCTGTAATTCTTGTGAGATTTCACAAGATTCCATTCACTGATGCTCGGCATATCAAACATTGCTAGGCTTTCCTTTGCCTGTGGTTATATCCCAGCATATTTTTGCGAGGCTGCTGTCAGACCACCTATAAAGTAGCAAATACTAGACCAAACAACTTGCGGGCATTTTTCAGACTGCCACTTTTTCTAAGAGTTCAAACCTGGCATGGAAATCCAAGTCATGTTTTTGAGAGAATCTCTACACAATGGGAATATTTTGAATGTACACAAAGACTTGAGCAGTTGCTCTGATTCGCTGACTGTCTCTCTGCTGGTTCTGCTGGATATTACGGCAGCTTGTGGTGCCATGGCTCACCAAATCACTGATGCACACAATTTCTGTTTCGCAAAGCCTTAGCAGATTGTGTGCTGCAATTGTCCGAGTCTTATCTTAGTTGGAGGATTAACCTACGAAATATAATTGATAGCAAACGATCAACCAGTGAGCGTTTAACTAACGTAGCAATCTACAGATCGATCACACGGCTACTTCTTTTCACAGTTTTACAGTAGCCGAAGTTATTTCCGCGGGCGATCTAGGCGTCGCTTTTTATGTGGACGGAACTCAGATATAAGTGCCCTTCAATCACTATCTGCCTTCCGGCATCTCAAGACCCCCAGCTTCAATACAGCTTTGCTGACGTTATAATCGAATTACAGCAAGCTTTATTTTGTAAAATTTAATGACGGCAAAGGAAACCTACTGATAATTGGCAGAGCAAGTTATGTAAGAAAACTAGTAAGCCGGGACTACAAAAATCTGCTCTATCAGCAAATCTCCCTTAGCGTCTGCTCGGAATCTCAGTGTCCTCCTCCAAGATGATTTATAACTGAATGAATACATTGCAGTACTAGTAATACAGTATGAATACATCATCTCCAAAGTAAAGTCGATCTACTTTTACCATGGTAATATCACCAAAATGCTGGTTTCATTGGTCTCGGACTCCGGCGCCAAGGTGGTTGATAAATTTGCGACATCTGGACTAGAAATATGTAAGTCGCTGCTTGTCGGTCTACCTCTTACTATTTTCGTAACAAGCTTAAAGTTGGTGCAAAACTCGGTACTAAGCTTTTTTGGTTGTCAACCTCGTAACTGCCAAGCTGAAATTATGCTCACTGATCTGTCGTGGCTGCTTATTAAGTTAAGTAGCATAGTGACTTCAAGATCCAGTCACTTACCTGTAGGTTTCTTTATTTTCTTGCTCTGGCATACACACCTATATTCCTTTCGGCTCAGTCCTCCCGTCGCCCCAGTCACTCTTCCGACTCTCATTTATCGCTTTTACTATTTACAAACTAAAAATTCCTGGGGGACCATGAATTACTTAACTATGTTTCTAAAAACATGGAAGTCACTCTCGACTGACATTCAGTAATTACTAAGGTTGGTGATTTTTCAAATAAACACGGAAATGCGATCTGTTAAAAAAGTGCCTTCTTTGTCTTAGTGAGGTTGTGCTTGTATGCTGCTGTGGATTATGACAGCAAGCACGTTCTTACTAGCTGAGCATTTTCATGCTTACATACAGTGCCAAGTGCAGAGACAAAATTCTCTCTCAACTGCTGAGCATACGTGCTACAGACTAGAAATGAAAAGGTAGAAGAAAGCAAAACTTACCACGTACGTCATGTTTACTTTTTCCTGCTTATGGCCTTATACGGATAACCGCGTTTTCATCTTATATGGATGCACACTCTTTCACACTGGAATGAGCTAGAGGCGTTGTAGTTCGTTGATAATTGATTATTGCTTTTCTCGTAGTAAACTGTGTGGCACCTGAATGAAGTGGACCAATTCTTAGGCAGCTTTACAAAAGACTTACTTTTATTGTTAAGTCAGAAGCCGATTTGGTATTTTCAGACATGACAGTAAACACATACCCTTAAATCTGAAAAGCAATCGATGGCATAAATGAAATGGTGAAGTGAGTCTCAGATATATCTAATCAACTACACTCGCTGAGTGCTAATATGTGCCGACACTACTAATAGTATATAAGTTTGTGACTGTGCATGCTGCCAATAACTAAATTTGCATGCTGACTCGGTGCATGTCAGCCCTAACCATGTTATTCATTTTGTTTGTTTTTCAAGCATGATTTTTCTTACCATTCAATTGCATTTGCCTTTGCAGCAAATGTAAAGCGCCTAGAAAGAGATTAAGTTGTCTGAGGGCGCTTTATAAAGTAATTTAATATTAATTCATTTATATATTTGCAACAGGATCTGACTGGAGCTGTCAAGAGGATTTCCGACTTCTTGAACAAAAATCTTGATGAGCAGACTATCAAAAAAATAGCTGACTCTTGCTCCATCACCGAGG
Source organism: Cristatella mucedo (assembly GCA_009760855.2). NCBI lineage: Eukaryota > Metazoa > Bryozoa > Phylactolaemata > Cristatellidae > Cristatella > Cristatella mucedo. The sequence goes on along the minus strand of WPIO01000018.1, from coordinate 2,335,055 downwards.
CAAAGAAAATCAAGCCAGTGTCACTGTTTGTTCGTAAAGGTTTGGATCTGCAGCTAGTTTATCCAAATAATGTCGCAGATAGATTATCCAATAGAATATTGTTGGCAATGGCGGCACTAATGGATTGCTCTTTTTTTGTAGGGAACAGCGGATCATGGAAGAACGTCTTTACTGTTCACCAATTGGAGACCTTAGAACGCAAGGTGGCAGAGAAGCAGCTGGATTTGACTTATCGAGCTTAGTTTGCAGCATTCCACTTTCATGAAGTTTCTTTCTAGCAAAATGATGATGTCGAAGAATGCACGTTCTACTATTCAGTGTTAGGTTTGCGTGACATAGCTAGAAAGTAGTTATGTGTGTTGTTCTACTTAACCCTGTAAAACCAAGAGTACTTGATTGCTTTTCAGAATATTGTCGTGCCTAACCAAGCTAAAAATTCAATAAATCTTCTGAACAAAATATGAGTATGGTGGTCGGATTCCTACAAACCATTATCAGAAAGAGTAGCCTTTAGTGTCAGCTAACTTGAAATCCTCCCCTACTCATTTGTAACTTGCAGGTAACTGATTATGCTGACGGATAGTAGCATTTCCTTGAAATAGGGCTTTGCAGAAAATCCAGCACGGTTCTGGACGTTGTGTTCTGTCCTCAGTACTTAATGGAGTATTTTAACTGGTTAAACGCGAATGCAGCAGCCTCCGAAATCGGAGCTCAAGGAGCAGCTCATTGGCTCATAGATTACTGCACATTCTAAAGCAATGTTAGCTTTTATCGCCACGTGGATGCTTCCTCAGCAGCAAATGCTTTTGTCCTAGCACTGCTCACCGAGAAGAAGCCGATTTGAAGAACACAACTGGTAAATTAATTTAGAACGACCCACCTGCTACTTTCGCAAAATGCTAGGCCAGACTGCGGTTTAGTTCAATGTAATAGACCTTGGCGTTTTGTATTCTCCTGGAAAACCTTAACCCATTGCACTAGTGCGCTCGCATGAAAATGGCTTCCAGCCTCCTAGCACAGCCGATGGCAATTCACATTCGAGAGGCGAATTAACTTCCTCGGTCAAAGGTAGCTGGTTCAAGTTATCTAATTTCGCTATTCAAATCCATTATCGTTATTACTAATTATAGTTCATGTTCATTCATGGAACTATGCAAGCACACACGTGCACATGCATCTCCAGAAGCTTTATTTGCTCAGTGGCTTGCCACTATGAAGCTCTAACAGCAAAGTGCTGAGGCAGTTTCATTGGTGGGCGACGCTTTACATTTAATATCAATAATTATAATTGACTTGATAAAGCACCCTTAGAGAACTTAATCTCTCTCTAGGTGCTTTAAATTTGCTGTAAAGTGAAATGTAATTGAATGGTAAGTAAAATTATGCTTGAAAAACAAACAAAATGAATAATATGGTTAGGGGTGACATGCACAGGGTCTGCATGCAAAGGTGGTTAGTGGCAGCATGCACAGTGTCAGCACGCATAAACACATCAAGGACGAATCACAGGGACCAACTAAATGCTGTCCTAAATAGGTGTGTTTTTAGATTCCTTTTAAATGAGGTCAGGTCAGGGGATGTTTTGACGCAGGTCGGGAGGGAGTTCCAGGCTTTGGGAGCATACGAACAAACTTTTAGATCAGCATCTTTTATTGCGAATTTTTCTAATAGTCCTACTACATTTTCAACAATACTTCCGGTTGCCGTGCCCTGCAGATCATAAGCATAGACTAGCTCAGCTAGTTGATTTGTATTTTTTCCGAGATCAACATGATATTTCCATTAACCCGGACAAGTAAACTTAAGCTATGCATCACACTAGTTATTTAATACGAGATATATTTCGATATGTACAACTAATTTATCTATGCTAGAACCTTACGTACTATCAACACTGCAATTAAACATATTCCATGAGGAAAAAGTCACACCAAGCTGAACCAGACAGATTGTGGCAGATAATTATTATTCGTGATTACAAAGCTATTAGATCGTTTAAGGTGGGAGCTATATAAAACGCGGGCACTCGGAGATAAGCTGGTAGTCTAAATGGAATATTTCGCTTCGGCATTTGAGCTTATTGAATCTCATGGCCACAGAGCCACTGGTGGACGTCATGGCCACTGTTTGACGCCTTAAAGGTTCGATCCTCTCACACAGATTTGCCTACGACATGAATATGGACTTGATATGCCAAGGAACGGGCAACTAGATACTATCAATTACAAAGTTCTTCTAGAGGACCTCTCATCTCGTCTGGGCATCACTGGTAGTGCTCTGGAACGGTTCAAGACTAATCTAAGTGGGAGACTCCAGAGTATTGACGTGATAAGACAAAGATCGACCGAGGTACTTGTGAAATATGGGATTCTTCAGGGCTTCGTGCATGGTCCGGTTCTTTTCACTGTCCTTACTCTCCCTCTAGCTGAAGTGATTGCCAAGCTCATTCGAGACTTTCACCTCTCTGAGGACGACACGCAGCTGTGCCTTTTCTTTGATCCCTTCCAGACTTCGAACAACTTAAATTCTCTCAATTCACTTAGTGCATGTATTGATGACATCCACACACGGATGGTAGAAAATTGTCTAAAACTAAACGATAATCAGACTAACTTATTAGATATGGGCAAACCCACTGGGATTCAGAAATTAGAGAGGCTGACGTTTAAGATTGACTCTGCCTCCATATCTCCCGTTGAATCAGCTCGAAATCTAGGTGTCATGTTTCAAAGTGATCTCTCGTTCAGTGACCACATCAGCTATACCGTATATTCTGCCTACTTTCTGCTAAATAACATTGCTAAAATTCGGGATTGTCTAGATAAAGAAACCCTGTCATAGTTGGTCCATGCATTCGAAATATCCCGTCTCGACTTCTGCAACTCACTGCTTATTGGCGTACCAGCATGTGCGATCAGGCGATTGCAGCTGGTGCAAAACTCTTCGGCTAGTTTTGTGTGTCGTGAGCGTTGCAGTCGCCACATCACACCACTTCTCGCCGACCTGCACTGGCTCCCAGTCACGCAACGGATTGACTTAAAGGTTTTGTCGCTCACTTTTAGGTCTCTTCATTCTTCGGCTCCAGCCTATCTATCGGATCTCCTCCAACACCAGGTCAAGCACCGTGCCACCCGCTTTACGGAGTCCAACAGTCTACCAATGCCTCGTACAAACCTCGAATCCTTTGGAGATCTTGCACTTAGTTCGTATGCTCCTAAAGCCTGGAACTCCCTCCCGACCTGCACCAGAACATCTCTAACTTAACCACATTTAAAAAGAACTTAAAAGCACACTGATTTAAGACAGCATTTAGTGGGTCCCTGTGATTCGTCCTTAATGTGCTTATGGGTGCAGGCACTGTGCCTGGTGCCACTAAGCACATTTCCATGCTGACCCTGTGCAGGTCACCCCTAACCACTTTATTCATGTTTTTTTTATTAAGCATGATATTACTCACCATTCAATAGCATTTACCTTTCAAGCAAATGTTAATCGCCTAGAAAGAGATTAATTTCTCTGAGGGAGCTTCATCAAGAGCTTTATTATTATTATTATTACTGAACATTTAGATCGAGGGGCTGCATGGAGTTTAGTCCTGTGGGGTTGTTAATTAATGTGGATACGAGTCCAGAGAGGATGCTGCTACGTAAGAAATGAAATTTCTCTTTCGTCGTTCATCTGGCTAACCAAGAAGACAAGGAAGCGATTGGCTAGATCACCACTGGGATCAGTAGTAAGTAGGTTAACTGGTAGGATTCAAGGAAATAGCTGGTGACAGCTATAACCATCTTTGGCAACATATTGTTTTATACAAAATAGACGGAGCCTATGCTAGGGTTCATTGGTACGATCTAGAGTGGTATAAGTATTCCTTTCGCTGGACAGTGAATTAATATCTTTTGCATGCATATCCTGCCTATTACAATGTTTATCATTATGTTCCTTAGCGTTATCCTTCTAACAAGACGTAACTTTTGCACTTTTCACCAGATATTCATAGTTAGCTCTTCTTATTTCGGCTAGCCCGTGCTTAGCAATCGACAAAATGCAAAGCATTGACAATATTCTTATCCTGGGATGGCTAGTCCTGTGATATCTTGTTCAGCAGCAAGTGCTGCGAAAGATGTGCGATCAAAGCGAACATGAATGTATGAGTGTAGTTTGGCAGTCTAGTCACCTTCAGCATCTGCTCAGCAGCACTACTGGTCTCTATTAAGTGCTCAATGTCGCCGTGCAACGGTAGGTTAAACACTGTCGATGAGGAGATGTAGTGCTCACCAAAATCTTGACCACCGTGCGTCTCCTCGGCTCCACCACCAGTGAAGTTTTACAGTTCAGACCCAGGCTTGACAATACCTGTCGCTCATTAAAAAGGTTCCGGCATGATCTTCTTTGTTTACCATCAATTTCGTCGTTCAGCTATACTTTTCGATCATCTCTATAATAACCCAGTGCGATTCCGAAAAGAAAGAGGCTGACTCTCAAAATTTGCACTGTGAGCATATCGCCTGTTGAATCAGTGAGAAATCTAGGTGTCATGTTCCAAAGTGACCTCTCGTTCAACGACCGCATCAGCTTCATAGGAAATTCTGCCTACTTTCAGCTACATAACATCGCTACAATTCGGGCTTGTTTAGATAAAGATACCCTGTCCAAGTTGGTCAATGCATTTTTAACATCCAGTCTCGACTTCTGCAACTCACTGCTTATTGGCCTACCGGCATGTGCGATCAGGCAATCGCAGCTGGTGCAAAACTCCACAGCTAGTCTTGTGTATCGTGAGCCTAGCTGTCGCCACACTTCACCAATCCTCGCGGACCTCCAGTGGCTCCCAGTCACTGGCTCCCAGTCACGCCACGGATTGAGTTAAAGAATTTGTTGCTCACTTTTAGGTCTCTTCATTCTTCGGCTCCAGACTATCTCTCAGATCTCCTCTAACACCAGGCCAAGCATCGTGCCACCCACTTTACGGAATCCAACGGTCTACCGATACCTCGTACAAACCTCAAATCCTTCGGAGACCTTGTGCTTAGTTCGTACGCTCCCAAAGCCTGGAACTTCCTCCCGACTTGCGTCAGAACATCCCTAACTTAACCACATTTACAAAAGCTTAAAAGCACACTTATTTAGGACAGCATTTAGTGGGTCCCTGTGATTCGTCCTTCATGTCCTTATGGGTGCTGACACTGTGCATGGTGCCACTAAGCACATTTGCATGCTAAACCTGTGCGGGTCACCCCTAACCACTTTATTCATGTTTTTTTTATCAAGCATGATATTACTTACCATTCAATTGCATTTTCCTTTCCAGCAAATTTTATTCGCCTAGAAAGAGGTTAAGTTCTCTGAGGGTGCTTCATCAAGAGTATTTTTTTTATTATTATTACTGAACGGTAGATCAAGGGGCTGCATGGAGTTAAGTCCTGTGGGGTAGGTTATTAATGGCGATACGAGTCCAGAGAGGATGCTGCCACATAAGAAATGAACTCTCTCATTGGTCGTCTATCTGGCTAACCAAGAACCCAAGGAAGCGATCGGCTAGATCACCACTAGGATCAGTTGTAAGTAGGTCAACTGGTAGGATTCAAGGAAATAGCTGATGACGGCTATAAGAATCTTTAGTGACATATTGTTTTATATGAGCTAGACTGAGCCTAAGCTAGGATTGATTCATACGATCTAGAGAGGTATAAGTACTCTTTTCGCTGGACAGTCAATTAATATCTTTTGTATGCATATCCTACTAATTAAATTTTTTATCATTTTGATCCTTAGTGTTGACATTCAAACAAGACGTAACTTTTGCACTTTTCACCAGTTATTCATAGTCAGCTCTTCCTAATTCTGCCAGAGCGTGCTCTGAAACCGACAACATGCAAAGCATTGACTATATCCTGATCCTACGATGGCGGGTCCTGTGAAAACTTATTTAACAACAAGTGCTGCGAAAGATGTGCGATTAGAGCAAACATGAATGTATGAGTGTAGTTAGGCAGTCAAGTCACCTTTAGCATCTGCTCAGCAGCACTACTGGTCTCTAATAAGTGCTCAATGTCGCCGTGCAACGGTAGGTTAAACACTGTCCATGAGGAGATGCATCGGTCACCAAAATCTTGACCACTGTGCATCTCCTCGGCTCCACCACCAGTGAAGTTGTACAGTTAAGACCCACGCCTGACAATACCTGTCGCTCATTGAGGGTCACATGGAAAATGAAAAGTTGCTTGATCAAGGCGTGCAGACCGATTTTCAGATCGCTCAGATTAGATGCACCGTCAGAACCTGCTTCACGACGATTGGCTATTGAACAGCTGAAATTCTGTGGAATAGCATATATGGCATCTAGCAAACTATCGGTGCAGAGTTCCATCAAGTCCTTCAAGTCTACGTGTCGCATATACTTTACACTGTATTTGTCACACAAGATTGCCTGTAAGATTTCCTTGACACCTACGATGGCTACCCAGTGAGTTTCAATGGCATGCGACGTCGTGTGAGAAGTACAATTCTCCTACCCATTCTCAATTCAGCCAAGTGGCGGCCGACAATTTGCATATCGAACACTCTAGCAGTTGATCTTGTAAATGCCGATTGTTAACCCATGCTTACGACTGAAGCAGTGTCAGATAAATACTCTCTAGCTTAAGTGTTATGTAGTAATTTAACAATTAATAACCGCTTAAGGTTTCCCTGTTACTGAGCCTGCTTTTTCTGAGTAGAAAGGTACTCTTTATTGTTAGTTAGCTGCGATATGAAATCATCCATTTTTTATTAGTTGGTACAGAAAGTAAGTAAATCACGGCTGAAACGTGAACATGCTGAAGCTAATAGGGGTAACTAAAAGGCCATAGTAGCATCTTATCCGTCCACCCTTTGGCAGAACTACTTGCAACAGGAAAGCGAGTCAACGATCATTCGATTGTGTTTAAAGTGGCCTAAAAGCGTGTACGTGTGTGCATAAAAAGAATATCACGTGCTTTATGTCATTTTGCCTCACTGACAAAGGTGGATCAAATTTGTAGTGTGTTGGGATTTTCGTAAGCAGTGTCCCAAATTGGGATTGAGTAGAGTTGGCTTGTAAAGTGATGTTTGCTCAGTGGTCAGCACAGTGGGCCCTTATTAAAAGTAAAAATGCCTCAACAATTTCAACAGACCTTTTCTAAGTGTCAGTGTGCCATAGCTTCTTATGATTTTGTCCTCCTTAATTGTCGGAGGGACACAATTATGCATTACGTTAGAGGTTTCATGATTGTGCAGGACATAGATGAACAAGTGCGTTTAAGGATCTTTGGTTTTAGCAGCTCCACAGCAATGGAAACTTGCCGAACTCTAGGTTACCGAATCATTCTGCAAGCCTTTACCAAAATTGCTAATGGACATACCTGGGGGCATTTTTAGCAATGTCAGCCTCGCTTGAATGGCTTGGAGAATTAATTCAGTTCCTTTTGAAAAAGTGGCCAATTTCCGTCTTTGGCTACCAAAATTGATTTATCCATTATGAGGACAAATTATGCAAGTCTTTTCTCGTACGGATAATCTGAGGATACGAACGAGCTCAGTTCAATGTCAATGGCAATGATTATCAAGAGTGGCACCAGATAAAAATAATGACTAGTCCTCGTATTAAGACTCAACTAGCACATTTAGTACTGGCATGCCTGAATTCAATAAGAGAGAATAATTATCCACATTTTCGTTGGAAACCGGCTCCGGACTCTATAACATTACTTTACACTAGAGAAATGACAACTATCGAATAGATTTTGGGTGTTTCGTTGATTTTATGTACGATGTGATGGAAAACTATGTTCAGCACTACAATTACCTGACGGGTTAAGTACTACTATTACCCGATCTATTGAAGCTGTGTACAAACACATATGCATGACACTTGTCTTCGTATTTTCCTGCGTCTTTCCGTCAGCCGGAAGGGACTGCCTTCTGCAGCAAGATTATATTTGGGTACATGTAAGTTAGCTTAGGATTATGTTGAACCCTTTCTGATCTGTACTACTGAATGCATGGTCAACGAGTCGCATCTATGACAAGGTAAAACCACTGTAGCTAAATTCAGAAGCCAAAGTCACTCAAATCATTAGCTGGTTGGCTGAGTCATCCCAAAAGAGCTGTTTCTGATATTCCGTCAGCTTTCTAGATTCTTAAAGATTATAATATATTAGTGTGAGAATATATGACCATCTGCTTGGTATTTTATTTCAAATTAACACAGTAATTCAACTTCATTCGAAGCGGAAATTTTAAACCCAAAAGCTAATTACTCTGGCCAGTTAGAATATCAGTTGTGTAATTTTCTCTATCTAACTGTAGACTAAAATTAATTCGAATGCATAGGTAATATAATAGTAATAATTAATATTATTATTATTATGCACTTGATAAAGCACCCTTAGAGAACTCAATCTTTTTCTAGGCGCTTTGCATTTGCTGCAAAGACAAATGCAATTGAATGGTGAGTAATATCATGCTTCATAAACACGAATAACATGGTTAGGGGTGACATGCACAGGGTCAGCATGCAAATGTGGTTAGTGGCACCATACACAGTGTCAGTACGCATAAGAACATGAAGGACGAATCGCAGAACCCACTAAGGGCTGTCCTAAACAGGTGTGTCTTTAAGTTCTTTTTAAATGTGGTCAAGTCAGGGGATGTTCTGATGCAAGTCCGGAGCGAGTTCCAGGCGTACGAATTAAAATGAGTACGGTCTGGGAACCTGCATTGTCGCATTTGATTATAATAACCCGTGCTGATGACTCGCATTAGAAGCTTACCTATTTCTCAGCTCTTTCAGAATTTTAATCCCGACCTTTGGGTTGGCAGCTCTGCACCTGGTAGTTGACCAGATGGGTCAAAACGAGCTCAATATTGACCTTCTAATTAAGTCTTTCGATCTAAGAAATGTTTACAGCTCTGGTGGGTGTCTGCCTGTATTCTTACAGCCTGCACAGTTTGATTTGCCGAGTTTTAGCCTTTGCAAATGTTTAAATTCGAAGCGAGATAATGACATTCTGTCAGGCCTCTCAATCGATCAATGCAACCCCCTCCAGATTCTAAGTCTCTTGCTGCTAATAATCTTGACCACTTCTTCACGTATATATGCTGCCATTAGAGGGCTAATGTGGAAACATGATCTGTGGGAGAAAACTGCATCAGTTTTATGTTGATTAGGGCGGTTGCCTGGTTGCAAAATAGGTGACAAAGTTTAGTTTGTTGGGAAAAAATACCAGCTTGAAACTAGGCATCACTTTATTTCATTTCCCAAGCAGGCTTTACTCAAGATCCGGCCTCTTATTATAGCTTCTATTTCTTCAAGATGCATTCTGCTAGCGTATCTCAGGTTGAATGTGCATGAAATATAGATCTAATGTTCCAAACTGACCATTTACGATTGACCTTATACTCTTGCTCTTGCCGACGTGATTGCCAAGTCAAATCTAAGCTTTCAATTCGATGTAGATGACACTCAGTTCTACCTTTGCTTTTATCCCTCCAAGCCCGTCAACATGTCGAATTCTCTCGACTCCCTTGCTGCATTTATTTATGACATTTGCACATATATGGTAGCAAATTTTCTTAAATTGAATGATGATAAAAACAATTTACTCATTATAGGAAAACTAAGCAGGATTCAGTAATAAGAGAGGCTAACGCTCAAAATCGGCTCTTCCAGCACCCCCAGTTGAATCTGCAAGAAAAGCAGGCTTCACGTCTAAGGTGAACTTTCGTTGAACGATCACCTCAGATCCACAATCAAGTCTTCCGACTTTCAACTACGTAACTTTTCTAAACCGCGGCCTTGCTTAGACGGGAGTGCAACATCTATGTTGGTACATGCATTTGCGACATCCAGATGGACTTCTTTAACTCACTACTTGCTGGTCTTTCGGCATGTGCAATCAGGCGCTTACAGCTAGTGCAAAACTCTACAGCTAGACTTGTCTGCCGTGAACATTAAAGTGGCCGCATCACACCACCTCTTGCTGTCCTGCACTGGCAACGATTCAAGCAACGCAATGCCTTTAAGGTTTTTTTACTCACTTTAAGGTCCCTTTATTATTTGGCTTTAGCCTTCGTATCAGATTTACTGCCCACCAGGCTTAGCTGTGTGCTGCAGGCTTTTCGTAATTAAAATGTTTACCTCTACTCCGTAAAAACCTTAAATTCTTTGGAGTCCATGCCGTTAGTTCGTATGCTCCCAAAGCCTGGATCTCTCTCCGGACTTGTATCACTACATCTCTGACTTGATCACATTAAAAAAACTAAAACCTACTCTTTTATTACTGCATTTACTGGATCAAATTGATTTTAACTGCATATGCTTTTACTTGCTGACACTGTGCATGCTGCCACTAACTACACTGCATGCTGACCCTGTGCATGTCACCCCTAACCATGCTGTTCCATTTTTTTTATTGAGCATAGTTCAAGTAATCATTCAATCGTGTTTCTTTTGCAGCAAATGTAAACCGCCTATCTCTGAGGGTGCTTTATCGAGCTTCTTGTAATTATTTCTGTTATTATTACCATTATCATAACCCTGTACGGCTCGAACTCAGTCTCTTTCAATCGTCACGCCTCGCTACTCATTAACCAACCATCCTATATATACCTCGGCTTGTGTTCCCTGTATGCATTTCGGTAGCTTCTTAAAGCCTTGGCGGCCTGACAGGTTCCCAGTTGCCGAATTGAATAACTTTGTGGCTGTCCGCTTACCATTTTGAGGGCTAAATGCAGCTCATTCATCCTTTCTTTATCGATCGACCTATTTCCACGACTGAGTTCGATCAGTAAAACACTCAAGTAATACAGTTTGAAAACTAGCATGCCGTTGTCCGCTGGAATGAATTGGGACAGCACATTCTAGGAGTGATCAGGAATAAAAAACACCTATATGTGCCTGGGTACGAATCACCCTAGTGATTGAAAATTTACGGAGCGTCTTTGCACCAGAGTTCTTGCCCAATACCAGTCTTCCTAGAAGCATCTTCCGTTGGTCTCGCGGCATTGATATTCACTCACTAGCATGAGGACCAGTTCATCACATATTGGGTGTATGGTGACCCCAGTACTATAAACAGGGGTCATTTTACGCCACCTCAAGAAAGCCGAATTCTCATAGGGGTTGCTATATATAACCCAGAGAAAAATAGAGACAACTATCAAGACCTATTGACAGGAAAGATAACATGCATTTACAAGCTTGTTGTAGCACTTTAGAATTACACTAAGAATGTACCGTAGTGTAGGCGGAGCCACTGACATTCGAGATGTCGAGTTGGGCGTCACCTTGCCCCGATGGGCAGAGCCTGGCTTCAGTTCCCAGAGGCCCAACGACCGGAACTTGGGACGGCTTGCTCACTCTCTTTCGGCGGAACCTCTGCGGCATTAAACGTCTGATCCGTCAATCCGAGAGTACTCAGCTACCTGGTTCTTGCATATCGTATGCCTTGTACTGGTGGAACTGAGTACCTGCGACGGTGTGGCTGGAGAAGCCGATTGAGAAACCAACACGCCTGTTCGTGCTTGAGGGTCATCTCGAGCCCCTGTAGTTTACCTTGCATAGGGCCTTCCCTTTAGACTTGTTTAGTTTCCCGCTTGTATAGCGCATGCCTGTGTATTATGTAAAGTGATGCATACCTGGTCGATCACCCGTGAACTACTGTATCCGGAGGGCCATCATAATGACCAAGAACGGGCATAGATAGTAGGGGGCCATAGTGGGAATAGGCCAGCACCCGTGAATTCGGCTATACTAGCTGATTGTACAGCCTATTTTTTTACAGCGACAGAAGTTCCTTCACGGCTATCACCACCGCTTTCAGTAGTGATACAAGAAGAGTTTGCCAATCCACCCAATACAAATTAAGGGCTGGTTGTTTGTTAGACCCATTGCAGTAACCCTAAGTAAATAGTACCCAAATAATGACTCCATATAACGAAAGTAAATTAAACGAGCGTTGGATGCTTAAGCAAGTAGATTACCCCTGGGCCGCATTTGCATAGTTTCAGAATCAGTAAGCACACAAAGGACAGGGCACCCATGCAGTGGATTATGGCTGAGATGAGCGAGATTTCATTTGTAACACCGAACGCTAGGTGGAGGAGATTGACTCAGCCGCCCACCAACCCGCCAGGGCCTACTGCCGATATCGGTTTGGAGTGCTGTTTGGACGTGCAATAAGTAATTTGCCTCGCCCACTGCGTTTCCGGCACCAGCATACCTGCAGCTACTAAGCTGAGTTGAAACGGCAAACTTTCCCACATATTTTAGACAGATGTCACAAATTTGGCTTACTACACCATCATGCGTCGCGACATTTTGGTGGGAAGAGTTACGTCTGCAGACTCTCACGAACGAGAATCGGCAACTACTTTTTGGCTTCTCGTTGATACGGCCGATCATTCGAAGCACCGGGGCTTGTCGTATACACCCCACGAAAAAAATAAAAGTGGCTGACGTTCGTCGGCTTAAGTTGTATGAGGCGTTCAGAGCAATTCCATGACGATACGATGTTTATGCATGGCAACCAAGGCTTTCGCCTTTTTAACATAGAAGACCCTGTGCATCTGTTTAATCAAATCCAGTAACAACACCCGTGACGAGGCACATTACTTAGCACGGCTCAACGGCACATCCCTTGCGGCTCAGGTTACTCAGTACTGCCCGTTTCCCAAAAAAAGCTTTCTAGTAGCTGATCTCTCTTTTATTTTTATTCTTCTCATAATACTCTGCAATAATGACTGCAGCAGCAGCAAATTGCAATTCTGGGCCTGGTGTCTTGACGTCTTTAAGGGAAACCGTCTTTCGTACCAGCCTCCCGGATTAGAGCAAGGGCTGCGGGCGTGACTAACTCTACCATCAGATCCGTCATGCAAACATCCCAACTCCAATGAAAGTCGATGTCGGTCAGGTAGAATGTCTACCATGTAAAGCGTACGTGTGCCTGCGCGACGCTCATTCAGGTAGCTGGTGTTCCTTGAGTTAAACTCATGTGCATTGATAGCACGAGGGTGAACCCTGGCCGGCATTCTTGCCCTGGTGAATTGAAACAGGTCCAGAGACCGGCAGGCTCTCACCGACTTAGCACTACAACTGACGCAATCAAATGTATTACTCTGCCTGTGACTCATCCATAGGTCATGCATATGCATCCTTGTGCGGCCTACAATAAGCACCACGAATCTCTGCGATGCAGACTGATACATTCATATCCAGGCAGGAGAGCCACGGCTAGCCAGACAGACTCTGGCCTGTGTCGCGTATTGGTAGCTGCACTGACTTCGATGAGGCAGGCTCTCTGAGGTGGCTGGTACGGGCACTTATCCGTGAGTGTCAGGCTCGCACAATGCCCCCATAATGCCAAGCATGCTAAAGGTTTGCTTGTCTGGCTACACCATTTTCAACTATCGAAAGTGGTACTATATCACTGGAATAGGTGCTGAAGAGGCCAACTGCCTGACTCCTGAGAAATAACTACCAGTCAACGGAGTCCCTATCAACCAGATTGCACCTACGACCTTCAAGTCCCAATAGCAGGTCAGCTACAGAAAAGGGAGGATTTGACTGCTAAAACACTCCAAGCACTGTGGGAAGCACTAGCTATCTGTCTCATAGCAAGTCATCACAGCCAGAACACCAGAAATAGGCTCTAGTGTGGTGGGTGGGACTGTGCTATCCGAGCCTAAAAAGTAGCTGCTAGGGGGATTTAAGAGATCAGGACAATTGTTTGCTAAAGCCACCTACTTGGCTGGGCTCTCTTCTCTAGATTGCTCTGGAGAGTGGTTCCGTTATTCTAGTAGCCATTCCACAAAGTATTCGGTGATGTCATCAAACGGCTATAAAAAGGCCAGAGCTTAAGGCTGGGCCGATCCACAATGTCAATAAGGTTGGAGCCATTGTTTAGGGTGCTCGTCTCGACCATGGTCAGACCGAGGTCGTGGGGTCGAGCCCCATAGCATATGTGAAGTGCCTGGATAGAGAGTAAGCTCTCTTATGGCGCTATAAAAAATGAATTATACTACATAAATTATATTAAAAAAATCATTGTTACGATTATAGTACTATTTAAATCAAATCGGCCCCGTCTAGATCTTTTTGCCTGTTGTATTTACTAATGGGTAAAATCGTTGAGCTTATGTGCAGTACTGTTACTAGGGACATAAATTCAAAGATGAAACAGATAGCACCTGAACTGACTTGAGGCATTTATCAGAAGCTAAAAAAGAGCCTGTCTATAGCAGAATTTAGTGAGTCCACCTCCTCTGTTCCTTGTTTGCTTGTGCTTGCTTACACTGTGCAAGCAACCCCCTACCATATTTGCCTGTTGACCCTGTGCATATGACCCAGAAATGTTTGTTGACGAGCTGGTTTGGTCCAGTGGTTAAGGTGCTCGCCCAGACCAAATATGACTGAGCTCGTGGGCTCGAGCTCCAAGACATATTTGAAGCGCCGGAATGAGATTAAGCTCTCTTGGGGTGCAATACCAAAGAAATTATATCGACATTGTAACATCATTGCCAGCTTAACCATCCGAATTATGGTGGTTAGTTGTTATTCGTGGTTACGCAATCACACCATAGTTTATTGCCACGGCAGTATAAAAAGCCGACGATAGGATTTGAGATTCAGGGCACTGGCATCCGAACTGATTTAAGCTCTAGGTCACAGACCGTTGGTATATACCGTCGCTGCTGTTGAACGCCTGTGAATACCGTCGCTGCGTGTGTGTATACCGTCGCTGCTGTTGAACAGTCTGCTGGCGTTAAAAATACTTGTCTGCAATTATGGATGCCGACTTGATACGCCCAGGCAGTAAGTTGTTCTCAACCTCCTTAATGCCGCCTACCTTTAACACAATTCCTTAAGTTGGGGCGACCCCAAACCATTAAATTATCGTGTGCAAAAGTTGGAAACCCGTGTTTTTTTTGTTCTTATGGGACCTCTGCGAAAGTATCGTTTGACCCACACAGTGATAGCTACCCACAGGTTGAGAACCGCTTTGTGAACGTGTACTCATACCTGAGCAGCTAAGGTATGAGCACCCGTCGTCACAGCACTGTGTTTTTGCAATTGTCAGCATACGCGCATGAATTTTCCAGATACTGCAAGTGACTACGCTTGCCACTGCGTCAAAGCGTCATTAGTATTTGTTTGGATGGGGGGGGGGGGAGATTAGCACCGTTACGATCTCTGTGTCTGCGGCCTGGTTCTGACTGGACCTGGAAGCTGCACATCACGTGTGTTGCAAAATGATTTGTGTTGCACTAATAATTTTTCACTGCCTTAACAGACAAATATTGAATCACATTTTTGACATAGATACGGATTTAGTACTCTGAGGGAATTGCACAAATTTATAGTAATTATTATCATCAACATTACTACTGCCTGTGTGCTCCCCATTTCCCCACGGGCATATCTGGAGTCTCACGTGCTGGGCGGCTAAAGGAAAACATCCTAAAGATCCTAACCTATCATCCGATAGGCACGATCCTCACTCCGACAAAAAGTATGGCTGGAAGTAGCAGCAGCGTTTTTTTCCTATTTGTGCACTGCACCTAGACGCACTTGTGGATGCCATGCCTCGAACTTAGAGCACATAAAACATGCATACGAAAATGCAGAGATTGGCATTCAGAGTGAGAAGGCTGCCAATGGAAGATGCAGGCCTTGACCAGTTTGGTTGCAAATGTATTTGATAACCAAAGTCGCAGGCTCGAGCCCCGTGGCATATGCTAATCCAATGAATATATGTTAATTTTTCTTAAGGTTCAATACAAATGAAGTATTTTTTGCAATTGCATTGTGTCACCAGTCCGAGCTACAAGATACTATAGTGAGGAGCACTATAATAATAATAATATTGCACTTGATAAAGCGCCCTCAGAGAACTTAATCTCTTTCTAGGTGCTTTACATTTGCTGCAAAGTGATACGCAATAGAATAGTAAGTAAAATCATGCTTGAAAAACAAACAAAATGAATAACATGGTTAGGGGTGACATGCACAGGGTCAGCATGCAAATGTGGTTAGTGGCAGCATGAACAGTGTCAGCACGCATAAGCACATCGAGGATGAATCACAAGGACCCACTAAATGCTGTCCTAAATAGGTATGTTTTTAAGTTTCTTTTAAATGTGGTCAGGTCAGGGGATGTTCTGATGCAGGTCGGGAGGGAGTTCCAGGCTGTGGGAGCATACGAGCTAAATGCACGGTCTCCAAAGGATTTAAGGTTTGTACGAGGTATTTCTAGACTGTTGGATTCCGAAAAGCGAGTGGTACGATGCTTTGCCTGATGGGGTAGTATCTCTGAAAGATAGGCTGGAGCCATAGAATGAAGAGACCTAAAAGTGAGCGACAAAACCTTGAAGTCAATCCGTTGCTTGACTGGTAACCAGTGCAGGTCGGCGAGAAGTGGAGTAATGTGGCAACTGCGAAGCTCACGACAGACAAGCCTAGCTGCAGAGTTTTGCACCAGCTGCAATCGCCACTAGGTAACCTGTGGTTGTCAACCAAAATTCAAGCGCCCCTGTAGGTGCTGCACTTTTTGCCCTAGGTCACTTTTAACATGAAAATACTAACAAGGAGACATTTTCCATAGTGATCCGTAAAATAAATCTCTTTTTATGCACTTAAAATATGCGGCTAGGGGTGTTTTTAATATGGATAGTGATACCATGCACAGAGCCTAATAAGCCAGAGCATCAAACGATATGTTTCTAATATCGGGATCTTTCTCCAAAGCAGATATGTACTGTCTAATTCCGAGAAAGCAAGTCAGAAACAAGGCTCGATCTGGTTTAACTACGCTCAAAGTGATTGAATAAGCTTAGCTGTTCTTCACAGCCGTTGAGCTGCAAGTGTTGTCCTGTGAGTGTTTACTTGGTCTGAAGCTATGCAAGTGGTAACTAGCGACGATTAACATGAATTGTACAACAAAGGTTGGTTAATTTTTTATTTTTGGAGATTGCAATGATTAGGACTGCATTATTACTTCATTTTCTAGAAGTGGTTCGACTAACAAGAAGTCCTGAATGTCTTCGTGTGTGTTTTGTATAATCGGTTTAGCCGGATATTTGGGTGCTTGTACATGCATGCATATCTCGTTCGTCAATAGCTATTGATGTTTGTCTCTCTAGTGATTGGCGATACAACATCTGGATAAAATGTATCCTTTCGTAGCGTTCCAAATTGAAAATACAAATAATAATCATAGCACACTTGATAAAGCGCCCTCAGAAAACTCCATCTCTCTCTTGGTGTTTTGCACTCGTTGCAAAAGAAACACGATCGTTATTCAGTGGTATCGTGATCAATAAACAACAAGAATAACATTGTAAGGGGTGACATGCACCAGTCCAGCATGCAAGTATGGTTAGTGAGAGCATGCATAGTGTCAACACCCATACGCTCATAAAGGTCAAACCAAAGGAATTCACGAAATGCTGTTAAACAAGAGTAGTTTTTTGTTTCTTTTAAAATCTAGTCAGGTCTGGAGATGTCATGACTCATGTCGGGAGGGATTTCTGCATTTTGGGAGCTCACGAACAAAATGCTGGGATACTAGGATACTACTAGGCATGGTCTCTCATGGATTTAAGGTTTTTACGGGTTTAAGTAGGCAGGTACAATCCGACCACCGGGTGGCATGATGCTTAACCTGGTGGGGGACTAGATCTTGTCGTTCACATACAGGACGCCAGCAGACTATAAACACCGACATTTTATTCTGGACGCATTGAGCAGAGAGAAGAACGCCTCCCTCCACTCCTCTCTCCACCTTAAGTCCCACTACTCGACTACGGCTGTGCACCGGTCAACCCTCAAGGTTTATCAAAGGTGGGCGACAGCTGTACACCAGCCTAACCCGGTGGTGAATCAAACAGTGGTTCACCAGCAGGAAAGAGGGAGGAGCAATAGCAGCCAGTGTGTAAACCATATCAGCAGCATGCCGAAGCTGTGCACAGGCATGCTTCCGATGATGCTCCCATTAGCCGTTAGCCAACAAGTTAGCAGGAGGAACAATACAGGCCTGGATGTCACTGAACTGCAGGGCCCGTGACCTTAAGATCACAAGTGCCAAGCAGCAACACGAGTAATTGCAATGTATCACTCAGCATTGTGCAGGCCTAGTTGCTGCGAATGCATCAATATGAATCCAGCGTCCTATCAGCATAACAGCTAACATCAACAGCTGACCCACAGGCAGGCTGGTTACCGTACAGCTGCTCACAGGATACTCGGTGGTGCAAGTCTTTTCGAGAACAGCCAGCAAAGTGGGACTCGGCATTCGTCACCGTGCAAACTTCAATAGCAGCCGTTTGTGGAAGCAGCAGCCGTCAATCAATTCACTTCATCCGACTCTATCGCCGTGTCTTCCACCTGCGTCCCAGTGTCTCCGACCTGCACCTCAGCTTCTCCGGCCTAAGTATATTTGGTGGCCCGCACTGAATCTCCGGCCTCTCTGGTTTGCTCGGCCTCTCTGGTTTGCTCGGACTCTTCAGTCTTGGCTGTCTCTACGGCTTGCTCACAATCTCTGTTCTGAGCTGACTGTCTGTCATGCACAGACTCAAACAGTGGTTTACCAGCAGGAAAGAGGGAGGAACAATAGCAGCCGGTGTGTAAACCATATCAGCAGCATGCCGAAGCTGTGCACAGGCATGATTCCGATGATGCTCCCATTAGCCGTTAGCCAACAAGTTAGCAGGAGGAACAATACAGGCCTGGATGTCACTGAATTGCCGGCTATCACTGCTGCTTGTAGCTGCAGTAAAGAGTCACCTACGGCTGGATATGAACCCACGACCGCGAGTCCGAGGTCGTGAAAGTCAACCACCTTACCTAGTGCACCATCATGGCTCACCGAGCCAAAGTGGTTTACAGTAGGTATTTGGTAGCTAACAGACTACATCTCACGAAGCAAAGAGAAAGTGGTGAGCATAGCTGACTCAGAAGAGCAGTTATAGTAGTGAGTAGCATGGGCGTAGCAGCCCAGTACAGCCAGAACGTGTGTGCCATGGCTACCGGTTTTGTTTTTAGTGAGCAAAGAGATTGCCGAGTGACGAAAAGATGATGTCTTACTGAGGAGCAGTATGACCATACATGTAATCACGAACAGATCCAGCTGAATTAAGCAGCTGTGGGTTGTGGCTGGCATCATGTCAACAGCTCTGAAGCAAACATATAATGAGTGAACTGTGGCCTTGCAAAGACATTCGAACTGGAAGACACGATAGAGACTGAACATGAGCTGGAGCTTCTGCCCTGGTCAAACGACCCCTCGGCAGATTCAACAGCCCGAGCTGGCAGCTAGCGAAGAGGCTCAGGTTGACAGCATTGGGCACGGTCCTCCGGAAAACGCCGTGGATGGAGCCGTGATCATTCCACACCCAGGCTCACTAAATTGTCTTCATTCTTGACCCCTCCTAGACCGGCCTGGAGTAATTCCTCTCCCAGGTCTAGGCCAGTTCAGGGCTGCTGCAGTTTACTGACGACTAATTGGAGACATCTAAAGAGCTTCTTGAATGAGGGCCATGTGATCCTTGCTGGGTTTTAGCAGCTGCTGCTGGCAGCTAGCAACAAAGCTCAGCTTGCCAGCACAGGGCACGGCTATGTGTACTTACAGCTCTTGGAATTGAGCTGATCGCTCTGGCAGTGCACAGGCTGTTCGTACCCACAGGATCAAGTATCCTCATTCCTACCCCACCTAGC
Source organism: Cristatella mucedo (assembly GCA_009760855.2). Classification (NCBI taxonomy): domain Eukaryota; kingdom Metazoa; phylum Bryozoa; class Phylactolaemata; family Cristatellidae; genus Cristatella; species Cristatella mucedo. Next base: position 2,315,323 of record WPIO01000018.1, on the reverse strand, counting down.
ATAGCTCGTCCTAATTCCATGCCCTTGGCTAGGCCTTCGTTGTTTGCTCAGTCTCCCAGAAGATAACACAAAGCATTCTCAGCAATACACAAGGGTCTACCGATAGGATGAATGGGCTGTGTGTAGCACTATTAAAAAAAACCAGGCCCCTGTAAAGCTATTTAACTTGGCAGCTGCAAGGCCGACAGGCCACAGAGGCCCAACTCTACAGCAATGGAGCACCAGCAGCAGCAAGGAGAGCTATCTTTTGGGAAATTGGCTTATGAGTACCGAGGCACAGTGTTCGATGGACTGCTCACTCCTGAGCACAGGGTTCGAGCCGTACAGGGCTACGACGACGTTCGAGATGACGACGTGATTATCTGCACTTACCCGAATGCAGGTCAGACACGTAGAGCACAGTTACCCAGCCGAAGGCATGCCTAGTTAGAACATGATGCAGATGCACTCGCAGCATTGCTCGGAGCTGCAGAGGTTCGTTTTAGGCTCAACTCTCTCGAACCTCGGTCTGTTAGCCCAGGTGGCATCAGGCAGGCAGGCAATGCTGACAGCTTTGCCCGAACCCCAATTCGCAAGGCTCCCATAACGAAATAACTCGTCCATGGAAGCAGTAGTGGCATTAATCAGAGCTGCTAGGTGTCCTGCTACAGATGCATCGTCAAGATGCACACATGCAGGTAGTTGCTTCACCCCAGTCGGCTGACATGCTGGGACCGTGCAGCTCTCGGACGTGGGCTCCTTTCACACGTCAGAACGATTATGTCAGTCTTGAGAGAGCAAGCTTTAAAAGTCGAACGGAAAATCCAGGCTGGCTAGACATGCAGCAGCATGGCAGGAACCCACAAAGCTGCTTGCCCACACATGTACACTAGTTTTCACTGTATATAGGTGGAGCAATAACCAGACCGCACAGGTCGGAATATTTTCTTTAGGAACCACCCAAAACCTTGATATTTAGTGAATCTTAAGTCGCTAGAATTTTGCTGGCATTCATCTTATTTCCTGCCACTTGGCGTTCACTGCAAGCTGACAGTAGAACGGCTTTCTTAAAAACATGTCTGAAATGTCTGAGGGTCTGAGATGAACTGAACAATTTCAATGGTTACATGTCTGAGCTATTGCCTGTGCAATTTTATTAATTGAGCCGTGCTTGCGATAAAGAAGTCATGACTATTATTATATATATCTATATATAGTATGACTTAATATAGGCAGTGCCCACATGATTACAAGCGAAACGACATAAGAACTTTAAAGTTATCCCTGTGAAACTGTAATTGTGCTCAATGAAAGTGGAAAGGTGGCGAAATTTACAAATTACTGCTAGATCCCAGGCATCTAGGAGCAGATCAGCTGAACCCAGTAATTGCTTGGAGAGTTTCTTTGGTCTAACGCTTAGGGCTATAATTCCAGAGACCGTTCCTGAGACCATTGAAAATGCATGGCTACATCCGACTTAGTTGTCCATTAGCTCGCTTTCTGCTTTTTACCTTGCATGTAATCCCTGTTTGGTGAGGGTTAGTAGTGCTGCATCTCATAACTCCAATGAATATATGCGGATAACAACATTTAAAACCTATAGCTTTTTTTACTGAGAAAATCGTCCACTTTCAAGGTAACCACTGACCTAGTTTCAAAAGCTACGTTTTTTCTACTGGTGGCCATGTGCTCTGCTTCTAAGGCCCAAGCACTTATGAATGCACTTAATAGTTATGAAGGAATACAATACATACTTACAATAATGAAATGTCTTTATGTCACAAAACCGGGAGGCTGAATTGTACTGGGCCATATTAGCCCAGGAGGTAAGGAACTTGCTCTCGGCAAACGAGGTCGTGGGTACGAATCCTGCAGTTGGGCGATCCTATATAACCAACCGCTAGAGGTGATGGCAGTCGATAAGGCTCTTCAGCTGCAAACCAACAAGGCTATTAAATCAGTGAAGATACCTGCCCTATGAGCATAGCAACATTTTCTAATACGCACGCTTTTTGAATATAAGTGCGAAAACTGGAAGCCAAATAAAAGAGCAAGGATTTGCAAGTTAGTTTGCTAATAGAAGACTAATCTTCGAGAAATAAAACCGAGTTTTAAAAGTGATTTCGTAAAGTTTTAACAGTAAGACGCATTACTACCAACTGCTTATTCAGTCGCTATGACATTAGCAATACTTGTTTGCAAGCGTCCTAAGAATTAATAAGGTCAACTTTAGTAACACCAGTTGCCTCTTTGCATTGTCTCGCGGAGAGTTTTATTAATTCTGATCTCATTTTGTCAACATTTATAGGGAATCACTGGGCATACGATATTGCTGTAAAGGTTATTCACGATGGTGACCTGGAGAAAGCAGCTAAGTGTGACATTGGGGAAGTCGCATACGAAATTGAGCCCCCGGAAGAATTTTCCATGCAGGTACATGTGAAGCACTAAATGCATGCCATGTTTGCTTAGATCCGATTCATTAGCCACTCATTTGTGAAGAAATGATCATAGGATAATTTTCACGTGTAACTTTTCAAATTAGGGACTTGGAGGTCGCAAGCTTGGAGCTCCAACTTTGGAGAAGCTCTCGCAGTTACCATCGCCACGAGTGATTGGAACTCACTTGCTGTTCAATATATTACCCCAGAAGGTGCAGAACGGTCGAGCCAAGGTAGGCGGGTCTAAGGAGTACATGTAAATCTCTGTTACTGTTTCGTTAAGCCTCCTCTCAAGCTGTCATACAATCGCGAATTATCAACCTTTCGTTTGACTCCTAAAAAAAATATTTTTTATGATTACCGCTTCCCCACCTCACCGGTTGGCATTGCAATTGCTTATTTGTCTACAAAACAGCATGTTTTCAACATCATGGTCACATTACTTTCATTAGATGATCTACGTATACAGAGATCCCCGTGATATGGCTGTCAGTGCTTGGCATCAATTACAAGCAGGTCAGAAGATGTTGTCAAACTCTCTGGTGCCATGGGATTTGTTCTTTGAGTCATACTTGCAAGGACGGAGTGAGTATCTGGTCATTTCCTAGTTAGTGATTGATTTCCAGCAGACTGCTATGTTGTTATATTGTCATTTTCTTTATTTCAGATCCGTTCGGCCTCTGGTCGAAGCACTTCAAGAGCTATCAGGAGGCTGGTAATCGGCGCGAGGTTCTGGTTATATTCTATGAAGAAATGAAAGAGGTTTGCCGGAATAGTAAAACAAAATCTCACACTGTACAATTGATTGTGAAGCCTGGTTAAACAACAATCAACACTCGCTCTGTAGGGAGGCAGTTCAGGCATCAAATAGGGGCATTGTTCCAGTTTATAAAAAAGACCTAAAAACTTAACCAACACTTGATAACAATATATAGCTATGAACATGTCAGGTGCTATCCATGTGCTAGATAACAGCACTGCTCGACTTTTGGAATCAGTCACAATCTAAATCTCGTTTTCACATCTGTGATTTCATAGATCTGTGTACTCATTTGACTTGAACACTAGTCTTAGTTCGGATTAGCAGGCTAGCCTCCATTGTGACACCAAGTCACTTAAAAAGATGAATGTGCCACGTTGTTCCAGTACACGATGCATCAATTTTCTGTGCAAGCTGGAGTCATGGTTGAATGCTGAAATCTCTTATTTAGGATAGATATAATATGGTTCCAGTTAGCTGGCATGGCAGATAAAGATGTGCGATTGAGTAAAAAACAACATTTCATTATATTAATAGAAATTCTTATGGTGGGGAATAATAATTAAAAATATTTTCTTATAATCTGCACTAGCTAACACAAAGACTAACTAAAAAACAAATGTAAATTAATTTTAAGGTTGTATAGTTCAACTGCATGTGACAGTGCACCGCAAGGGCTGCTGCATTCGTTTAGCTTTTGCCAAGCTCTTGTTCAATACCAATGCTGCTCACACCTCGTCCGTTCGCATCATTTTCCGTACAAGCAAGTCCTAGAGAAATACTATCTGCCAGAATATGATTTAAAAAAGTCGCTAGCAGCTATCGCTGGCCAAGGAAAATCAGTTTTCGAGATATGGCATTTTGTGTGCTGCTCCCAGCTATTCAACAGCCCTGTTCTTGCAGCATTCCATTCGAAACACTATGTTATCGCTAGTTGATAGGCACAGGAGTGGCTGTCAATACGAATACCTTCAGTTGACATTGATTACATCTACTTAGCTCTCGGATCCAAGCTCCACACTTGCTTACTGTCTGTATATTACAAAGTAGCAGCGAAGCAATTATAAACACTACTACCATGTTACGTTTTTCGGACCCACTGGAGATTATAACAGCAGCTTTTATTTTTGACTTCCGAGTGGAGTATTAGTGTAGGTAGTATGATTGAACCTGAATGCTTCGGCAACTGAGCAGTTTCATGTCGCATTAAACGTATTTGGTTAGTGAGGTACTTTTAAGGAACCACTGAAACCAAAGCAAAGAAGCCACTAACAAAGTTTATCACAGTGTGAGTCTCTGAACTTAGCTTTCCTGAAGTGCTTTAGTAGCAGCTGGTACGGCAAACCACTGTATCCCGATCAGCAAGAATTAAATCTTATTTAGAAAATTGTCTGTCTGTCTTAGCTTGCGATGTTGTTCAGGTAAGCATACACGGTTGTGAGTCTATTGTACACTATTTTTATGGAAACTTGCTTTTATTTCAAAGGATCTCCGAGGCTCTGTGTCCACAATTGCCAAATTCCTGGGCAAAGAATTAAGTGAAGCGAAAATTGACATTATTGCAGCTTCCTGTACGTTTGAAGCTGCAAAAGCAAGAAATCCGAGCTCATCCTTCATTAGAAAAGGTATGTTTCTAAGCGGCATTTCATTCAACGGGCCCAGAGTAGACGTGAGTTTATATCTACCAAACTGGAGAGCATCAGTATGGTAGTTCGTATTTATTTTAAGTGTAACTTGAAAGACGTCTTTGTGATAAATGAGTGCCATACTGCTTCGAATTGTAGGGTTTAATCCTGAATGTATATTGTCTAATGTGGAATGGAAACCCTCAGCTCTTTTTTGTAATAAAAATTTAAAGGCCATGATTATATTTCGCATTCGCCTTGAAACAACTTAAAATCCCCTTTAAAATTTCTCAGAAAGTGCTAGCGCATTATTGCCAAGCCCATTCTAGGCTTTCACTTTAATGAGGATGACATTCCGTTGCACCTTTGCTTTGATCCCTCCCAGCCTTCGAGCACCTCGAACACTCTCAAATCACTTGCTGCATGTATTACTGACATCCACACATGGATGGCAGCCAATTTTCTGAAACTAAACGATGCTGGAACTAACACACTAGTTATAGGCAAACAGAGTGTTATTCAGAAAATGGAACGGCTGAAGCTTAAAATTGGCTCAGGCAGCATATCTCCTGGTTAATCATTTTAAAATCAAGGGGTCGTGTTCCAAAGTGGTTTGTCGTTAGATGACCACGTCAGCTCCACAGTCAAGTCTGCCTACTTTTAGCTAAATAAAATTGCAAAAATTCGGGCTTGCTTTGATAAGGATACCACGTCTAAGTTGCTCCATGCATTTGTGACATCCAGACTTCAATTCTGTAACTCTCTAGTTGCAGCCCTACCGGCATTTGCAACCAGGCAATAACAGCTGGTGCAAAAATCTGAGGCCAGGCTTGTCTGACGTGAACAAAGCAGTTGCTACATCACATCACGTCTCATCAACCCGCACTGGCTACTAGTCAATTAAAGGATCATTTTCAAGGTGTTGTCGCTCACTTTAGGGTCACTTTATTCTTTGGATCCAGCCTATCTCTCCGATATACCACCCCATCAGGCCAAGCATCGTACTGCCAGCTTTTCGGAATCCAACAGCCTTCCAATACCTCGTACAAACCTTAAATCCTTTGGAGACCGTGCATTTAGTTCATTCGCTCCCAAAGCCTGGAACTCCCTTCCGACTTGCGTCAGAACATTCCCTGACTTGACCACATTAAAAAGAATTTAAAAAGGTCTACTTTAGACCGCATTTAATGGGTCACTGTGATTCGTCTTTCATGTGCTTATGTGTGCTTACACTGTTCATGCTGCCACTACGTATTTGCATGCTTACCCTGTTCATGTCACCCCTCACCACGTTGTTCATGTTGTTTATCAAGCATGATATTACTCACGATTCAATTGTTCTTCCCTTTGTAGCACAGTTAAGGTGCCTAGGAAGAGATTGAGTTCTCTATGGGTGATTTATCAAGTGCATTGCATTATTATTATTCTTTTTTTATAACTGAAGCCATCTGAAATGCGATTAGCTTGAAGACAAATATTTAGCCAGGTAAAATGCCGCCTACCATTGATTATGCACACACCTACATATGGGCGATGACGATGCTTTGCTATTGATTCCTTGTTTTGATCTCGAAGCAAAAAGTAGCCTCAACTGAAGAAACCGATTAGAAGCTACGCTCCCACTGTGTGCCTCCTCTTACAGATTCTCATTTTCTTAATACACACTCGAAGGCGTATTCAATTAAGTTTTTATATTTCACTAGCAGCCTAATTTTCTAGTATTCTCTCTACCTCGAGCCTGTGTAGACAAGTTGTATTTTGATTCTATTGGCTGACCCGTTTTAACCAGTTACCTTGTCAGGTTTTGCAATTGGTATTGCTATTTTTCATATTCTCTGTAAAATAATCGTGTGAAGGAATGCAGTTGTGTGTCATTGAAGTTGGGCCCACGGACATTTTCGAAAAAGCAATGCTATTAGGCTACGTAAGATTGTGCAGGCGACTCGCCAAAATATCAGGAACCGAGGTGTGAGCATAAATGAGCAATTTTACCGATCAATTCAGTTGGCTTTTTAGTGCTAACTAAACTCTATACCAAGTTTGTCAAGCTGATTAATACAGCAACAATTTTCTGTGGCCCAAGTAAAAAACAAAGTTACAGGATGCCTCCCGAGGTGCCATTTCGAGTAACACCAACCTAACTGTGCCTTCTGCCACTAACCAAATTTGCATGCTGACCCTGTTCATGTCACCCCTAACCATATCATTCATTTTGATTGTTTTTCAAGCATGATTTTAATGGCAATTCAACTGCATTCCCCTTTGCAGCAAATATAAAGCTCCTAGAAAGAGAGTAAGTTCTCTGAGGACGCTTTATCAAGTGCATTATTATTATTATTCTTATTATAAGCCAATATTAGGTTCTGCACTCATAAAAAATTTCAATATTTCTTGCCTCCAAGGATTGATCACGACTCGCTAAAGTTATGTCATTGGCGGTTACTTGATGAGTTGCCAATATTTGTGCTGGCAGGTGATTTTTGACACAATTTCTCGAGCGTGTGAAATGTAATTCCTTTTTCACGAAAAGGTAAAGTCCCAAAATGGATTCTTTTAGCCAAGTCAGGGCTAATTGTTGCTAAAATCTGATCTTTAAGTGGTAAATTGCAAAGTTGCATTTATTCTCAACCATAAAGTAAGTTAAATCGGTAGTAAACTTTGAAGCCTGCTACAATCTGTCAAAATGGCTATTGAATCTGTGTGTTGTAAATAAGACTTCAGTTTCCAGAATACCTCCTATCAGCTAAAGGCCGATAAAAATCATGCCGTTCAGTTTTGAAATGTTTACGGTCAGTTCTCAAAATACTTCTATATAAATTACTTTTGCTCCATCTCCAGCTAGTCACCAACTGAATCCAGCGTATTTTTGAAATTAGGATACGACTGATTCTTGAATTGCCAATACCGCAGGAAAGGTTATGAAAGAGCTGAAAACCTATCGTAATGATGATTTCAAAGTAATTTGTTTGCTAAAATTTTTGTGACCGCGAGTTCAAAATAACGAATTATGCTATGGCCTGAAAATCTACAGGATAGCGAATATCTCGTCGCAAACCATAAGTTTAAAAACATGATCACTTGCCGTTAAAATAGCAAGGATAACAAATTTTTCTAGTTCAAAATGGCCCTTCAGGTTTCATCTTCAAACACAACAAAAAGCACTATCCTTTAAAAAAAGAGGTATATTAAAAAAATTAAATAATTAAATTTGAAGCATTTTTATCTTCTTCACGTCATAATGCTACGTCAAATTATCAGAGTAGCCGAAACTCCCTTCTACCTACAGCTATGCATGAATCTTTAAAAATTGACAAAAAGTCACTGGATATCCTTCTGCTGTGGCATGCTTCGACTTCATCTAGCAAAATTGTGCATTAAGTGCACGTAACCTTGAACTTTCCAGGTGTCGCCGGTGCGTGGAAGTCGCAATTTACAGTAGGCCAAAGTGAATGTTTTGATGCTCACATGGACAAGGAAACAACCGACCTTGAGTTGAAAATGCCGTACTGGCCGCACTCGCCGGTGAGTGGCAAACAAAGGCGACGTTCCTACGTATCTGTCTATTTGCTATTGTAGAGCATTGAGGGCTCAGCTACACGAGTGAATGCAAGCTACTTATATGTGGCTACGCTTTCCCCTAACAAGAATAGTTAATAGGTATATAATTGGCCACATGCTTTTAGTTTTAGAAAATTTACTTAACGAGCAGCTTAAACTAATTGAAGTCACAGCCTGTTAATTATCTGCATATGGCTTATCCCGACCAGTTCTAGAAAACGTGCACTAGCTTCCAGTCAAACAGCACAGCAATATCAAGCTTTAGGCACAAACTTGTGTAGCTTTTCAATCTCCGGCTTCAGCCTACCAATCAGAACTACTTCCTTAACCAGGCTAGGCCTCGCACAACCCGCTTAGTGAAACGAATTTTTTAGCTGCACCAAGCACTTGCCTCATATTTTTTGGAAACCAGGTTCCTTCAACCCTGAACCCTAGAACTCAATTCCGACCTACGTCACGACATTCCCTGACACGATGACATTTAGAAAGAACCTAAAATGTTTGTGTTCATTACAGCATTTGGTGGTTCATTTTGAACGTACAACTGTGCATATGCGAGCCGACATGGTGCATTGTGCTTCTAACCGTATTTGCATATTGACCTCGTGCTTATCATCTTGAATTGTGCTACGCTTTTTGACATTGTGGAAGTTGCTGTAAACCATTTGTTCTTACTTCCGCGACAGCATATGTAAAGTTCTTGTAAATAGATAGTCTTAAAATATGCTACACAAATTATTTGAATCTTTAAACGCATACACTAGAGCATACTTTTGCTAATTCTGAATTGTTTTTAAGTAATGGTTTTCCCTGCGTCTTTAAAATTCTATAAACAAGTGCTCACGAAGATTTCTGGTGAGTTTTGCATGAATCTAATAAGATGAAACTAAATTCTGAGACCTAAAAGTATTTCACTGGACTCTTAAAACATTTTTTAATGACTTTACTGCTCATGACGATGATGAGTTCATTAACAAAGTAAAATTGATAGTGTGCAGCAAAGCTTGCCGGCCTTACCAGAAGCTGCGAAGGGTACAGGTTTATTTTCGCCGATGTAGATGCACCAGAACGTTTACGGCAACTTCAAACACACCCCGCTATGCATATGAATTAGTATTTCATTTGTGCACCAAAAAACATCGTCAATAGATGCGCTCATTTAGCTTAAGTGGAGAATAAGTCCAAGCAATTGGTTTTATTGCAGTATGTTGGGTAAGCTTACATATTACCGTTTCTTTCTGCTTGCCCAACGACCTATTAGTTATGGCAGCAGGCTAGGAGTGCTCAGTAAACACGGAATACCATGGGCATTTAAGAGAGATAATGTGCAGTTGTCATCATCTGCAGTGTGACAGTATTCAATAGCTGCCCCTGTCTTTTTATAATACTAGTAGAGCTAAAGCTCTGTTAGTCATTAATCACTTAGGAGTCTCCTACTGAGTATTCTAGATAGAATCTTACAATCTGTGGTCCTACTGGGTGCTTAGTTATACCAGCCACTTCTGGACCCAATCCAAAAGCTGGAGCCATACGTCAGTGCTAGCTTTTGTAGACTGACAGGATGCTATTGACCTGCCTTTAGGATATTTCCAGATTTTTCTATACCATTATCGGACGATGGCGAATGCTTTCCACATATTGATCGGGAGACTTGCGTCTATAAAAGGTAAATAAAATCTTCTCTGGCCTGGCTTTCGGTATTTAGATCCGTGCTTTGCTCAGCAGCAGTAAAATAAACATATTGAGTTAAGTCGTATCACAGGAATTTTTTTGAATCAAGCTCATTTAAAACGTAAACTTCGAAGTAAATTTGATTTTGAAATCGTAATACTTTGTCAACGCTATCCTATTATGTAGTTTACATGGATAAACCATAGGTCGTTGAATGATTTAATACGCCAAATGGTATCTCCGTCTGTTACTTCACGAAGCCACAACAACAATGCTGCTCATATGCAGGGGAATTTTGCATAGCCCACTCACAGCCTATGCGGCTTTCGGAATTCTTTTGGTAGCCATAATACTTACCCTCTTGCAACAACAAGAAAGTGGGAAGCGTAGCAGAGTCACGACAGAAGTTGAGGTAGCGAGTTGCATGGAAGTAGCAGCTCCAGACCGCTAGAAGAGACAAGCCATAGTCGCTAGCAGGAGAGTAGTCGTCTTTACATAAGAATCGTAGATTTGAGTTACACAGTCTCAAACACGCAAAGTTTAAGTGTCTGTCGCCAATTGAATTTAGGCTGCTGAATGAAACAGCTAATTTATAGTCCATGGAGGACCTGAGGGCACGAGAAGGCTGAATCTGGTGTCACAGTTCAGCTACTAATGGAAGGCCCAAGCCGTGCGGGCCTTGTAGGTCAGTGTAAAGACCTTAATAATAATGAATATTATACACTTGCTAAAGCGACCTCACAGAACTCAGTCTCTTTATAGACAATTTACACTTGATGCAAAGGAATCGCAGTCGAATGGTGAGAGGTATCATGCTTGATAAGCAACATGAATAACATGGTTAGGGGTGATATACACAGGATCAGTATGCAAAAGTGGTTAGTGGCAGAATGCACCAAGTCAGCACACGTAAGCAAACCATGTTAGTTATGTTTTTAAGTTTTTAATAAATAATACCATCAATAATAATAATAATTCACTTGATAAAGCGCTCTAAGAGAACTCAATCTCTTCCTGTGAGCTTTACATTTTCAGCAAAGGGAAACGCGATTGAATAGTGACTATCCTGCTTGATAAACAACATACAACCAAAATTAGGAATGATATGCACAGGAGCAGCATGCAAGTGTGGTTAGTGGCATCGTGTACATGGTCAGCACACATAAGCACATGAAGGAAAACCACGGGGAACCACTAAATACTGTGATAAACAGGTGTGATTTGAAGTTCTTATTTAACGTGTTTAAGTCGGGGGATGTTCCGATGCAAGTCATGAGTAAGTTCCAGGCTTTGGGAGCATACAAAATAAATGCACGGTCTCCAAATTAAATTAGGTTCATTAGAAGTATTGGTAAACTAGTGGATTCCAAAAAGAGGACGTTACGCTGCTTGGCCCGGTGGGGGAGTAGATCTGAGAGATAGGCTTTAGCCAAAGAATGAAGTGATATAAGAGTGAGCCAGATGAACTTGAAGTCGATCCGTTGCTTCACTGGTAGCGAGTGCATGGCTGCAAGAAGTGGCATGATGTGGCAACTGCGAAGCTCATGACAGGGTATCCTAGTTGCAGAGTCCTGCACCAGCTGGTGTGCCACTGAAGGTCACGGAGATGATGGAAGGTCTTTAGGAGATGTAATCTTTTTACTAGACCTTATCAATGCAGCCACATCCCATGCAGATACCCCAGAAAAGACCGAACAATGACTTGACAGGGTCAGCTGGCACACCACAACAGCAGTGGGGCAGACATCCTTACTAATCACGAGATCTAGGATATGGCCGTATACGTGGTGGCACGGTTACCGTGTTAGACCAAACCAAAATTCTCCAGACGGTCAAGAAATAGGTTGACCTGGCTGTTTACAGGGTTGCCAACGTGAATATTGAAGTCACCCACAATCAGTACCTGCCTGTCGCACACAAGTATCGTAACGAAAAACTCAGAAAGCTCTTATAAAAACAGATTTCAAAAGCCTGAAAAGGTCTGTAAATCACAGCAATGCTACGTACTGTCTTTAATGAGAGCCTGATTGCAACTGGTTCAAGCGATGGCCCTTGCAAAAAACCGCATGGATATCTTATGGCCAAAGAATTCACTAGCAATAAATATAAACAGCTACCTACCTTATTGGAACTCGTGGACTGAAAGAATGTGAAGCCGGGTGGGATGGTCTCAAATAGGCAGCTACTGGAACAAGGAGTCATCCAAGTTATGTTAAACAGAAAAGCATCTAGCTTCTCATGAAAATCCTGACAATGGATAACAAGGTCCTTGGCTATTATCAAGCGGCGAATTTAATACTGAATACACACTGCAGTTTATTTAACCAGCAAATGGAGACTCAGTAAATAATATATTGTAACCAAAAAAGCTTGTGCATCGTACCTAGTTTTTTTATGCATCGGTGGTTGGAGGTTTTGTACTTCAGCAAGTTATTCTCGGCTAAAAATGTAATGACTCAAGTACAAATTAGGATCTGGAACTTGAAGATTTAGGATTGTGGATCCGTTGGGAACTATCCTTTTACTCACGGAACACCAGGATTTATAAATCGTAGAGCTATTACAGACAGCATATTCGCTCAAAAGGGTATTCTAAACTATATTCTAAATAAGTTTATAAAAAGCAAATTCAAGAGAATTCTAATGATAAATATATTTTATAGTGTGCAGTTGATACCCCTATTAAAATATTTTAAACATAATATCCTTCACATTAAATTTGCACTGTTTTGGTGATAATAAAGACTGCAGAAAAAGCACCGCGATAGACGAGCTTTAATGATGTACGAAGTGATGTTCAAACCTTGATATCAGGAAGATGCACGCTAAATATATATTTTCTCAATCTACCTCACACTCACATATCAAATCATTTAAGAAGGTTGTTGAGTGAGTGTCGGCTAAAGTTCTCAGTGTATGCATCTCTAAACTTGTGTCGTTCACTGAGGACTGAAGTAATTACATCATTTCTTGAGGTTCCTGGAAAGCTAATGTACGTGAAGACAGCAATAACATATATATAAGCATTAATTGTTTACAGGCCTTACACGGGAATTATAGCAATTAGTACTGCAGTTTTTGGTTGCGATTCGGAGTTTGTAGCTGTAAGTATAGGCATAGTCTTCACTGACGGTTGCCGAAGAGCAAGCAAAGATAGAGCTGGTTGTTAGCTTTCATTCGTTCAATAAAATATTCCATCAATCAAGAATTCATTTTCAGTACTAGTTTGTGATTCCATAACGAGTGAATTTCCGGCTAATCCACTCTACTATGCTTCCGGACACAAAACTATGTTTTACTCTGCATGCGAAGTAAACAGTCAAGATGATTATCACCGAGGATATTCACATCAGATATTGAGGTGAATCAGTTTTAATATCACATTTTGCCAGCTGAATTTATTTTCAACATATCTGTATTTACATTTGTGTTTGTATTTACAGGTCTATCTATTTTTAGGTTCGTATATACCTGAACAGCTTGTTTGCAATTGTGTTACATTTTCAAAATCAAAAGCAGTAGGCCAAGGCTTAATGAATATCTTGAACTTTTTTCATGTTCTGTTGACCTTATCAGTTAATTAAAGAAAAATATGGATAATCTTTTATCATTTTTTATTTTCATTTGAAAAACTGCAGTCTCTGACGTCAAAATTGAAATCTGGAGACCTTTTCCGTATCCGAAGCTTGTTCTGAGAAACATCTGGACACGAATAATAAAATCCACTATTCTATCCGAGTCACGTTGATCAAGCCCTGGAGAATTTGTTACCAGAGCAGTTTGGTTGAGTCTAGGTTATGTTCGGATAGCATTGGCTGCCCACAATCTTTAATTTCATTTAATCAGAATACTTGCGCTTAAACCTTTGTCCTTTCATATCTACATACATTCTGAGCTACGCGAATCCAATTTAAAACAGTCGGTTATGAGCCACAAACCTAGCAGTTGCTAGAATATCTCCAAACCAAGTACTTAAACGTCCGTAGGAGCTGAAAACCTGAGGGCAAAGCAAAAGAAGTTCTTTTATGAGAAATCAGCCATTTAATCAGGTGATGGCTCGGTTTTCAACTGATTTGGGAACTCAGTGGTAGGAACTTTAAAGCAGCCTGATTTAATCTTGTATGACCGGAATGACATGAATGCCGTCAATGTTTTGCAGATCATAGTAGAAAAAGATCAGTTTTCCAGTCCGGCCTACACGTACCAAGGCGTAACCTTTAATGAGAATATGTCACCTTTCTCGAGGGTAAAACAGATATACAACTACGAAGACGTAAGGCCCGATGATGTGATTATATGGAGCGTCCCTAGATCAGGTAATTGTAGCAAAAGTCATTTTACAGTTACATCTGGCAAAGATAAAATGTCATCTGATTTAACTGCCTTACGTTTCTAGGTGTTTTGAAATTTCTAATAGTGCTATTAGCAGTTGTCTCAATGGCTATGGCTTACTGATCTCAACTCCTTAAAGTATTAATTTAATTGAATACATTTCTCTCATACCCGTTAGCTGTGCAATGCTAATTATTGTAACATTTCCATTCCTCCCCGCTCTAGTGAGCGTCCTCGGGCGACTCCAAGTGTGGTGTGGATATTTACCTAATTTCTCCCCGATACCTTCAGGTATTCCACTGCTATCTTTGCTGTGACTATTTATGAGCTGTCTTTGGATATAATAGACAAAACAGGACCTGCCTAGCATAAGTTGCAATGTCACCATTAGCTACTGGCAGGCCTTCTTCGGAGGGTCGGTGAGAAACTTCCTGCCTCCTGTACTTGCTCCATTAACAGCTCGGCTATCAAGCCTGCGACCAGTAAGTTTAGGGCACTGATTATTACTCGTTGTGGTAGTTGCTCATCTGCCGTGGCCCAGCAGGTTGCGAAACGTCGACCGGTGGCCTTTACTAAATTTCCGTTCAAGTTAGAGGGGCTGGCATCTGCGGGGCCGGATGCAGGCCGACATGAATACAAGCCACTTCATCACCGTCACTCATTTTTTGGCTAGCCTATTTTATTTGGCCTACTAAATGACCGCTCGCTAAAAACCGAAAGGTTTCTTATCCCCAATCAGGTGTTCCAGGATTACCTTGATGCATTTCTGCTTACCGAAACTTGGAGGAAACTTTGTTTCAATAGCTCCATTTCTGAGACAGCCCCACCCGGGTTTTCGTTCCATCAGTCCATGTGTTCTGACAAAGTTAGTAGCAGGGTTGCAATTGTTGTTCACGAATCTTTTGGCTATATGCTGTGCAGATTTTTGCATGGGCCATCGTTTGTATCAGTTGCAATCAGGTCTTCATCAACGACAATACCTCTCACTGTCGTGATATACCGACCTCATTATGGCTGTCTAAACTTGCTTATAGAGTAGATTTCAGAGTACCTCTCTAAAATATTTGTGTGTGACAGGCCGTCACTGATTGCTGAAGATTTCACGTTGGCAACCCTATACACAGCCAGGCAACTGTGACCGCTGAGCCTCTCAGATCGCTGTTAGGTCTTTTTTACTGTTCCCGCTGATTTTTATGTACAGTGCAACGTCGAATTTGTCAAGCGACGTAACTTAAAAAGCATTGACATTGACATATTTTTAAAATCTGTTTGTGGTGCAGTCCTTCTTGATCTGCATTAAGACTCGACCAAGAGCCTTGAAACCCTGAGTAATGTAGTGAATATGACGATCAGAAGGGCTCTTGAAAACATGCTCTGTTTCCTTCTATCCGTATACAGAGTCGCCAAGATTCCTTTCAATTCACAAAAAATATTAACGATGCACCGGATTAAGTACAGACTTGAACTTAGGTTGCAGAAATCGGGGTCAGGTGCTGATCTAGTCAATTTCAAGGACTTTTTTTGCCTTTGCACACGGAAGCTTAAAAAAGCCAGGACCTCTTTTTTTCACTCGAAAGCTGAAGTCCTGCCTGTTGGAGCCTGAACAGATTTATTAGACAGTAAACTATTTACTAGCCAATGCAGAGGGGTCTGACGTCACAGATATTGACGGCTCAGCCGAAACGTTTTCAGCCTTCGTTGCTGTGACTAATTGTGCGCATTCGTGCCTCCATAAAGCCACCTTCTACTAAATAAATTGTGGAATCACTACTTATGACCTTCCATAACAGGTTTTCCGGGGTTTCTGCAAGCCACGTTGCTACCTTAATAAGATCAAGCAAAAAGAGCTCGTCTCCTAAAGATCCTCTTCCTCTTCTCGTGATCTTCACTGGCAGAAAAACTTAGCCCAAACTTGACATACAATTGTAATGCTTCTTTAAAAAACGGGGTCGTATCCAAGTCCTTCAAACCAGCAACTGTTAGATCGATACGTAAAAAGCCTGGACTAGTCATAGAAGTTTTTTTAAACTATCAACCAGTTTTCCTTGTTCACGGTTGTCAAAGATTGTTAAAAAATGCTCGCTAAGCATCTGGTAGCAAATATTAACAACAATTAACTGTCAGAAATATTTCTATCAGGGTTCAAGTGTAGCATTCAACTGAAACTGCTCTTTTTGTGTTAACTATGACATTCTATAGGACGACGATGACAGGAATGTCGTTTACCTAGCTCTGCTTGATCTGTCAGCTGCCTTCGACACCATTGATGACAATGTTCTAATCGAATGATTGAGAACAACGATCGGTCTGTAAGACGAAACAGTTGCGTGGTTAAATCATACTTGTCTGATCGTGTTCATTCTGGGTCGTGTGGGGGTCATTTCTCACACTCAAGATGACTCACCTGCAGAGTCCCTCGAGGTTTCATACTCGGTCGCTAGCTGTGTTCTTCATTTATACTCAAACAACAGGTAAGTGAATAAGGCCCAGGGAATACAATATCACTTATTTATGTTGAGGCTACTCAGCTGCATTTTTCCTTCAAACCGCTATAATCTGAGGAAGCAACTGTGAAACTGATTGCTTACCTTGTCAACATTCGATCTCTCATGTCGGGAAACTTCTTGCTGCTTAATGACGATAAAACCTAACCGGTGCTCATAGGATACCCTAAGCGTGTGGCTGAATTAAAAGGCTTTGCCCTTCTAATAGGTGATGCTGTTGTGCGACCATGACCACGTGTTTAAAACTGAGGAGTCGTTTCGGAAAGCGGAATACATTTTAAAATATTTATTCAGAAGACTGCTTCTACAGCTTACGATCACGTCCGATCAGAATCCAAGATTTGTAGCTGTCTTCCACAAAAGCTTACTAAAGATTTAACTAGCTCATCACTTCTATCTCGGCTTGATTCATGTAAGTCCCTTTTGGATGAGCTACCAAAGAAACCAACTAGTCTGCGGCAGCTGACTATGAATATGGCTGCAAGGCTGGTATACATAAGTAACATCCTTATTTCGCCCAACCAAATAATCTAATTACATTGTAATATGTTTTCACAGAAGAACAACAATTCTGAATGTACATAGCCCCTAATCGAAAAGTCCTGTGCGAAATTCCAAGCACTAAAATTGCTTACTTTTCAGCGAAGCTTACTCCAGCGTTCCAGTTTTGTCATGCCTACTGCTATATTGCCCAATAAAGAACTAAGAACTAATAGATCAACAATGTATGTGCTAGCTATAACCATGACTAGTGAAGTAAACTGTATAAGAGAGAATGTATTCGAAACTAAAATTTACTTTCCTGACCGTCTTTATGAATTTTAATTTGAAATGAGTGTGCTTGTTTCAGCAGGGGAGGCAAGCAGAAGGCTCTCTGACTGCAGCTTAAGCGAATTACGTTAACAGAATAGTAGCCAATATAACAGGTTTTTTCGTATAGCGAAAGAAGACCCTCTACGGCTATCATCAAAGGTTGCTGCGGCAGTGAAGGATCGCCCACTGAAGGATTTGAACCTAAGATCTCGCGACGAGGTGGTGAAAAGCAACCACCTTACCTAGTGTGCCATCAAGGCTCAACACCCTAGGTTTGAACCCATCCTGCGCTTTGGCTGATAAAGTTAAGTCTCAACGTTTCTCCATTACCAATTTAAAGTCAACATAGCCGTAAATACCTGTCTATTCAAAGAAGAGACTTATGCTCCATTATGCTGTTTGTTAGAGCACTCAGATTGCAGTATAAAGTGGGATGACTCAGTGTCGGCACAAGGATCAGGTTCAGTTTAATCAAAAGGAATTGTTGTTAGACTGACTTCAGAAGACACACAATTTGGACAAATACACTACTTTTCACCCACCAGATCCAATGGAGGCGACAAATTGGATACCAGTATAACATTCGTAACTAGGCGAGCATTTAAAATCCACAATACCAGTACTGTTTCCGAATCAACACAAGTGTTGCTATTCCTAACAACATGACAAATTCAGCTAAATCACACTGCGGTCTTTCTTGCCTTTATTGCAATCGTCACAACAGCCTACAATTAATTAATCTACTTGTAAATACAACTCTCAATACACTGATAAGCTAGAGGGCCTGATTCATATTAATAAATTGTCATTGAATCATGAATGCGTGTTGAGTTATTGAAGTTCATTTCAAGTTTAATCAACTAAGTCATATTTCCATCTGAAGAGCTACAGCTGCTGAGTAAAAAATGCTGACACCCAACCTATCGGCTCATGTCGCACTTCACTTACAAATCTTTGGTTTTAGGAACTCACTGGACCAGTGATATTGCTAACAAAGTTATGCTTG
Source organism: Cristatella mucedo (assembly GCA_009760855.2). NCBI lineage: Eukaryota > Metazoa > Bryozoa > Phylactolaemata > Cristatellidae > Cristatella > Cristatella mucedo. Next base: position 2,296,634 of record WPIO01000018.1, on the reverse strand, counting down.
ACGGTGATATTGACAAAGCCCAAAACCTTAATCGGGACTATTTCAGTTATGAAGTAGGCAATCCACTACATTTGGAAAAGCTGGTGAGTCACATAGAAGCCATATCAGGTAGAGGCTTTTGTGTTTTTTGCTTTTCTGTTTCATGATGATTGCTCAAAGACGGGAATGTACAAACCGAACATTTTCACTGATAACTTTCGAAATAGGTTGAAAAGTTTTAGGAGAGATCTAGACAAGAGCCTCCAGACAACAATGACTGAAGCAAGATCAATGAGCTTTGATCCGATGTAGGAATCTTACATGCAGTCAGGTTTCTGCTTCCGAGCCGCTCTCACCTGAATTTTCTAAGAGCCTAAATAAGTAGATGGCCAGCACCGATATGCAGGGACAGATGATCGTGAAACTTGCATAAAGAACCTTCTCTGTCGCCTGATTTTGCTGGATATTCAGTAATTGAATTTACAAGTATCCTCTACAAAAAACACGAAGAATGTGCGAGATATGCTTTTTGTAAGGTGATGGAGGGGTTGTTTCAGAAAAGTCGGGCATTCTTTCTATCTGTAACTTCACTTTGGCTATGTAAAGCTCAGTTGTAGCTTTCTAAGGATCATTTTCTAATGCTGTCTGACCTGCTGCCTATAAGAGAACATTCCCTTTAGAGCAAATGTAAAGCCCCTAGAAAGAGATTGAGTTCTCTGGGAGTACTTTATTGAGTGCAATAATATCACTATTATTATTGTTACTTGGCATGAAATGTTTATACAATAGTAAGAATTTGAAGTATCTATATTGGTATTCATTTTTGCCGGGTTTTACAAAAGGGACGATCATTATTGCTGGTACAGTCAACTCCTGCCCATTTCGTAAAAGCAATGTTTATCACTTGAAAAACTCTGTGTTTCGTTTCCACAGATTTCTCCTTTTTCTCAGTTCTCTCTTATGTGGTTACTGCTTTCCATTTGCCTTGATTCCCTGAACTAACATTAAGCTTTTTACCTGGAATTTTAGTCCTACGGAAGAGCATTAACACATGGGCTCCTCGAAATTTTCTACCCAGTTGCACTCTCGGAAGAAGCTCGAGTAACACTGCTTGGCTGTCAATTACTCACACCTTTCCATAAAAAGTCTTGACAGCGTTGCTACAACGATGCATGCGTGGTGAATCTTAGGAGTCTTCCAAAAGAGCTCGAAAAACTTGTACTAAAAGCTTTTTATCACTCGGCCTGAAGGCGTCGTGAGCCATCTGTTGCCATATTTGTTTAGGTAGGTGATCCTGCACTGACATAACTTAGCACTCAGGGAAAAACTGTTTGGCTGTTATAACGACAGTATAATGAAGTCTGATTATGAGCTGCTATTGAAATTAAAAAGTCTGAATGATGTAATTAGCAAACCATGTGTCTGTAAAAAAAACTTGGAATGCGCTTTAAATTAAGCTTGCCAATACTGATATTTAAAATACCTACAGTATCAGATCAACTATGCACACACAAGGATGATTTCCATCGTCATTTTATTTATATTAACTCTAATACTAATAGTACTAATCAATTTCCATAGCACAATCAGAGAACTAAATATCTATTTCGCACTTTATAGGTGTGTCATATAAATTATTACAAAATGTTTGGTTGTAATATACGCGAGCAGCAGGCATAGAGTGAGCAGGTACAAGCATGATTAACACCGACTCTGTAAAAACTATCGCTGATTTGTCAGAAATTTCTGTTTTATAATACTTTTAGGCTTACTTATAACTCACCGTACAGTAAGATTGAATCTTTGAGTCGGGCACTGCACCACTGATAGAGTTGCAAAGTGATAAAGGGTAGGGTGGGACGAAAGATAGTGGCATCCTTGGAGCTTGTTTGTTCAGTGTACACGTGCTTTTTATGTGACAGTATACACGGTTCTGAGTGTAAGCCCAAGCTTTTACTGTTACACAGCTGAGTCGCTATTTAAGCCTTATTTGACAAGCAAGTAAAAATATGCGTACGCTCGCTATCTATGTCTATCTAGTGTTATTCTTGCCACACTTACCAAATGAAGCTGGAAGTTTCTTTCCTTCGTGCATCAGCAGAGAATACATATACTCAACGGATTCGCCCACAAATAGTGATGGATGTAAATATTATTTATTAATCCTTCCACTCTTCCATCAAACCGTAATCAGCAAGAAGTAATCTTAGAGTGATGTCCCTGAGCTTTGTTTTTCGCAGTAGTTCCTTAAATGACTCCTGTTACGTTTCTAAATTGGTATATCTTCAAAACTGTCAAGAGAAAAAATAAAAATTTGGTAGCCATGGCTACTGCATTGTAAGAATGCACTGCCTTTCTAGGTATGAACTAGGTTGTCTCTCAGTTTCTGATAAGGTGTTGATAGCTGCCGCAGTTGATGCAAATTAGTGCCCCTAGTAGCTAATAATACCATCCACTTCATGAGAGAGGCTAAAGGAAAACTGCCTACACTGACCTATTGTACAGCACATTAAACGTACGAGTTTTACTGAAAAAATATAAGAGAAAAAACTTATGAAACTAGTAATTTCCATAAGGTTTCAAATGGGATCTACAAGTAGCGTTTTATTTCCTATACTAATTTATGCGATTGACATTATCAAATAAAATACCCTAATTACTTGAACTGTAGCTCTTGAAGGCTCGAATGATGAGGTAAACTTACACAGACCATATTCACAAAGAATTTCACTCCAAGTGAAGTTCTGAGTTGATCTTTTAAATGTTGACCTCGTGTCCACCATTTTAGTATGAGTAATTTGAATTAACACTAAAATGCATCGTCGCTAGGTACTATCTTTACAAACTCATCGAAGCTTATCGTAGGGCTTGCGATATTGCTAGGCTGTCTAAAGACACAGACATATACACAATACCAGTTGAAGTGACTTCCGGCATTACACATTTACATCAGAAATTCAATAGAACCTTTCTGTTTAAAAGATGGCTCTCCGGCTTTCTTTTTGGAGCAAACAATTTTGAGACCAGGTTTAATTCTTCGAAGGCTATTTAAACTTTACTTTAACGTGGAAAGAGCTCAGCTTGAGTTCTGAATTCTTTAACTCTAGATAGAAGTCAGATCACGGCTTAGTAATTGATAGCCAGAAAATATAATTATTCAAAGACTTTGAAGTGTCAAATGTCATTGCCTTACGTATTTTACCCAATACAATTTGAAAATTTGGAGGTAAATAATTCTCTCTTCATTGAGATTTCTAGTGATGGCCAACCATGCTTTACATAAGTTTTACCTGTTACAGCTAGGATGTGTGGATTTTTCAGCTAGCTTCGGCTATGCAAAGAACTCATGTTTTTTGCACTTATAACTCGATGAATTATATGTCGACAGGTCAACAGACCAATACCAGAATCTCTTAAAGAACTATCCGACGTTCCGTCGCCACGTGTCATCTTGACACATCTGCCTTTCCGAATGCTACCTCGGCGAGTTCAGCAGGGTGAGGCCAAGGTACGTGTAGATCTAGCACCTGGCAAACTGTGGTTGGAATCAACTCATTATGGGCTCGATAAATATAAAATTGAATTGCGATCTTTAGGTAATCTACGTCGACAGAGATCTGAGAGACGTTGCAGTCAGTCAATTTAACATGTGTATTGAATCACTAGGTTTCAGTATGACGTGGGAACAGTTTTTTGAAGATTGGTTTCTCAATGGAAAGTGTAAGTATTGTCACAGTGAATGAATTGTATGTCACTCAATCCGATTCATTGTCATTGCCGTAGTAGTTCATGGTTTGGGCCGTTAGTTATAGAAGCTCCCTGGTGGTGCAATATTCAAGACTTTGAGGACAAGAAGACCAAAGTCAACGTATTGGGCATGCACTACGAGGAAATGAAGGCGGTGAGTGAAAACAGTTTCAATGTGGTTGCTATTCATTGTTCTGACTAGTTTGAAACTGCCTAGATATCCGCACATAGATATGATATGCCTCAATGTTTAGGCAAAATGTCTGCCAAGGTAACTAATAGTTTACTTGGTTTAGTGCAGTTCTACTTTACTGAACTGGTGATGAAAACTATGTGGGAGCTTAACAAATAATGTAAAATATCAGAGCTGACTTTCAATCAACTGGCGTATGAGGATTGGCATTGTTTCCATCAATTCGTTATTGCCAAGCAGAAGTTAAGCTTCTGTAGGAACATTGTGTCATTACATGTCCACAATCTAACATTGTTGATTTAGACCATTAATCGTCTTCCTAACGGTACAGTGTCAGCACCGTACCAAAGAACCCTATTAAGCGATTTAGTCAACATATTCTATGCTTCTTATACAGAGAGATAAGCGAAGTCGGACAGTCGGTTACATGAAGAACATTCTCCAGTGGGTCTTCCAGCAGCTACATCTGCTCCTGCTGCTCCTTTATCCCTCTGCCACTAACCATACTTATATGTTGACCCTGTGCATGTCACCTCTTTTCATTTAATTCTCATGGTTTAATGAGTGTGACCACTCGATTGAGCTTCCTTTGCAGCACGAGCAAAGTGTCCAGCTCTTTTTGTCTAAGAAGACTGATATTTTTAATAAAGTAGCATTTTTATGGAGGACAAAATACTTGATCTCTAGTCATGGGCTTGACAAATGCCTCTGGGCATGAACCCACGACTCGGCCATCAGATACATTCACCTTGACTAGCATCTAGACTAATTTGAGGCGAGCACCTCTGGGCCAAACCAGTGCGGTGAATGTAGAACGCATAGCCCCTGTATTTCTTGTGAGATGTCTCTATTCACGGATGCTCGGCATATCAAACTTTGCTAGGCTTTCCTTTGCCTGTGGTTATATCCCAGCATATGTTTACGATGCTACTGTCAGACCACTTATGAAGTAGCAGATACTAGACTGAACAACTTCCGGGCATCTTCCAGACTACCACATTTTTCTAAGAGTTAAAACCTAGCATATAAATCTAAGTCTGGTTTTTGAGAGAGTCTCTACACAATGGCAATATTATGCATGCACACAATGACTTGATCAGTAGCTCTGACTCGTTGAGAGTCTCTCTGCTGGTTCTGCAGGATATTACGGCGGCTTGTGGTACCATGGCTCACCAAATCACTGATGCACACAATTTCTGTTTCGCAGAGCCTTAGCAGATTGTGAGCTGCAATTGTCCAAGTTTTATCTCAGTTCGAGAATTAAACTACGAGATATAATTGATAGCAAACTATCAAGCAGTGAGCGTTTGACTAACGTGGCATACCACGGATCTATGGCAAGGCTACTTCTTTTATACAGTTTTACATTCACCAAAGTTACTGCCGAGGGCAATCTAGGCGTCCCTTTTTATGTGGACGACACTCAGATATAAGTGCCCATCAATCACTATCAGCTTTCCGGCATCTCAAGACCCTCAGCTTCCCAACAGCATTGCTGACGTTGGAATCGGATTACAGCAAGTTTTATTTAGTGAAATTTAATGATGGCAAAGGAAACCTACTGATAATTGGAAGAGCAAGTTATGTAAGCAAACTGGTAAGCCGGGATTATGTAAATCTGCTCTATCAGCAAATCTCCCTTAGCGTCTGCTCGGAATCTCAGTGTCCTCCTCCAAAATGACTTGTAACTGAATGAATACATTGCAGTACGAGTAATAAAGTGTGAATAGATCATCTCCACAGTAAAGTCGATCTACTTTCACCATGGTAGTATTACCAAAATTTTGGTTTCATTTGTTTAGGACTCCGGCGCCTAGGGGGTTATTAAATTTGTGACATCTGGGCTTGACATGTGTAAGTCGCTGCTTGTTGGTCTACCTCTTACTAATGTCGTAACATGCTTTCAGTTGGTGCAAAACTCGGTACACAGCTTTTTTTGTTGTCAACCTCGTAACTGCCATGCTGAAATTATGCTCACTGATCTGTCGTGGCTGCTTATTAAGTTAAGTAGCATAGAGACTTCAAGATCAAGTCACTTACCTGTAGGTTTCTTTTATTTCTTGCTCCGGCCTCCACATCTGAATTACTTTCGGCTCAGTCCTCTCGTCGGCCCAACTACTCTTCCAACTCTCATCTATCGCTTTTACCATTTACCAACTAAAAATTCCTGGGGGACCATCAATACCTATATTATGTTCCTAAAATATGGAACTTACTGCCGACTGACATTCCGTAATTACAAAGGTTGACGATTTTCAAATATAGACTGAATAGCTGTCTTTTAAAAATTGCCTTCTCTGTCCTAGAAGGTTTTGCTTGTATGCAGCTGTGGGTTAGGAAAACAAGCGCGTTCTTACTATGTTAGCAGTTTCATACTTATATACAGTGCCCAGTGCAGAGAAAACTGTCTTAAGTACTGAGCATACGTGCTACAGACTTGAAATGAAATGGTAGAAGAAGGGAAAACTTACCACGTACGTCATGTCATTTACTTTTTCCTGCTTACGGCCTTATAAGGATAACTGTTTTTTCATCTTATATGGATGCACGCTCTTTCACGCTGGAATGAGCTAGAGGCGTTGTAGTTAGTTGATAATTGATTATTGCTTTTCTCGTAGTAAACTGTGTGGCACCTGAATGAAGTGGACCAATTCTTACGCAGCTTTACAAAAGACTTACTTTTATTGTTAAGTCAGAAGCCGATTTGGTATTTTCAGACATGACAGTAAACCTTGCAATCAAAAAAGCAACCAGAGGCATAGTTTAAAGGGTGAAGTGAGTCTCATATATATCTATTTAGCTATACTCGGAGAGCGATAATATGTCCCGACACTACTAATAGTATATAAGCTTGTGACGTCATTTATGTATTTGCTACAGGATCTGACTGGAGCTGTCAAGAAGATCGCCGACTTCTTGAACAAAAATCTTGATGAGCAGACTATCAAAAAAATAGCTGACTCTTGCTCCATCACAGAGGCAAAGAAAATCAAGCCAATGTCACTGTTTGTTCGTAAAGGTTTGGATCTGCAGCTAGTTTATCCAAATAATGTCGCAGATAGATTATCCAATAAAATCTAGTTGGTAATGACGGCACTAATGGACGGCTCTATTGTTGTAGGGAACAGTGGAACATGGAAGAACGTCTTTACGGTTCACCAATTGGAGACCTTGGAACGCAAGGTGGCAGAGTTGCAGCTGGATTTGACTTTTCGAGCTTAGCTTGCAGCATTCCACTTTCATGAAGTTTATTTCTAGTTAAAAGATGATGTCAAAGAATGCATGTTCTAATATTTAGCGTTAGGTTTGCATGACATAGCTGGAAAGTAGTTTTGTGTGTTGTTCTACTTAACCCTATATAACATAAAGTACTTGATGGCTTATATGGAATTCGTCGTGCCGAACCAAGCTAAAAAGTCAATATAAATCTTTTGAACAGAATATGATCACGGTGGTGGGTTTCCTACCAACCGCTTATCAGAAAGAGTAGCTGCCAGTGTCAGCTGACTTGAAACCCTCCCCTACTCATTAGTAACTTGCAGGTAACTGATTATGCTGACGAATAGTAGCGTTTCCTTGAAATAGGGCTTTGCAAAAAGTCAAGCACGGTTCTGGAAGTTATATTATGTCCTCAGTATTTAATGAAGTAGTTCAACTGGTCAGAAGTGAATGCAGCAGCCTCCGAAATTGAAACTCAAGGAGCCGCTCGTTGGAATTAGATTACTGCACATTCTGGAGCAATGTTAGCCTTCATCGCCACTGGGATGATTCCTCAGCAGCAAATGCTTTTGTCCCAGCACTGCTCACTGAGAAAAAGCTGATTTTAAGAACACAACTTGTAAATAATTTTAGAATGAACCTCCTGCTCCTTCCGCAAAGTAATAGACCAGACTGCGGTTTGGTTCAATGAAATAGATCATGGCGTTTTGTATTCTTCTGGATAATCTTTACCTATTGCACAAATGTACTCTCATGAAAATGGCGTCCAACCTCTTAGCAAAGCCGATGACGATTCACATTCAAGAAGCAAATTAACTTCCCCGGCTGAAGGTTGCTGGGTCAAGTTGTCGAATTTCACTATTAAAACCCATGAATATAATTTCTAATTTGATTCACGTATATTCATGGAACAATGCAAGCGTACACGGGCACATGCTTCTCCAGAATCTCGGTTTGCTCTGTGGCTTGCCACTCTGAAGCTATAACAGCAAATTACAGAGGCAATTTCATTGGTGGGCGACGCTTTATTTTTAATAATAATAATAATAAATCACTTGATAAAGCGCCCTCAGAGAACTTAATCTTTCTCTAGGCGCTTTACATTTGCTGTAAAGTGAAATGTAATTGAGTGGTAAGTAAAATCAGGCTTAAAAACAAACGAAATGAATTATATGGTTAGGGGTGACATGCACAGGGTCAGCATGCTAAGGTGGTTAGTGGCAGCATGCACAGTGTCAGCACGCATAAACACATCAAGGACGAATAACAGGGACCAACTAAATGCTATCCTAAATAGGTGTGTTTTTAGGTTCCTTTTAAAGGTGGTCAGGTCAGGGGATGTTCTGACGCAGGTCGGGAGGGAGTTTCAGGCTGTGGGAGCACACGAACTAACTTTTGGATCAGCTGCTTTTATTGTGAGATTTTCTAATAGTCCTACTACATTTCCAACAATACTTCCGGTTGCACTGCCCTGCAGATCATAAATATAGACTAGCTCAGCTAGTTGATTTGTATTTTTTCCGAGATCAAAATGATATTTCCATTAACCCGGACATTTAACTTAAGCTGTGCATCACACAAGTTGTTCAATACGAGATATATTTCGATATGTACAACTAATTTATCTATGCTAGAACCTCTGTACTATCAACACTGCAATTAAACATATTCCAGGTGGAAAAAGTCACACCAAGCTAAACCAGACGGATTGTGGCAGATAATTATTATTCGTGATTACACAGCTGTTAGATCGTTTAGGGTGGGAGCTATATAAAACGCAGGCACTCGGAGATAAGCTGGTAGTTTTAATAGAATATTTCGCTTCGGCATTTGAGCTTATTGAAGCTTATGGCCACGGAGCCACTGGTGGACGTCATGGCCACTGTTTAACGCCCTAAAGGTTCGATACTCTCACGCAGATTTGTCTACGACATGAATATAGACTTAATATGCCAAGGAAGGGCAACTAGATACTATCAATTACAAAGTTCTTCTGGAGGACCTCTCATCTCGTCTGGGCATCACTGGTAGTGCTCTGGAACGGTTCAAGACTAATCTAAGTGGGAGACTCCAGAGTATTGACGTGATAAGACAAAGATCGACCGAGGCACTTGTGAAATATGGGATTCCTCAGGGCTTCGTGCATGGTCCGGTTCTTTTCACTGTCCTTACTCTCCCTCTAGCTGAAGTGATTGCCAAGCTCATTCGAGACTTTCACCTCTCTGAGGACGACACACAGCTGTGCCTTTTCTTTGATCCCTTCCAGACTTCGAGCAACTTAAATTCTCTCAATTCACTTAGTGCATGTATTGATGACATCCACACACGGATGGTAGCAAATTGTCTAAAACTAAACGATAATCAGACTAACTTATTAGTTATGGGCAAACCCACTGGGATTCAGAAATTAGAGAGGCTGACGTTTAAGATTGACTCTGCCTCCATATCTCCCGTTGAATCAGCTCGAAATCTAGGTGTCATGTTTCAAAGTGATCTCTCGTTCAATGACCACATCAGCTATACCGTAAATTCTGCCTACTTTCTGCTACATAACATTGCTAAAATTCGGGATTGTCTAGATAAAGAAACCCTGTCATAGTTGGTCCATGCATTCGAAATATCCCGTCTCGACTTCTGCAACTCACTGCTTATTGGCCTACCAGCATGTGCGATCAGGCGATTGCAGCTGGTGCAAAACTCTTCAGCTAGTCTATTGTGTCGTGAGCGTTGCAGTCGCCACATCACACCACTTCTCGCCGACCTGCACTGGCTCCCAGTCACGCAACGGATTGACTTGAAGGTTTTGTCGCTCACTTTTAGGTCTCTTCATTCTTCGGCTCCAGCCTATCTATCGGATCTCCTCCAACACCAGGTCAAGCACCGTGCCACCCGCTTTACGGAGTCCAACAGTCTACCAATACCTCGTACAAACCTCGAATCCTTTGGAGACCTTGCACTTAGTTCGTATGCTCCCAAAGCCTGGAACTCCCTCCCGACCTGCGCCAGAACATCTCTAACTTAACCACATTTAAAAAGAACTTAAAAGCACACTGATTTAAGACAGCATTTAGTGGGTCCCTGTGATTCGTCCTTAATGCGTTTATGCGTGCTGACACTGTGCCTGGTGCCACTAAGCACATTTCCATGCTGACCCTGTGCAGGTCACCCCTAACCACTTTATTCATGTTTTTTTTTTATTAAGCATGATATTACTCATCATTCAATAGCATTTACCTTTCCAGCAAATGATAATCGCCTAGAAAGAGATTAATTTCTCTGAGGGAGCTTCAGCAAGAGCTTTATTATTATTATTATTACTGAACATTTAGATCAAGGGGCTGGATGGAGTTTAGTCCTGTGGGGTTGTTAATTAATGGGGATACGAGTCCAGAGAGGATGCTGCTACGTAAGAAATGAAATTTCTCTTTTGTCGTTCATCTGGCTAACCAAGAAGACAAGGAAGCGATTGGCTAGATCACCACTGGGATCAGTAGTAAGTAGGTTAACTGGTAGGATTCAAGGAAATAGCCTGTGACAGCTATAACCATCTTTGGCAACATATTGTTTTATACAAAATAGAAGGAGCCTATGCTAGGATTCATTGGTACGATCTAGAGTGGTATAAGTATTTCTTTCGCTGGACAGTGAATTAATATCTTTTGTATGCATATCCTGCCTATTACAATGTTTGTCATTATGTTCCTTAGCGTTATCCTTCTAACAAGACGTAACTTTTGCACTTTTCACCAGATATTCATAGTTAGCTCTTCTTATTTCTGCTAGCCCGTGCTTAGCAATCGACAAAATGCAAAGCATTGACAATATTCTGATTCTGGGATGGCTAGACCTGTGATACCTTGTTCAGCAGCAAGTGCTGCGAAAGATGTGCGATCAAAGCGAACATGAATGTATGAGTGTAGTTTGGCAGTCAAGTCACCTTTAGCATGTGCTCAGCAGCACTACTGGTCTCTAATAACTGCTCAATGTCGCCGTGCAACGGTAGGTTAAACACTGTCGATGAGGAGATGTAGTGCTCACCAAAATCTTGACCACCGTGCGTCTCCTCGGCTCCACCACCAGTGAAGTTTTACAGTTCAGACCCAGGCTTGACAATACCTGTCGCTCATTAAAAAGGTTCCGGCATGATCTTCTTTGTTTACCATCAATTTTGTTGTTCAGCTTGCAATAATCCATCAGCAAATTGATAACTTCACTGTCCAAATCGAAAAAGAGAGAAATTTCAGGAGGCTGCTCCTACAGGCCACACGTAGCCAAGGCCGGCTGGGGCTTCTGTGCATATCAATGACGGTTATATGGACAATGAAAAGTTGCTTGATCAAGGCGTGCAGACCAATTTTCAGATCGTTCTGATTAGATGGACCGTCAGAACCTGTTTCACGACGATTGGCTATTGAACAGCTGAAATTCTTTGGAATAGCAACTATGTCATCGTGCTAACGATCGGTGCACAGTTCAATTAAGTTCTGTAATTCTACGTGTTTCATATACTTTATACGGTTTTTGTCGCGAAATATTGCCTATAAGATTACCTTGCCACCTACAATGGCTATCCATTGAGTTTCAAGTGCATGCGACGTCGTGTGAGAAGTACAATTCTCTTACCCATTCTCAATTCAGCCAAGTGGTGGCCGACGAGTTGCATATCGAACACTCTAGCAGTTGATCTTGTAAATGCCAATTGTTAACCCATGCTTACGACTGAAGCAGTGTCGGATAAATACTCTCTAGCTTAAATGTTATGTAGTTATTTAACAATTAATAACCACTTAAGGTTTCCCTGTTACTGAGCCTGCTTTTTCTGAGTAGAAAGGTACTCTTTATTGTTGGTTAGCTGCGATATGAAATCATCCATTTTTATTAATTGGTAAAGGAAGTAAGTAAAGCTCGGCTGAAACGTGAACATGCTGAAGGTAATAGGGGTAACTAAAAGGCCATAGTAGCATCTTATCCGTCCACCCTTTGGCAGAACTACTTGCAACAGGAAATCGAGTTAGCGATCAGTCAATGGTGTTTAAAGAGGCCTAAAACGTGTACATGTGTGCATGAAAAGAATATCACGTGCTTTATGTCATTTTTCCTTACTGACAAAGGTGGATCAAATTTTTAGTGTATTGGGATTTTCGTAAGCAGTGTCCTAAATTTGGATTAAGTAGAGCTGGCTTATAAAGTGATGTTGGCTCAGTGGTCAGTACAGTAGGCCCTTATTAAAAGTAAAAATGCCTCAACAATTTCATTAGACCTTTTCTAAGTGTCTGTATGCCATAGCTTTTTATGGTTTTGTAATCCTTAATTGCCGGAGGGACACATGTATAACATTAACATTAGAGGTTTCATTATTGTGCAGGACATTGATGAAAAAGTGCGTTAACAATATTTGGTTTTAGCAACTCCACAGCATTGGAAACTTGCCAAACTCTTGGTTTACGAATCAATCTGCAAGCCTTAATCAAAATTGCTAATGGACCTAGCTTGGAGCATTTTAGCAATGTCAGCCGCGGTTGAATGGTTTGGAGAATTAATTGCGTTCCTTTTAAAAAAATTGCCTGATTTCCATCATTGGTTTTCAAATTTAATTTACCTACTATGAGGACAAATTAAGCAAGTCTTTTCTCGTACGGATATTCTGATGATACAAACGAGCTCAGTTCAATGTCAAAGGCAATGATTAGCAAGAGTGGCACCTCATAAAAGAATGACTAGGCCTCGTATTAAGACTCAACTAGCACGGTTAGTACTGGTATGCGTGAATTCAATAAGAGAGAATAATTATCCACATTTTCGTTGGAAACCGGCTCCGGACTCTATAACATTACTTTACACTAGAGAAATGACAACTATCGAATAGATTTTGGGTGTTTCGTTGATTATTGTACGATATGATGGCGAACTAGGTTCAGCACTACAATTACCTAACGGGTTAAGTACTACTATTACCCGATCTATTGACGCTGTGTACAAACACATAAGCATGACACTTGTCTTCGTATTTTCCTGTGTCTTTCCGTCGGCAGAAAGGGACTGCCTTCTCCAGTAAGGTTATATTTGGGTACATGTAAGTTAGCTTAGGATTATTTTGAAATTCTTCCTGATCTGTAACTGCTGAATTCACGGTCAAAGAGTCGCATCTATGACAAGTTAAAACCATTGTAGCTAAATTCAGAATCCGAGGTCACTCAAATCACTTTCTGGTTGGCTGAGTCATTCCAAAAGCCCTGTTTCTGACATTCCATCAGCATTCCAACTTCTTTAAGATTATAAGGCCTTGGTGTGAGAATATATGGCCATCTGCTTGGTATTTTATTTAAAAGTAGCACACAGTAATTCAACTTCATTCAAAGCAGAAATGTGAAATGCAAAAGCTAATTATTCTGGCAAAGTAAGACCATCAATTGTGTAATCGTCTCTATCTAACCGTGGACTGAACCTAAATAAAATTTATAGTTAATTAAACTTTTAATATTAATTATTATTATTATTATTATGCACTCGATGAAGCGCCCTTAGAGAACTCACTCTTTTTCTAGGCGCTTTACATTTGCTGCAAAGGCAAATGCAGTTGAACGGTGAGTAATAACATGCTTCATAAACACGAATAACATGGTCAGGGGTGACATGCACAGGGTCAGCATGCAAATGTGGTTAGTGGCACCATGCACAGTGTCAGTACGCATAAGAACATGAAGGACGAATCGCAGGACCCACTAAGGGCTGTCCTGAATTGGTGTGTCTTGAAGTTCTTTTTAAATGTAGTCAAGTCAGGGGATGTTCTGATGCAAGTCCGGAGCGAGTTCCAGGCTTTAGGAGCATAGAAATTAAAATGAGTATGGTCTGGGAACCTGCATTGTCGCATTTGATTATAATAACCCGTGCTGATTACTCGCATTAGAAGCTTATCTAGTTCTCAGGGCTTTTAGAATTTTAATTCCAACCTTTGGGATTGCAGCTTTGCACCTGGTAGTTGACCAGATGGATCAAAACGAGCTCAATATTGACCTTCTAATTAAGTCTTTCGACCGAAGAAATGTTTACAGCTCTGGTGGGTGACTGCCAGTATGCTTACAGCCGGCACCGTTTGATTTGCCGAGTTTTAGCTTTTGCAAATATTTAGATTCGAAGCGAGATAAAGACATTCTGTCAGGCCTGCCAATCAATTAATGCAACCCCCTCCCGATTCCAGTCTCTTGCTGCGAATAATCTCGACCGTTGCTTCACGTGTATATGCTGCCATTAGAGGGCTAATGTGGAAACATGATCTACGGGAGAAAACTGCATCTGTTTTATGTGGAATATGGCGGTTGCCTGGGTGCAAAATAGGTGACAAAGTTTAGTTGGGAAAAAATACCAACTTGAAACTATGCATCACTTTATTTCATTTCCCAAGCAGGTGCTACTCAACATCCGGCCTCTAATTATAGCTTCTATTTCTTCAAGATGTATTTTGCGAGCGCATCTCCTGTTGAATGTGCACGAAATATAGATTTCATGTTCCAAACTGACCATTTAACAGACGATCGCGTGAGCTTCACAGACGAGCCTGCTTACTTTTAGCTACATAAAATTGCATAAATTCGGCATTGTAAAGACAAGGATACAACATCTAAATTCGCCAATGCATTTTTGACATCCCGCCTTTACTTATAGAACTTACTGCTTTCTAGCTAACCACCCGCCCAATTAAGCGCCTAAACCTAGTGCAAAACTCTGCAGATCGGCTTGCCTGTCGTCAGCGTCGCATTTGAAACACATAACACCACTTCTTGATGACCAGTTAAGTGAAACATGAACTTGAGGGTTTTATCAATCACTCTTAGGTCCCTTCGTCATTTTAATCCAGCCTACCTAGCATTCCCCTATCAAGCTTAGCATCATACCACCCACTTTACGGAATCGAATCACTTACTTATATCTCGTACAAACCTATAATTAATTGAAGACCGTGCCTTTGGTTTGAATGCTCCCAAATGAACCCCTTTTGGACTTACTTCATTACATCCCCTGAATTGACCACATTTAAAAACAAAATAAAGCCCATCTATTCTCGCAGCTTTTAGGGCCCCCCCCCCCGCCGCACTTCATAATTTATGTACTTATGCGTGCTGAGTTTATGCATTCTGCCACTAACCATACTTTCATGCTGACCCTGTGCAATTTACCCCTAACCAAGTTATTCTTGTTATTTATTGAGCATTTAACAACTTAAGATGTGATCTTTCTCTTTTAACAGAGCATTTGAAATGCCTTTGAAGGGATTGAGTTCTCCGAGGGTTAATAATAATAATGTTATTATAATTCATTAATATAGTGCCCCAAGAAAACTTAATTTCTATTCAGGCGCTTCACATATGCCTCGTGGCTCGAGCCCACAACCTCAGTCAGACCTTGGTCGGGGCGAGCATCTTAACCGCTAGACAAAACCAGCTCGGCGGTCATATCACATTTATTATAAATGCTATTATAATTATTTATGGACTTCCATCCTTATACATTTGTATAACGTGGCATATATCCTGATAAACGCCTTACAGTAGTTTGGTTGTCTGACACCACTGCTGTCTCCAACTGCTTTAGTCCTCAAGTAATTATCAGGAATTATTGATAGCCATTTATTGGGACCTCAGTTGCTTGCATAACAGAACTGATGCTTATGCAGAGCATTACATTGGACGCTACCTTGGTACGGCTCGCCACTTACTGACACTTGCAAGCACAACTGTTCACGGATTCCACGGTCACCAGGTTCGTCTTGTCCAGTTCTCAACTAGACGTTTAGCATTCGTCAGCGGGATGACGTTTCCATAGATTTGCATGCAGTGCTCGCTGATGCTAAAGGGATCAATAATTTAAAATACCGGCGGAGTTTCACATACCGAATAGCAAGAAAGCCTTGCATGCCGTGGTAGTTTTTTACAGTTGTCAAGGTGCTCGGCGTTTTAATGACCAATGCCAGGGTGAATTTATTTTATGATTAAGGTAAAGAGCTTGAACCCCGAGATGTACGGAAAGCACCTGAATACATATAAAGTTTTTTTAGGGCATTATAGGATCACAAAAGAGTCCTGTCATTGCAAATGAATTATTTAAGCATTGCACGACATGGCAAGAGTAAAACTAACTCAAAAGTATAATGCTGCTTTATACTTCTCTCTTGACTTATTTCTTATTGCTGCCATTGATTACGTGTCAAATCGGTTTCAAGTTACAAGGTGTGTTTAGGAGATTTTATTGACAAGTCTTTCTGTTTTCATTAGATCCGCAGTTCTTGGCGTCTTTTCAGCTTATTTTTCTTTATTCGCATCGTTGCCGAAGTAATCACCGCTGAAAAGTCTAAAAAAATTCAGGCAATACTTGATGGCAGCTCAACATTTGAAATCCCTTCGTGCATGCAGTTATCATCGAAACAAAGGCTGCCTTCCTGACATAATTACTAGAGCCATTTTAGAATAAATACAAGTTTGAATGATTTCAGCTGCTCAATATAAATTCCATATGTATGGCAGTTTTCAAATCACGGAGTTGAAGATTATGATGAGCTCGCAATGTAATCGGGTAAAGCTGTATCATTTGTCGACCCTGAGGGTTTAAGCAATACACATGCTTCTATATACCTAGTTTTAATCACGACGTGGTCAATGAATAGCAGCTTGAATTCACTCGTGTGACCGAAGCAAAAAAATATTATAAATCTCGTGCATGAAACAGCATCGTCACGCTGTTGTTTTTGTTCGCCACCTACCTGTGAGTGGGGCCCATACGGAATGTCCGGCCTAAGCTTATTCGCTTCATTTTCTCAGTTAGTCGGAGTCTCTTTGTCAGTCAAAGCTCTCACTTTGAATAACGGTAAACTGTGTCTTCCATCCACAAACGATACCTAAACGTTCATAGTCATTTTTGTTAGCTTCATCGTGCAATCTTTAGATAAACCTAATCCAAGCTAAAAGCAGCTAAAGAAATTTCAGAAAGCGTTTCTGATATTCTTTATCTGCATGTGCAGCTAGATCACAGGCGGTTGAGCTACACTAATTATAGTGAAAATCACTGTGTTACGTAGAATGTAAAGCTAGCCAAAGTTTACTTTCTATATCTTTGTAATGTTCACTATTTTTCTAGCTGAGAGGCTACTGGCTTGCATATTTAATCACCCCGGAAGGTCGTTTCTAAATGCGGAGGCTGGCCGGCCAGCCAATTGCTATAGGAAAGCGATGGTTCCACCCTAACAAATAAAAACTATGTCCTGCTAAAGAGTAAAATCTCTGGAATTCGACTCTCCGTGAAACTTTTTGATCATATTGTAAGGTTGAATATATATCGTGTGCACTCATACAAATAACATGAAGAGCCTAAAGAAAAATTAGCTGTCCCATTCCTACACTTAAAGACAGTTGGCGACAGAAGCTATAGCTCTGCAGGTCCTAGACTGTGGAACTCGCTTCCACAATTCTTACGCAACGACATCTACTCTCCAACTGCCGACCATGGCACATCTTTTTCAGCCGTCCTGAGCTGCTACTTCTATGCTGCTCACTACCTCAACTGCTCTCCTGACTCTGCTATGCATCTCACTTTCTCTTTGTTGTCTGAGACGAAGTCTGTTGGCTACCGAATGCGTACCGAAAGCCTCTTAGGCTGTGAGTGGGCTATACAAAACTCTCCTGCTTAACACCCACATGGTCTTTATGACTTAGTGGAGTTACCGATGGAGATACATACATACATACATACAAGGATGAATGAAAATTAACTGATGCGATCGCTTTTTGTCTTGCCCTACATTAATTGTACTGCACTTATATCAATAATTTACATTTATTAACGACTAATAACAGAGTGGCGAAAAGATGCCGGGCGCATTAGGCAATTAGCCAGAGCATTTATCACAGTACCGGCTACGTAAGTATCAGGAGAGCTTTAACCAAATACTCCTATGTGCAGCAGCTGCTGCTTTTCGGTCGGCTTTAAACAGATTTGAGATTCTGGGATAGCAGTTATACAAATTCATGGCATCCATATGCAATTGTCTCACTGACTCTTTACGAGCTGTGAACTTCGCCTTTAATTTATTCTGTTTTAGCAAACGAGTTTACTTCAGCTTCACTGTTATCCAATTAGGTTGTTAAGGCTTCAGTAATTAACCCTACCAATGCCTTGCTTTTGAGGTTTGGGGAGAAATTTAGATCTATTTTGACAAAAACTAAGAACTCTGTGCTAGGTCCGGTTCTTTTCACGGTTTATACTCTTCCTCTTGCTGATGTGATTGCCAAACACAATCTAGGCTTTCACTTCTATGCGGATGACACTCAGTTGTACCTTTGCTTTGATGCCTCCCAGCCTTCGAGCACCTCAAATTCTCTAAACTCAGTTGCTGCATGCATTGATGACATCCGCACATGGATGGCTGCAAATTTTCTAAAACTAAACGATGATAAAACTAACTTACTAGTTATGGGCAAACCCAGTGTGATTCAGAGATTGGAAAGGCTGACTTTCAAAATTAGCTCAGCCAGCATATCTCCAATTAAATCAGCTCAAAATCTAGGTATCATATTCCGATGCCACCTCTCGTTAGACGACCACATCAGCTCCACAGTCAAATCTGCTCATGAAATTGCTTAAGTTAGGGCTTGTTTAGATAAGGATACCACGTCCAAGTTGGTCTATGCATTCGTAACATCCCGTCTCGACTTCTGCAACTCACTGCTTACTGGCCTACCAGCATGTGCGATCAGGCGATTGGAGTTGGTGCAAAACTCTGCAGCTAGGCTTGTCTGTCGTGAGCGTCGCAGTTGCCAAATTACTCCACTTCTTGCCAACCTGCACTGGCTACCAGTCAAGCAACGGATTGACTTCAAGGTTTTGTCGCTGACTTTTAGGTTCCTTCATTCTGTGGCTCCAGCCTATCTTTCAGATATACTACCCCATTAGGCCAAGCATCGTACCACCCGCTTTTTGGAATCCAACAGTATGGAAATACCTTTGGAGACTGTGCATTTAGCTCGTATGCTCCCAAAGCCTGGAACTCCCGCCCGACTTGCGTCAGAACATTCCATGACTTGACCATATTTAAAAGAAACTTAAAAACACACCTATTTAGGACAGCATTTATTGGGTCCCTGCGATTCGTCCTTGATGTGCTTATGCGTGCTGACACTGTGCGTGCTGCCACTAACCACATTTGCATGCTGACCTTGTGCATGTCACCCCTAACCATATTACTCATTTTGTTTGTTTGTTTTTCAAGCATGATTTTACTTACTATTCAATTGCATATCACTTTGCAGCAAATGTAAAGCGCCTAGAAAGAGATTGAGTTCTCTGAAGGTGCTTTATCAAGTGCAATATTATTATTATTATTATTAAGAAGACTTTGAAGTTCTCAAGGCTACGTAGGTAGTCAAATTAACATGAACCCTAAAATTTCAATGCAGCGACTAAGGCTTATAGACCTCTCTGTTCACACATTTTCGTGAAATTACTGCAAAAACATGAAAGCACTTGGGTTTTTACTGGTCAACAATATGGCCCTACGAGTATTTAAAGAGCTACCAGTGACAATTACTTAGTCTATTATCGGTACTCAGAAAAACGAAACCCTCGGAAAGACTTGAGCTGATCTTGATTTAGGCTTAGTTTTACAGGCTAGGCACGTACTTGCACATTTGGCGTTATTTTCGCTTTGGGCTTGTGAAATGTCTGCTGTGCAAATAGGCTAAACTGGATGCAGTCTCTCCCTACTACGTCAGGTCCGACTGAATTGAGCTTAGTAATCAAGGATATCGGCTGAAAAATTACTCGCCACTTTATTTACTAGTTTTATGCCTAACGTCGATTGAGGGCACATACGTCATCTGGAATAACTGCGTATGATGGTACTTCGATGCAAATTCGGGGTCGAACCAATAAGTATTTTGGCGCTCTTGTGGCTTATATCAGGGACCATGGTTAGCTGCATTATCAGAATAGAAGTGTTCTATGAAAGTATGAGGCGGAATATATTTTTCTAGATGGAACTGTTAGCTAATTACTCGATGTTAAGGCTGCCTACGCAAGAGCTTGTTTTAAGCAGGTAGGCATAATAAGTGAGGACAGTGGATCGAAGGGTCAAAGGGGCAAAGGGTTCTAGAAGCGATGAAAAGCATTACGAAGCTGCAGCATTCTAGCGATGGCTCTGACCTCTGGTAAGACATAACATATAAGTGACCATCCTTGCGAAAATACGGATTTCCGCCCAGGGTGCATTCCAATTGGCCCCACCGCCAAGGCTTGATGAGAGGTAAATTAGAAACCCTAAATACTACGTCCCATAGGCGGAGGTCTATAGCAACCCTGAGATATCGTCCAAGAGATTCAGTTCTCTAAGAGGGCTATCTAAACGTATTATTTTTTATCACTATCGATATAATTTTCCGAGGAATTTCTATTGCAAATCACAGACCACTCTCTCAAGACTTTGTAATAATGCTAGTATTCAAAGATTAGCTTATTCAATGACAAACTAGTGATGAATGCAACGCAAGCAACAGCACCAGATCAAAAAGCAAATCATTAAGAGGGAGTAGATAGCACGAAAGACCGATAGATGAAGCTAGCAGAGGTCAAATAAAGCTAATTAAGCTTACTAAAGCAATGAAAATTCGCAGCAACAACTATTCCTTTCCTTGTGGTGGCGAGCTCGGGCTGGCTGCTATCCCAGCTTTACACGTGCACGATTCCGCTTTGACATCAATGTGCTTGCTCACAATTCTTTGCCGAGAAACTTCGTAATAGTTAGAACGGATCTTCTGAGATCCTATGTGATAAAAGGGAATAAATTGAGATTCGAATATTTTACAATACGCATTTCATCACAAGCAATATGCTTGACTAAACGATGTTAAAAGCAAAGCCTAATGAAAAGTCTTCAATAACAATCTTTAAATTTCTCTTAGTTTAACTTTCTTTTAACTTATCATCAGTGTACAGCACTTAAAAAGTAAACGTAAACTACTTTCTGATTCTGATATAGCTAGCTACACTTTCTTTTTTATTTTGAATGGTAAAGAGCACAAGCCTCACTACAGAAATATACCATCAGCCATGTACAAGTGATACCATTTGATGAAATTCAAACTTTTCAAAACAAGCAGACTTAATTATGCACTGCAGAAACTCTTCATGCAATAGCATCTACAACAGCGGTTCTCAACCTGGGGGTCGCTACCCCTTTGTGGGTTCGAACGACCCCTTCACATGGGTCAAGTAAGACGATCGAAAAGCACGCATTTCCACGTTTTGCACACAATATATTTATGGTTAGGGGTCACCACAACAACAGGAACTATAATAAAAGGTCGCGGCATAACCAAGGTTGACAACTAATTATTTACAAGAAAGCTTGGGTCTAATCAGCACTAGAAACTTCTGAATATAGTACTGTAAATCTATTTGTAATGGGACCACTGAAAAGTCTAACTTTTCCTATGTTCAACTGGTGGTTATTTTGCCGTCGCGAGGTAAGGAGAAATACTTACGGTCAAAGGATGCAAGGGAAATTGAGGCCCCTCGCCTGCCTATCAACTAGTGTATGCATCGAGTTGAAAGGTGCAAGTACAGCACCGCCTTAGAGCCAGCGAGTAGCACCTAAGCCTGCTAGTATAAAAAATCCCGGATACACGATGCGATTCACGTGCACATTGAAGTGAACAGGTAATGCCTGAGAAACTTTGCAACTGAACAATTGCTAGAGCTTGGCAAGACCCAAGCTAAAGCAACCCTTGTGAAGCATTCAACACATGCAACTGAACTAGCAGATCGGAAAATTACTTTAAATTACTGTTCGTCACGTAATTGTTAGCTAGTTCATGGAATGTTTAGAGTGCAGTTGTTCTTTTAAAAAAGACTTGTAGTGAAACAGAATGCTATTACTTACTCGCATGCACAGCCATCTCTGAAATCCCAGCAATGGTGAGAGCAAGAAAATCCAGCCGAAGGCAGATGCTATAGATTACACATCTTATGGATGTATTCTCCATCGAAACCCTTGACAACGAATACGTTTATCAGTTACCTTGGTTATTTTTCACAACGAAGGCTATCCTTTAACTCTTGACACTTCTGTAGACGCAGTCACGGCTCAGTAGCTCGAAGTCTAGGTTCTGACCAATTCCGAGAGTCCTCAAGTAATATTACTGAGTTAGTAGATTGCACCCAAGGAAATTCAAGGCTAGATATACTTGCTAAGCATTAGCTAGCCACCATGCTCTCTCTCTCTCTCTCTCTCTCTCTCTCTCTCTCTCTCTCTCTCTCTCTCTCTCTCTCTCTCTCTCTCTCTCTCTCTCTCTCTCTCTATCTCACGCCTATCTGCCTACAGAGCACCTTTCGGTTGTCAATTTTTATGGGAAGTTGAATCCAGTCAAGTAGATTTGTTTAGCAGGGAATTTTCTCTTCTCTATACACCTCTTTCATTCTTGTTTAGTAAAAAAGCAGAGTCTCGCGCTCAATCAAATATTCCTGATAGTACTAAAGTGCCGTGACCATGAGAAAAATTGACCTAAAAAATAGGCAACAGTGATCTAAAACTACAGAGAGCTTCCACAGGTAGCTTCCAAAGTGGCAAATGGTTAGATTTCCACTTTCATCATGCAAGTATGACTCAAGCACTAATACCCAAGGCAAAAGATGGTCCGACAATAATGCCTGGAAAACTAGAACTTAATTCCGAGCACTGACAGCAGCATCTCCGGGATCTCGGAGCACGTAGATTACCTGAAAAAAGGATGTAATAATGGCATTAGCTGGATGGTGTGTGACGGGAAAGAAAGCAGAAGACTCGCATTTTGTTGTTAAGGAAAGTTAAAATACAAATGACACTGTTTCTCAGGATCGCTTAAAGTCTTATGGTATTTTAATTGAATGACCTTCAAAGATATAGCATGCCAGAACTTAGTAGGAATTAGGATCAACTGTTCAGTTCCTCTAACCTAAGCTTTAACGTCCTGGACCTTCAGTGGCAGTACGTCAAATAGAGTGTTGGTGGCGATTACTCTTTGTGATTGCAGCTATTAGAGCTTCTGTAGTAGGACAGTGTCTCCGGCGGTGGCTGTTCTTGGAGCCTCGAGGACACACAGCTGGCACATGTGCCGGTAAACGAGACCCTACTTCATTATTCTCAACGGGCACATGTATGAGAGCCCAATAAATTGCTGCACGTGCTGAAAAATACAGCCTGCATTAGTCGCCTGACCCTAAGCCGCTTCAATGACAGCTATTGGCCGCAGTCGACACGTCTAAACCAGTGCCATGATACTCGAAAATTACAACAGCACAAGCAGCAGGCGCACACTACACTGCTCCAGATTGGGAGCAGTAAGCTTGAAACCACAAATTCACTATCTGATGAAAGAAATGTGTAAATTATCCTAGGATTACTTGTTTGTACGTGATTTTCAAGCGATACTGTAACTCACAGCTAGCTGGCCTACCGGCATGTGCAAATGTGAAGCGCCTAGAGGGAGATTAATTTCTCAGTAGGCGCTTTATCAAGTGCATTATTAGTAATATTGCAACTGGCAAAAACTCTGCAGCTACTCTTGTCGTGAGCGTCGCAGGTTCCACGTCACACCAATTATCGCCGACCTGCACTGGCTCCCATTTAAGCAACGGATTGACTTCAAGGTTTTGTTGCTCACTTTTAGGTCACTTCATTCTTTGGCTCCAGCGTATCTCTCGGATTTTACTCCCCCACTAGGCCGAGCATCGCACCACCCGCTTTTTGGAATCCGACTGTTTACTAATACCTCATACAAACCTCAAATCGTTTGGAAACCGTGCATTGAGTTCGTACACTCTTGAAGCCTGGACCTCTCTCCCGACTTGCGTCACAACACTTGACTTGACCACGTTAAAAACAACTTAAAACCACATCTATTTAGGACAGCATTTAGTGGGTCCCTGTAATTCGTCCTTCATGTGCTTATGCGTGCGGACACTGCATGATGCCACTAACCAATAGGTGCATGCTGTCCCTGTGTATGTTACTCCTAACCATGCTATTCATGTTGCTTAACGAGCATTATATTACTCACCATTTACTTGTATTTACCTTTGCAGAAAATGTAAAGTGCCTAGAAAGAGCTAGAGTTCTCTGAGGGCGCTTTATCATTTGCATTATAATAATTACAAATCTGAAAACACCAAGCACACGTGGCATTCTTAGCACGTACCTGTAAGTCATCATTTGCCAGTGGCTTGAATTCATATGCGTTTTAATCGACGTCACATCAAGCTGCTTGCAGTTCACCGTCATGGATAACCCTTAGAGCGATGTCAATTGCCCTGTGAGTACCTTCAAAATTCAACAGAATGTGATCATAGTTAATTAAACATTAAGAAAGACACCTACAACTACAGCATTGCATTGCCTGTGTCAGTTTGATTAGTACTTAGGCTGGCGGTACAAGCACAGGATGGCTGCACACACACATATACAGACAGAAACATACACACATCCACATACACAGAAGTGCGCACACAATGGCATGCACACATAGACATACACACACATGTGTAAAATAGTTGCGATTTAATCTGTTGTAAGCACAGAAATCTCACAGAAAAGTGAAATAGTGTTTCATATTTTGGTTTTTTTGGTCAGTTTTTGAAGCGTGTTACGTCCAACTTATGGACTCTCTATTCTAGTCGCTATATTTTCAATATGTGCGAGAAAACTTCCTAAAATAAAAAATAAGAAATGTTATTCATTGGTATCGCGCCCTATGAGAACCTAATCACTATTTAGGCGCTTTACAAGTGCCACGTTCCTCGAGCACACCACCTCGGCCAGACCTTGCTTTGGGTGAGACCTTAACCTTTGGGCGGAACCTGTGCAGAAAGCTATAGGGCGTGCTGTTTCCTTGCTGTGCGTAGCTCGGTTCCTATGTAGGCTATACACGTAGCACCCTCTCGGTTCCCAAATATCCTGTATCTGACATGTCAGAGATTTTTTTTAATTACACAATTTAAATCAATGTTTGGTCTGATAAGTAACTTTTTTCTGGTTCCAAGGTTTGTCGGGGCACGTTATGTGGAATTTGACGACCAAGGACGGGGCTCGAGCAACGTGGCATACGTGAAGTACCTTCATCGAGATGTGGATCATTTAAGGGTGCAAAATAACTATATATAAATTTGTCATATTTACCAATAACCTGTGACTATGAAGTGTTAAAATGCCCATTTTTCATTATTATATTTTGTATGCCAGTCACTCCTAACCATGTTATTCATGTTGCTTAACGAGCATTATATTACTCACCATTTACTTGTATTTACCTCTGCAGAAAATGTAAAGTGCCTAGAAAGAGCTTGAGTTCTCTGAGGGCGCTTTATCATTTTGTATGCCAACCTAAAATCAATGTATTTTCCAAGAAACGTAATGTGTCTCCATCGGTAACTCCACAAAGCCGTAAAGATTATGTGGATGTTACTTAGGAAAGTTTCGTATAGCCCACTAACAGCCTAAGCTGCTTTCGGCAGGCGTTCATTAGCAAACAGACTTCGTCACACGCAACAAAGAGAAAGTTTGAAGTATAGTACAGTCAGGAGAGCAACTAATGTAGTAAGAAGCATTGAAGTAGTATTTCAGGACCGCTGAAAATAATGAGCAATAGTCAGCAGCATGAGAATAGTTGTCATTGCGTAAGAATTGTGGGAGTAAGTTAAACAGTCTACGACCTGCAAAGCTAAAGCTTCTGTTACCAACAGTTTTAAAGTGGATGAATGGCAGAGCTCATTTATTGGCCACACAGGATCTGATAGAGAAAAGAGGCTGAAACTCATGCAGCAGTTCAGCTTGGTACGAAGGAGCTAAGCCGTGGCTGGCCTTATGGGCCGGCTCAAGAACTTTGCTCTATATCCATCGCTCAACCGCCATCCATCCTAGCTCTTTTAGCAAAGAAGACACATGCTAAAACCTCTAGGACTTGTAGACTAGCCTTGCAGCCTTATTATTATTCAGCTTTAGTGGCATAGTTGCCCTCTTTTGTAGCCCACGTAATTACAATTATGAAGCAGAGACACAACTAAGGAGATGGCTAAATTCTTTGCAAGCCACTGTGGAAGACCGCACCTAATTTTGGATAGGGATCTTTGTGGTGGCTAGCTATACAAGCAGTTTTCTGAGTAAAGCTTTAAAAATTGAGGTAGCCGTGGAAAACGACGCCTATATTTCGAGCACGTGGTGATATTCGCACGACAGCATCACCTATTAGAAATGTGACGCCTTTAAATCCAGCCCCATGCTTTGGGTGTCCTATGAGCAGCAGTTCAATTGTATTATCATTTAATTTCAGGAAGTTTTCCGACATCCAGGATCGAATATCGGCAAGGTAAGCATTCAGTTTCTAAGTTGCTGCAGCAGATTCTGACGGTTTGAATGACAAATACGACTAAGTACTGTCAGCGTAAAAGTAATACGCTATTCCATGGGCATTCATCACTTTGCCCAGTGGTTGTGTGTAAATGGAGAACAGCAAGGGACCGACTAAATACCCTTGAGAGAATCCACAGGTGACCCTTTTAGTGTGTGAGACCTGACCCCACACGACACGATTGAACACGATCAGACAAGTAGGATGCAAACCACGCCAGTGCTTCTTCTGCCAGACCGATCGTTGTTCTTAATCGTTCAAGCAGAACATCGTGATCAATGGCGTCGAAGGCAGGAGATATATCTAAAAGAGCTAGGGCACTGACATTCCCGTCCTTTTTGTCACGTAGAATGTCATTTTTAATACGGAGTAGAGCAGTTTCTGTGGAATGCTGCCTCTTGAACCCTGATTAAAACGTTTCTGAAATTTCATTCTTTTCAATATATTCAACCAGCTGCTTAGCGAATATTTTTTCAAGAATCTTTGACAAGAAAGGATGAAGGGAAACTGGGCGAGATTTAGCCAAAACCATGGTATCTAGTCGAGGCTCTTGAAGTATTAGTCTAACGATTGCCGATTTTAAGGATTTGGGGACAACCCCCTTTATCAAAGAACCTTTAAAATTTCCGGTAGTGAAATGGCTAAATGGTCTGACAGTGAAGACAACAGGGATGATAGTATAGGGTCTTCAGGAGACCAGCTCTGTTTGCTAGACCTTATTAAAGTAGCCGCATCTCATGCAGAAACCTCGCCAAACCTTTTAAGGAAGGTCTTAGGTTGTGAGTCCACGATTGCTTAAGTAGGAGATGGGCTCATGAAGGCACGAACGTGCACAATTAGATTTAGTAAAGAAGGCTGAAAACTTGTCAGCTGAGCTCTTAACGTCTGAGCAGTCAGACCTCACACTACAGGCCATTAAATGGCTTACTGTCTTATAAATCTGCTTCGGGTCCGACTGGCAAGAATTCAGCTTTCGAGTGTAAGAAGCCCTGGCTCTGTTTAGCTTCCGGGTGTAAACCCGGAGGAAGTCCTTGAAATTGACTGGATCTTCATCAGATCCTGATTTTGTCAAACGAAGTTTAATCCTGGGCTTAGCCATGCACAACTTTATTAGGTTTTTTAAATTAAAAGGAACCTTAGCGACTCTGTACACGGATAGAATAAACCTAAGCTTGCTTGTCAGGAGCACTCCTGAGTGTCACGTTCACTGCATCAGTGAGGGTATCGATGATGCCGGTTGAGTCTGAACGCAGATTAAGAAGACCTGCACCACAAACAGATTTCATAAGATTGTCTATGCCAATGTTTTGCTAGTTACGTTGCTTGTCAAGCTCGTAATTACTCTTCCGTACAAGAGAGCAGGAACAGTAAACGAAACCGAAAAATGATCTGAGAGGATCAGTGGTAAGAACTAACTAATCTATATCCTTCGGTTCACATTTAGTCAGTAAAAACCATTAAATAATTAATTAATATGTGGTTTCACTCCTAATTCATAACGAAACTGACTTGCCGAAATGTTTGATAAATCGTCCAATTGGTCCAATTTTGTGGATGTCTGCAATTCACTATTGCAAAAGAGCAATCAAAAACATTTAAACTCACTCACTTTTTCCTTTTGCAGTACTTAATGACGTCGTTTGAAATCATTAAATGCTATTAAAATCTAGTGCATTACTCACAATAAAATCTTCACGTTTCTCAAATATTTCTACATTTGCATATATGATATGAACTTGAGGTACATAAGTACAGCATTGAGGCTAAGATTTCATGGGAACCTGCCTGGGCGAGCTGCTCACAGTCCAAACTCTATGCTAAGGAGTCTTAAAGCACTGTCGACCATGAGCCAAAGCCATATGATTACCAAGTCTATTCACTACAACTAGACAACAACAGGAGTCCGATTTAATTCGAGTCGACGAAGCTAATGCAGCACTGAGCAGGTACCATTATTTCAAAGCTGGAGGCAGTGAAACGAGCTAACATAGTCACATGTAAACATATAAATAAATAAATACTTAAATATAAATGTGCAGCAAAATTATCAGCAACAGGTGACATTAGATGCGTGCAGTAGAAAGCACACAGAAAACGAAAGGAAATCTCGTGGGATTTAGAAAAATATCTTTATAACTATCGTGGATTATTTTGCTATGAAATACAAGGGCGGATCTCGGAAGTCACTACTAAGTCTAAAGTTTCAGCTGCATTGCTCGTGGCTCCTGAGGGCCGACGTTGCAGTACGATCTGTTAACCAGTACCTTTTTTATGAAGCCCGAATTATCTTGGCTGAGGCGTAGCAAGGGATGGGCAGGGGTACAGATGTTCCTGGTACTAAGGCCGAGGGGGAGCTAAATTCAAAGTAGATTGGGCATATCCTAAAAATAAATTGTGTAAGAATACC
The DNA here is from genome assembly GCA_009760855.2 of Cristatella mucedo. Classification (NCBI taxonomy): domain Eukaryota; kingdom Metazoa; phylum Bryozoa; class Phylactolaemata; family Cristatellidae; genus Cristatella; species Cristatella mucedo. The sequence continues at coordinate 2,267,668 of WPIO01000018.1, read as the reverse complement.
AATTTTGATTTCAAGAAAGTCATAGTTTAAATGGGCTGGAATATTTCTGACTGGGCTAGTTAGGCAGTTTTAAAGACTTAGGCCAACCTTAGACGCTTTGGTGGTGTACAGGCGAAGCCATGGAACTGCCGAGGGACCTTTAATCACCATGCATTCTGCAATGGCACTCTAAGTAATTTAGTTGCTTTCCGTGACCTCGATCTTGAAGTCTATTGTTCGAATGCTATGGCATGCGATCCTTTTTTAGCCGCTGCAAGTGGTGTTGATAGCCGTAAAAGCTTTTCTGTCGATGAAAATGCCGTTGAATCAGCTAGTATTACTTTTATTTTTTAGTCGGCTGGCGCTCTCAGATCGACAAGCCGTTCACACCTCCGTCCTCATTCCAACTGCCTTTCGGTCCGCTTGCCTCATCCTGACTGGCACAGGCAGGCTGCTTCACGTTAAATGCGATCCTGGACTGCTAGTGTGCGTCAAGAGCGATCCAGAGTCCCATAGCTGAGTGCCGTAACTCCGTTAGACCGCAAGCTATGCTTACTTCACTGGCCGTGCGACGACAACGCAGCACTCATGTCTGGCTAGTTGTCAGATTTTCAAAAGAGGATAATATCCTGCAGCGAGACGGTAATTGTGTACACTGCAATAACCACAATTTGAACCTGGCAGGATTTCATGCTGCAAGTCAAATACGAGTTTTAATAACCATTTTTGGAACAATAGAGAGCGTCCGCTTGTTCATGGAGAGATTTATTCTCATGGGGGGGGAGAATTAAAGAAAGTCTAAGCCTTCACAACAGACGAACGTGACTAGGCAACCAGGTTGAGCAGAAGAGCAGAGGCTTTGAAAGCTATCAATGATGGATTGAAGAGCATTAGAGGTCTTTTGGAACAACTCTTTGAGGACACGTGTAGAACCCTTCAAACAATAAACGATGCAGGCAGTCCTCTACCTTTTATTTTAAACTTTAACTTTGTCGATCCGCTGTGAGTTTTTAAGACTTCGAGAAGATCAGTGCCAAGAATCCCTACTACATGCTAAGCAAGATGTGAAGTGACGGGACTTACCGTTGAACAAAGAATCCATCGATGAACACAGATGCCAGGAGAACTCTCATGGTATTCTCTCAAGATGTTGGTCTTACGGCAGACGACATTTCAAAAATTGGGCCGAATAGCGAAGACTATCTCAGACGGGTAATTATATTTAGGTTTTCTCGGCTCACAGATGTTGATGCCAAAGTTGGTTTCTTGTTGGAAGTTGCAAATAATTTGAAGAAACTTAACCTAATCAAACTCCGAAAGCAATGTTTAGATATTGGAGGTTTTTATCGTTGGGACATTAATAGGATGGAGTTTTTAAACTAAATTTGTGATTGTAAAATGCTTATTGCCAGACCTTACGACTTGGCGCTAAAGGCACCACTCAAGCTCGTGTCTTTCATTGCCAGTTATGAAGTAGATGAATTTAGTCATTTGGGAGTTGCCTAGCAAGTCATTCTGAACTTTGACCTAATAAGTGCCAGTTGTGAACATTTCCTTGACAAGCTGAATAAAAATGCTAATAAATTTGTATTGTGCCATTACAGAGGTTAATCTCATTCTAAGCGATTTGCATATGCCGTACAGATAGCATTACCATATAATGAATGGGTGTTAACAGCCTCAAATAGTAGCCATGGTGTAATCACGTACATGCACAATCACAAAGACCGACCGAATTCGATAGATATTCCTCTCCTATCTGATAGATTAATGGGGCAAGATCGACTATCTGATTGTGCCTTGTTAAGCATAGACAAAGGAACACCAGAAGATATTGACTTTCAAGCTGCAATAGACCAGTGTGCCTCGTTCAAAACGAGACACAATACACCTATAATAACGCTGAGATAGCGACCTTGTATCTGCACTAAAGTTAATAAAACTAACTTTCTTGATACGATGTGCCTGCTGCCACGTGCTTTTATACAGCAATCATTTATTGAAAATATGGCATCATTTGTAGTTTTGTCCGCGGTACCGAAAGGTCTCAATACCTTTTTTTAATAATTCGAGGCCTTTCTAGAAAGCTGTTGATCTGGCGGCTAGCTGTAGCCATTGAAGAGCTTTGACTAGGCTGACTAGATGAAACTGTCTTAAATATTTTTGGGCGTTCGCTACGTAAACTGGTTTTGGCTTCCCATTAAAAATGTAGTCCACCGGGCCAAGTAATGACGGAACTCGTGTACAGTAAATACTAGCGCCAGATTATTTAGCTGTCACGTATACAGTTTCTGAAGAAACTGACAGCAGTATTTCGCCCTTACTTGCAGCACCTAATCACAACTGCAAGCTAAGCTTCAATCGGCATGTTTTTAGAATCAAAGTACGTTGAGTCGAAGCAAAGGCAAATGTGTTGTTAATTTTTCTGTCTGTCCTGTCCAGCCAGAAACAGCCTCTGCTCTACTGCTCAAGTTTAATCATTTTTGTCAGCTTTTTAGCCGAGAGACATGGTTGATTTTAGCCGGCCACAAAGCACCTCAGATTAATTCAGGAGACTTGTTTCAAACAGCTAGTGAGTAGGCAACGGTCGATCTATGGGGAAGATAGACGTCACACCACAGCAAACCTGGCTAGTTCAAGCCAGACGGCCAGCTTGGTACCTCTCATGAAAGAGCTGGAACTGCAAAAAGCAAGCGGCTTGCCCTTTAGAGCTGCCGCTCAGAAAAAAAAGTCCTCTGGATAGATAGGCGTGCATGTAGCAGTTAAACTAATAACCCTACATTCACCATTCCATATCTTTAACTGCTGGACAGCCGTTGTGGCTCACTGGGTAAGGCGGTTTCTTTTCGCGGTTTCGGTTAAACCTACAACCTGCTTTACGAGGTTGTTGGTTCAAATCCTGCGATAGGCAATCTTTCATTGTCACTGTAAGCTGTGTTGATAGCCATAAAATCTCTTCTGTCGCTATATAAAAGATGTTGTTAAATCAGCTAGAAAATTTTTGTTGGCGAGCAGTGACTATTTCTATATATAAGCATAAGCACTTGGCAGACGGCCTTTGTATACTATTGCTGAAAAACGCTTTAGTATACTGAAATAGCTACATAATTGCTTAAATGGAAAACCTAACACGTCTAAAACATAGCGAAAAGTGATTTAGGTTAGCTTCTCGGTGAATTGTCTCCTATTTTGGCTCTCTTCTTTGGCATATTGTAGAAAACCGCAGACTCACACTCCTTACGTTAGAAAGAGTACAAGAACTCGAGCGTGAAGTTGAACTCACTGCCACAATTCTTTCACTACGATAACTAATCTCCTGCTGCTGACTATTGCACATCTTTTCCGGCAGTAATGACGTGCTAGCTCCATGCTACTCACTACCTCAACTGTTCTTCTGACTCAGCCACGATTCTCACTTTCTCGTAGTTGTGTGGAATGAAGTATGTTAGCTACTGAATGTCTAATGAAAGCCACAATGGCTGTGAGTTGGCTAACAATCTGTGTCGCTGTGTGGAGATACAAACGCAAATACATAAATTACCTTACATTTTCACAGATTAAGAGCGATTAAGAGACCTTTGGAATGTTCACTTGTTGTATGCCACAGACATGTGGCAAGACGAAATTGATGTTAAATGAATAACATATTTAATTTGCGAGCAATATTGCACACTCCAACCAAGCAGGTGTGCGTATCCGTAGCCTAACTCTGTCAAATAGCTATTTCACAAGATGAAGTCAGATTTCGTAGCTTTGGAAGGAGGAGGCACTGTAGCTGGTGCGTGAAAAAGAACCCAGGGACCTCAGCAACCAGGGGTATGGCCACTGCCAGCCTCAATGCCTTACATTTCGGCGGTCCAAATAGACTTAGCAGGTGCCAAGCACGTCATTGCTTCTTATACGTACGACTCGCAATTTCATTGACTGGACAATTGAATGGGGTTTCAGGCTGTACTGTCAGCTGTGCATGCAGACCTGATGCTTTCTAGGGCAAAGGACTGGCCCTGGTTCGAGTCGAGCCTAAAATGGATAGTGACAGCTTGAAGGGATAACTCAAGTGTATAAGAAAGATTCGACCCAGGCCATTGGGTCAGCAACTGTTTTCTGTGCGTTTCATCTGCTTTCGACAAGTGGATATAATCTATTCATTGTCTAGATCATCATTCCAGTTTCCCTTAATCTTTCGGCAGCTTGCGATACAGTAAATCACCAAGTGCCTTTTGAGCGCCTCCAAATCTCACACGGGAATTACTGGCACTGCAATGCCGTGGTTCAGATTTAATCTATGTAGGAGACTGCGGAGCATTGAACTTAATGAACAAAAATCATCAGGACAACCTCTGGAAAATAGGGTCAAGCCTCAAGGCTCTGTGCTCGGTGCTGCTATTTTCACGGCTTACGCTCTTCCTCTTCGCCGACGTGTTTGCCAAGCCAAATCTAAGCTTTCAATTCAATGTGGATGACACTCAGTTCTACCTTTGCTTTTATCATTCCAAGCCCTTCAACATGTCGAATTTTCTCAACTCCCTTGCTGCATTAATTTATGACATTTGCACATATATGGCAGCAAATTTTCTTAAATTTAATGATGATAAAACCAATTTACTTGTTATAGGCAAACTGAGCAGGATTCAGTATTGAGAAAGGCTAACGCTCAAAATCAGCTCTGCCAGCACCCCAGTTGAATCTGCACGAAAAGCAGGCTTCACGTCTAAGTTGATCTATCGTTGAACGATCATGTCAGATCCACAATCAAGTCTGCCGACTTTCAACTACGTAACTATTCTAAGCCGCGGCTTTGTTTAGACGGGAGTGCCAGATCTATGTTGGTCCATGCATTTGCGAGATGCAGATGGACTTCTATAACTCACTGCTTGCTGGTCTTCCGGCCTGTGCAATCACGCGCTTACAGCTGGTGCAAAAGTCTACAGCTGGACTTGTCTGCCGTGAACATTAAATTGGCAGCATCGCACCACCTCTTGCTGTCCTGCACTGGCTACCATTAAAGCAACGCAATGCCTTTAAGGTTTTTTCACTCACTTTAAGGTCCCTTTATTCTGGCTTTAGCCTTCGTATCAGATTTACTGCCCACCATGCTTTGCTTCGTACCGCGGGATTTTCGTAATTTAAATGTTTACCTCTACCTCGTATAAACCTGAAATTCTTTGGAGACCGTGCCGTCAGTTCGTATGCTCCCAAACATGGACCTCTCTACGGACTTGTGTCACTACATCTCTGACTTGACCACAATAAAAAACTAAAACTTACTCTTTTATTACTGAATTTACTGGGTCAAATTGATTTGAACTGTATATGCTTTTACTTGCTGACACTGTGCATGCTGCCACTAACTACACTTGCATGCTGACCCTGTGCATGTCACCCCTAACCATGCTGTTCCATTTTTTTTTATTGAACATAGTTTATGTAATAATTCAATCGTGTTTCATTTGCAGCAAATGTAAACCGCCTATCTCTGAGGGTGCTTTATCGAGCTTCTTATAATTATTTATGTTATTATTACCATTACCATAACCCTGTACTGCTCGAACTCGGTCTCTTTTGATCGTCACGCGTGGGTACTCATTAACCGACCATCCTAGAGATACCTCGGCTTGTGCTCCCTGTGTGCATTTTGGTAGCTTCTTTAGCCTTTGCGGCCTGACAGGTTTTCTGCTGCTGAGTTGAATAACTTTGTGGCTGTCCGGTTGCCATTTTGAGGGCTAAATGCAGCTCATTCATCCTTTCTTTATCGGTTGACCTATTTCCACGACTCAGTTGGATCAGTAAAACACTTAAGCAATAGAGTTTGAAAACTAGCATGCCTTTGTCCGGTGGAATCAATTGCGACAGCACAGTCTAGGAGTGATCTGGAATAAAAGCACCTATATGTGCCTGGATACGAATTATCCTAGTGACTGAACATTTACGGAGCGTCTTTACACCAGAGTTCTCGCTCAATGCCAATCTTCATGGAAGCATCTTCCTTTGGTCTGGCTGCATTGATATTCACTCACTAGCATGAGGACCAGTTCATCACCTAATGAGTGTATGGTGACCACCGCACTATAAACAGGGGTAATTTTACACCACCTCAAGAAAGCCAAATTCTCATAGATGTGCTAAATATAGCCCACAGAAAAATAGAGACAACTATCAAGACCTATTGACAGGAAAGATAACATGCATTTACAAGCTTGCTGTAGCCCTTTAGAATTACACTAAAAATGTACCGTAGTGTAGGCGGAGCCACTGACATTCGAGATGTCGAGTTGGGCGTCACCTTGCCCCGATGGGCAGAGCCTGGCGTCAGTTCCCAGAGGCCCGACGACCGGAATTTTGGGACGGCGTGCTCCCTCTGTTTCGGCGAAACCTCTCGAAGGCGTTAAACGTCTGCTCCGCCTATCCAAGAGTACTCAGCTACCCGAGTATTCGATATCGTATGCCTTGTACTGGTGGAACGGAGTACCTGCGACGGTGTGGCTGGAGAAGCCGATTGAGAAACCAACACGTTTGTTCGTGCTTGCGGCGTCATCTCACGCCCCTGTAGTTTACCTTGCATAGGGCCTTCCCTTTAGACTTGTTTAGGTTCCCGCTGGTATAGCGCATGCGTGTGTATTATATAAAGTGATGCGTACTTGGTCGATCACCCGTGAACTGCTGTATCCGGAGGGCCATCATAATGACCAAGAACGAGCATAGATAGTAGGGGCCGTAGTAGGAATAGGCCAGCACCCGTGAATTCGGCTATACTAGATGATTTAACAGCCTCTTTTTGCATAGCAACAGAATTGCCTTCATGGCTATCACCACCGCTTGCAGTAGCGATACAAGAAGAGCGTGCCAATCCACCCAATAAAAATTTAGGACTGGTTGTTTGTTGGACCCATTAACGTAAGGCAACCTATACGTACCTAATTAATGACTCCATTTAACTAAACTAAAGAAATTAAACAAGCTTTGGAAGTTAAAACAAGTAGATTACCCTTGGGCCTCATTTAAATAGCATTTCAATAGTTTCAGAATCAGTAAGCTCGGAAAGAACAGGGCACGCATGTAGTGAATTATGGCTGAGATGGACAAGATTTATTTTGTAGCACCGAACGCTAGGTGCAGATGTACGCAGCCGCCCACCAACCAGCCCGGCCAACTGTCGGATTCAGTTTGGAGTGCTGCTGTGACGTGCAATAAGAAATCTGCCTCGCCCACAGCGTTTCCGGCGCAAGCATACCTGCAGCTACTAAGCTGAGTTGAAATGGCGAACTTTCCCACAGATTTAAGACAGATTTCTCACAGATTTGGCCTACTACGCCATTATACGTCGCAACAATTTATGTGGGAGGAGCCAAGTCTGCAGACTCTCACGAACAAGAAACGGCAACTACTTTTTGGCGCCTCATTGATACTGCCGATCAATCGAAGCCCCGTGTCTTATCGTATACACCCCTCGACCAAAACAAAAGTTGCTGACGTTCGTCGACTTAAGCTATATGCGGCGCTCAGAGCAATTCCATGACGATATGATGTTTATGCATGGCAACCAAGGCTTTCGCCTTTTTCACATAAAATACCCCGTTCGTCTGCTCAATCGAATCCAGTAACAACTCCTGTGACGAGGCACATTACTTAGCACGGCTCAACGGCAGACTCGTTGTGGCTGCATTACTCAGTAGCTCGCCCCCTTTCCTGAAAAAAACTTTCTAGTAGCTTATCTCTCTTTTACTTATATTCTTCTCATAATACTCTGCCATGATGTCTGCAGCAGCAGCGAATTCCTTTTTTAAGGGAAACCGTCTTTCGTACCAGCCTCCTGGATTAGAGCATGTGCTGCGGGCGTGACTAACTCTACCATCAAATCCGTCATGCAAACATCCCAACTCCAAAATAAGTCGATGTCGGTCAGGTAGAATGTCTGCCGTGTAAAGCGTACGTGTGCCTTCGCGACGCTCATTCAGGTAGCTGGTGTTGCTTCAGTTAAACTCATGCGCATTGATAGCACGAGGTTGTACACTGGCCGGCGTTCTTGCCCTGGTGAATTGAAACAGGTCCAGAGACCGGCAGGCTCTCACCGACTTAGCACTACATCTGACACAATCAAATGTATTACTCTGCTTGTGACTCATCCATACGTCATGCATATGCATCCTCGTGCGGCCTACAATAAGCACCGCGAATCTCTGCCATGCAGGCTGGTACATTCATATCCAGGCAGGGGAGCCACGGCTAGCCAGAAAGACTCTAGCCTGTGTCGCGTATTGGTAGCTGCACTGGCTTCGATGAGGCAGGCTCTCTGAGTTGGCTGGTACGGGCACTCATCCGTGAGTGTCAGGCTAGTGTAATGCCTCCATAAAACCAAGCATGCTAAAGGTTTGCTAGTCTGTCTACACCATTTTAAGCTATCGAAAGTGGTACTATAGCACTGGAATAGCTGCTGAAGAAGCCAACGGCCTGACTCCTGAGAAATAACTACCAGTCAACGGAGTCCCTATCAACCAGATTGCACCTACGACCTTCAAGTCCCAGTAGCAGGTCAGCTACAGAAAAGGGAGGATTTGACTGGTAAAACACTCCAAGCACTGTGGGAAGCACTAGCTATCTGTCTCATAGCAAGTCATCACAGCCAGAACACCAGAAATAGGCTCTAGTGTGGTGGGTGGGACTGTGCTATCCGAGCCTAAAAAGTAGCTGCTAGGGGGATTTAAGAGATCAGGACAATTGTTTGCTAAAGCCACCTACTTGGCTGGGCTCTCTTCTCTAGATTGCTCTGGAGAGTGGTTCCGTTATTCTAGTAGCCATTCCACAAAGTATTCGGTGATGTCATCAAACGGCTATAAAAAGGCCAGAGCTTAAGGCTGGGTCGATCCACAATGTCAATAAGGTTGGACCCATTGTTTAGGGTGCTCGTCTCGACCATGGTCTGACCGAGGTCGTGGGGTCGAGCCCCATAGCATATGCGAAGTGCCTGGATAGAGAGCCAACTCTAACTGGCTTGAGGCATTTAAAAGAAGCAAAGAAGAGACTGTCTAGAGCATAATTTAGTGAGTATTTCTCCTCTGTCCTTTGTTTGCTTGTGCTGGCTTGCATTTTGCATGCAACCGCCTATTATATATGCTTGTTGACCCTGTGCATACGACCTAGGAATTCTTTTTGGCGAGCTGGTTATTTCAGTGGTTAAGGTGCTCGCACCGACCAAATATGGCTGAGCTCGTGGGCTCGAGCCCCAAGGCATATTTGAAACGTTGGAATGAAATTAAGTTCTCTTGGGATGCAATACCAAAAAAATCATATTGACATTGAAACGTCATTGCCGGCTTAACCATCCAAATTACAGTGGTTAGTTGTTAATCGTGGTTATGCTATCACACCATAGTTTATTGCCACGGCAGTATAAAAAGCCGACGACAGGATTTGAGATTCATGGCACTGGCATCCGAACTGATTAAAGCTCTAGGTCACAGACCGTTGGTATATACCGTGGCTGCTGTTGAACGCCTGTAGCAGTCTGCTGGCGTTAAATATACTTGCCTGCAATTAAGGATGCCGACTTAATATGCCAAGACAGTAGTTCTCAACCTCCTTAATCCCGCCTATCTTTAACACAACTCCTTGATTTTTGGCGACCCCAAACCATAAAATAAAAAAATATTGTGTGCAAAAGGGGGAAATGCTTGTTTTCTATGTTCTTAGGGGACCTCTGTGAAAGGAACGACGCAGGCAGTGGTAGCTACCCACAGGTTGAAAACTGCTTTGTTAACGTGTACTCATACCTGAGCAGATAAGGTATTAGCACCAGTCGTCACAGCACTGCGTTCCTGCAATTGTCAGCATACGAGAATGCATTGGTCCTGCACCTACAAGTAACTAGGCGTGCCCCAAGGTTCAAGCTTCATTAGTATTCATTTCAGGTCAGGATGAGATTAGCACCGGCGTGGATCTAACAGGACGTCAAAGCGGAACATCAGATGTGTCGCTAATGGTTTTGTATGCTGAACTAATCATTTAATCATGTCCTTAACAGAAAATATTGAATCACATTATTAACATAGAAATAGATTTAGTTCTCTGAGGGCATTGCACACATGTCTAATAATTATTACCATTAACATTACTACTGCCTGGGTGTTACCCATTTCCCCACGGGCATGTCTGGAGTCTTACGTGCTGGGTGGCTAAGGGAAAACGTCCGAAAGATTCTAACCTATCACCCGATAGGCACGATCCTTGCTCCAACAGACAGGATGGCTGGCAGGAGCAGCAGCGTTTTCCTTCCTATTTATGCACTGCACCTGGATGCACTTGTGGATGCCATGCCTCAAACTTGGAGCAAATATAACATTCATACAGAAACGCTGAGATCAGCATTCAGTGTGAGAGGACTGCCAATGGAAGATGCAGGCCTTAACCAGATTGGTTGCAAATGTATTTGATAACCGAAGTCGCAAGCTCAAGCCCAATGTCATACGCCAAGCCAATGCATTGATGTTAATTTATCTTAAGGTTCCATACAGTGTACAGTGTTTTGTGTGATAGTCGGCTGCCCTAGATCTCCCTCAACATGAAAATACTGACAATGAGACATTTCCATAGCAACCCGTAAAATAAATCTCTTTCTATGTACTTAAAATATGCTGCTATGGGTGTTTTTAATATGGTTAGTGATAACATGCACAGAGCCTAATAAGCAATATCATCAAGCGATATGTTTCTAATGTCGGTATCTTTCTCCAAAGTAAATCTGTACTGTCTAATTCCGAGAAAGAGAGTCAGAATCAAGGCTGGATCTGATTTAACGACGCTCAAAGTGAATACATAAGCTTAGCTGTTCTTCGCAGCCATTTCCCAGAAAGTGTTGTCCTGTGAGTGGTTACTAGTTCTGAAACTATGCAAGACCTGACTAAGGACGATTAACATGAATTTTACTATAAAGTTTGGTTATTTTTTATTTTTGGAGCTTTTAATGATTAGGACTGCATTATTACTCAATTTTTGTAGAAGTGGTTCGACTGACAATGAGTCCGGAATGTCTTCGTGTGTTTTGCATAATCGCTTTAGCCGGATATTTGGCTGCTTGTACATGCACGCATATCTCGTTTGTCGATAACTCTAGATGTTTGTCTCTCTTGTGATTGGTGATACAACACCTGGATAAAATGTATCATTTCGTAGCGTTCCAATCGAAATTACAAATAATAATATAATAATAATAGCACACTTGATAAAGTGCCATCAGAAAACTCAGTCTTTATCTACGTACTTTACACTTGCTGCAAAAAAACACGACCGATAGTTAGTGTTATCATGATCAATAAACGACAAGAAAAACATTGTTAGGGGTGGCATGCACAAGGCCAGCATGCGAGTATGGTTAGTGAGAGTATGCACTGTGTAAGCACCCATACGCACATAAAGGTCGAATTCAAGGAATTTACTAAATGCTCTTAACAAATGTTAGCTTTGAGTTTCTTTTTAAATCTAGTCAGGTCTTGAAATGCCGTGACCTCAAAATGGTAGGGGGGTTCTGGAATTTTGGGGCTTACGAACTAAAGGCAAGGTCTCTCAAGGATTTGAGGTTTTTACGGGGTATAAGTAAGCAGGTACAATCCGAACACCAGGTGGCACGATGCTTAACCTGATGGGGGACTAGATCGTGTCGTTCACATACAGGACGCCAGCAGACTACAAACGCCGACATTTTATTCTGGACGCATTGAGCAGAGAGAAGAACGCCTCCCTCCACTCCTCTCTCCACCCTAAGTCCCACTACTCGACTATGGCTGTGCACCGGTCAACCCTAATGGTTTATCAAAGGTGGTCGACAGCTGTACACCAGCCTAACCCGGTGGTGAATCAAACAGTGGCTCACCAGCAGGATAGAGGGAGGAACAATAGCGGCGGGTGTGTAAACCATATCAGCAGCATGCCGAAGCTGTGCACAGGCATGCTTCCGATGATGCTCCCATTAGCCGTTAGCAAACAAGTTAGCAGGAGGAACAATACAGGCCTAGATGTCACTGAACTGCAGGGCCCCGTGACCTTAAGATCACAAGTGCCAAACAGCAACACGAGTAATTGCATAATTGCAATGTATCACTCAGCATTGTGCACGCCTAGTTGTTGCGAATGCAACAATATGAATCCAGCGTCCTATCAGCATAACAGCTAACATCAACAGCTGACCCACAGGCAGGCTGGTTACGGTACAGCTGCTCACAGAATACACGGTGGAGCAAGGCCTTTCGAGAACAGCCGGCAAAGTGGAACACCGGCCATCATCACCATGCAGACTTCAGCTGCAGCCATTTTGCGGACGCGGCCGCCGTCATTCAATCCACTTCTTCCGACTCTATCGCCGTGTCTTCTTTCTGCGTCCCAGTGCCTCAGACCTTCGCCTCAGCATTTCCAGCCAAAGTATACTCTGTGGCCTGCACTGACTCTCCGGCTTGCTCGGCCTCTTTGGTTTGCTCGGACTCTTCGGTCTTGGCTGTCTCTACGGCTTGGGCACACTCTCCGTTCTGAGCTGACTCTCTGTCATGCACAGACTCACCTGCCTGTGCAGCCTCTCTGGCCGGAGCCATATCACAGCCCACCAGCTTTTCCTAGGCCAATGTCACCTTCATGGATTGCTCTGCGTCGTAGGCCATAGCCTCACTAGTGGACACAGCTGCCTTTTTGGTGGAGACGACTGATTCTCTCGCGGACGTCACCAACTCTCGCACGGAAGCCACCACCTCTCACACTGACGCCGCCACATCTCCATGCGCCGTTTCTCGGCCGGATTTCTCGCTCCGTCTCGCTGCTGTTCACCTCAGCCCCACTGCTGACTGTAGCCTCGCACAACGTCATTTCCTCTTAGTACACCATTGCCGCCTGGCCAACAGTAATCGCTCGGAACTCGATCGCCTCCTGCCACATAGCGCCAACCTGGCAAAAATTTCACCCTGCACACCATCGGTGATCGCTGCTGCCGCATCCGGTCTTACCTGTTGGCCCTCTCAGTCCGATCCGCCTTTACCCGATCAGCTCGAAACAATTTCGCTCTATCAGCAGGCCAGGTGAACGATCTCACAAGGGCCTCACTCAGCTTGGCATTGTCGTCTTGCACTGCCTTCGAGACACTCGATGCAAACGTGAAGGCTCAGCCTTGCATTGCATCGAGCAAGCCCAAGTGCCACTTACTCGGTTCGTTGCTACTTTGCTTGATTTTAATCTCGAAATTTAGCAGCCAGACATCGAAGTATACGAAGTCATCGAAACTTTGGAACGCTTCACAATACATCTCAGAGTTTTTTAATCGGCTCCATCCCGAGAATCGGCTACCGTTTGGACACAAGATGATAGCCAACTACCAACAGATTATTCGTCTACACACGGAGAAGTGGGAATAACGTTTCCCTTTACCCTTCTCTCCCGAGCGAGTCCTACTTCTCGACCACAGTATTGCACTGGCCGACCCCACTGATTAATCAGAGGCAAAATAAACCTGTACTCCGACCAACTCCAATTTTAGATCCAACATCTATTCACCAGTGGGTTATCAGGAGGAAAAATACCGAAGTGCATATTATCAAACCGTGGATCTGACAGTTAGGTTGGAGCCAAAGAAGAAAATAACCTAAAAGTGAGCCACAAAACCTTATAGTCGATGCTCTGCTTCACTGGGTGACAGTTCATGTTGGCTAGAAGTGGTGTGATGTGGCACCTGTAACCCTCACGACAGAAAATCATAACTGCAGAGTTGTACACTAGCTGTAAGGGCCGGAAATCCCGAGCCGGTAGACCAGCAAGCACTGACTGACTTTGAATCAGAAGATTGCAGGCTCTTGTCCTACCAGGTTGCATTTTTCTGCAACTCACTGCTTACTGGCCTACCAGTATGTGCGATCAGGCGATTGCAACAGGTGCCAAACTCTGCAGCCGTGCATGTCTGTCGTGAGCCTCACAGTTGCCACATAACTCCACTTCTTTCCGACCTGCAATGGCTACCAGTCAAGCGACGGATTGACTTCAAGGTTTTGTCGCTCTCTTGTGTGTCACTTCATTCTATGGCTCCAGCCTATCTCTTAGATCTACTCCCCCGTCAGGCCAAACATCGTAACACCCGCTTTTCGGAATCCAACAGTCTACCAATACCTCGTACAAACCTTAAATCCTTTGGAGACCGTTTATTTAGTTCGTATGCTCCCAAAGCCTGGAACTCCCTCCCGACCTGCGTCAGAACATCCCCTGACCTGACCACATTTAAAAAGAACTTAAAAAAACACACCTATTTAGGACAGCATTTAGTAGGTCCCTGTGACTCGTTCTTCATGTTCTCATGGGTGCTGGTACTGTGCATGGTGCCACTAACCACATTTGCATGATGACCGTGTGCATTTCACCCCTAACCATGTTATTCATTTTGTTTGTTTATCAAGCATGATAATACTCACCATTCAATTGCATTTCCCTTTGCCGCAAATGTAAAGCACCTAGAGAGAGATTGAGTTCTCTGAAGGAGCTTAATCAAGTGCATTATTGTTAATATTATTATTTTGCAGAGATTTACAGTTGCCAAGACGGGATAGATGGCACAAATGCATGGAGCAACTTAACGGTGGTGCCCGTGTATAAACAAGCCCGAATTCGAGCAATGTTATGTAGCTAAAAGTCAGCAGACTTGATTGTGGAGCCGATGTGGTCGTCTAACGAAATATCACTTATGAACATGACACCTAGATCTCTTGAAGATTCAATAGCAGATCTATAGTAATAATAATAATAATAATAATAATGCTCTTGATAAAGCGCCCTTAGAGAACTCAATCGCTCGCTAGGCGCTTTACAATTGCGGCAAAGGGATACTGGCTGAGCCGATTTTGAGCTTTAGCCTCTCCTATTTCTGAATTACACTAGGTTTGCCCGCAACTATTAGTTTGATTTTGTCATCATTCAATATAAGAAAACGTACCGCTACCCAGGTCCTAATGTCATCAATGCATACAGCAAGAGTGTTGAGAAAATTTGAGGTCATGAGGCTGGGAGGGATAAAAGCAAAGGTACAATTTACGTCATCAGCATACATGCGAATGTCTTGAGAGCCTATATTGTGCTTGGCAAACACATCGGCAAGAGGAAGAGTATGAACGCATAAAAACGTGACTGTGGAGCTGATGTGGCCGTCTACTGAAAGGTCACTTTGGAACATGACACCAAGATTTTGTACAGATTCAACAGGACAGATTCTTGCTGAGAGCTAATTTTGAGCTTTAGCCTTTCCAATTTCTGAATTTAATATGGTTCACCCATTACTAGTAAGTTCATTTTAACAATATTCAATTTAAGAAAATTTGCTGCCCTCGATGTTCGCATGTCATCAATTCATGCAACAAGGGAGTTGAGAGAAGTCGACGTGTTTGAGGGCTCAAAGGGATCGTCGAAAAGTTTTAATATAGAGTTAATCTGCTCCTGAACGCCAGATTTGAGTGTCTTTTATAGGAATGGTTGAAGGAAGACTGGGCAAAAGTTGCTTAAGTTCTCTTGGTCTAGTGTTGCTTTCTTTTTTAGTGGCCTGGCTACAGCTTCTTTAAGAGGTGCTGGGACATCTCCTGAGGCTAATGACATATTAATGACGTTATTTATGCATGCTAGCATCAGTTCAATGCATCCTAGAAACAGGACAGTGGGAATAGGGTCCGAAGGAATGGTCTCGTTCTTTGGTTTGGATATAAACTTCAGGACCAGGTCACTAGTGAGCTTCTTGAATGTAGACATTAAGGTTATACATGGGAATTGAGGGTCAGCATACCAGGATCATGTACCATCGTATGAATGCACTCTCGGGTCTTGTCTCTCCACTCGACACAGAACCTAGAGAAACGATCAGCTAGCCATCACATGGGTCATTAGGTAAGAAGCTCAAATGGGACCAATTAAAGAGATGGTTGATCGTCGACATCAGCATTTTTGGGTTGTGCGTCTGCGATTCAACAACGTTTTGTAGAAGCTAGAATTGGCCTTTGCTAGGATCAATAGGTATGATCTACAGTAGTTTTCGTATGCCTGTCGATGGACAGTCATTCCGGATATTGTTTATGCTTTTTCAAGTTTTCGCTTAGCAGACCTAACTAGTTGATGTCTGTGGTAAACTATAGGCTGTCTGGGCGAGGGCGCACAGTATGTCTAGTCAGAGGTTCAAACTCGTCAAGCAAGAAACCTAGTGTCGTGTTGTAGCAATCCACTAATGACGATAGGACGGAAGAGGGATGGAGCAGCAGAGCCGATGCAGATATTCTTGTACGGACAGCATCAATATCAAGGGTCTTGAGGTTTCGCGATTTACATGCGATTTTAGAATAGAAGGAGGGGCAAACATTTTAGACTGAATGAGATCAGCCTGTGGTTGGATAAGCAGGATTTGGTAGTAATTGGTGATGAAAAAGTGGGTTTTAGGAGAACAGTTGGTTGAGTGTGACCCTAGATGTGAGTAGGGCAGGCACATGAGCCATGAGCGACAGTGAGTTAGTCAATGCACGAAATTCAGTGCTGGAAGCGTCAGATAAGTTATCAAAATGAAAGTTTAAATTATCCGTGACGAGGAAGAATCGACTTCTTGGGCACAGAATCGAAATGAGATCGGAGAAATCTGAGAGACAAGTAGACTCGGTACCATTTACGCGATAGGCTATTAGGACAATTGTTAGCCTGTTGTCGGGTGAAATGAAGAGATTTGATTCGAAATACTGCTTCGAGGGTGCCGCAAATGGCTTGAAGTTAAATTTTGATTGCACAACAATGGCTACTCCACCTCCCATTTTGATTGATGTAGGGGTGTGAAATAATGAGAAACCAGCCGGGGTAGCGTCTTGAATTGTCGGACGGTTTACCGATTTTAGCCAATTTTTAGACAGGGCAAGCAGGTCGAGACCTTTTTTAGAAATATGGTCGCTTATTTCTAGGGGTTGATTGCACATCGAGCGATGATTCCAAAGAAATACGTAACGTTGGGCCGCCGGAGTTGCAGCAGGCCTGATGACCACTAAGTTACATTCACAGTTATGCTAATGGGAGAACGTGCTGAGCGGTTTGAGCCAGTGCTAGAAATACCAAGCGAGCAAGTTCTATGCTCACAGTTCCTGCCGGGCGAGCGGCATCTCAGCTGGTGGCCCCGGCCACTGTCTCGGCTCTAGGGTGCTTTGGTTTTGCTAAAGCCTAATTCACGAATATTAGCAACAACATAAACATATAGGAATGCATTTGAACTGCGATAACAATGCTATAATAGGTATGCACGATCATAGCTAACATGCACGTTACTAGCCACCTGGGAATTTAAAGCAGCAGTTGGCTTGGGAGACCCAGCAGCCCAAAGCGATAAGCAAATAGATGTCCACAGGCACGTAATGTCTTGCACCCTAAGGCCAACCGACGAAAAGATTAGCTTTGTAGACAGGTCTCAGCTGTATCGATTTCCATATGTAATGTTCGCAAGAACTTTGATTTTCGGATGAACTTGCAACGCACAAAAAATGCATGCACGGTTGCCCTGCCGCGAAAAAATAATTCACTATCTAAATATTATGTATACATATATATATTATACATAAAAAATATATATAATGCAATGTAGTTTTTTCGCGTCTGTAACTCCGCAAACTCAAGCTGACTGATGGGTGATCGTACAGGAGAGTTGTGTATAGCTCACTCACAGCATAAAATAAAAAATACTATCTCATTTAAAGGTCACTTTTGCAAAGCGATGGAAGAACCTTTACGGCTATCACCACTGCTCGCAGCTGCAGTTAAGAGTCACCCACAGCAGGATTTGAACCCACGACTTTGGGACCAAGGTCGTACAAAATCAACCACTCTACCTAGTGTGCCATCACGGCTCACCAAGTCTAAGCGGTTTTCAGTAGGTATTCGGTAGCCAACAGACTTACTCTCACAACAATAAGGAAGTCAAAAGCATGGCTGAGTCAGGCGAGCAGTTGAGGTAGGGATTATCAAGGAAGTAGCAGCTCAGGATGGCTGGAAAGGACGTGCCATAGTTACGGGTTTGCTTGTTAGTGAGTAAGTGAGTTGCTGTGCGACGAAAAGATGATGCCCCCGTTAAGGAGCTGGTATAACCCCATGCGTTTTCACGAACGTATCCAGCCGGGTTAGGCAGCTGTTGGTTGTTGCTAGCATCAGGTCAGCAGCAGCAAGCAAACGAAGGATAAGTCGATAGTGTCCTTGCACAGACTGTCGGACTGAAAGAAATGAGAGAGATTGCAGATGAGCTGGAACGTGTGCACTTGGCAAACGACCCCTGTGCGAATTCAACAGCCCGAGCTGGCAGCTAGCCGAGAGGCTCAGATTGACAGCATGGGGTACGCCCCCTACGGTAAACGCCATGAATGGAGCTTTGCTCTCGGGCAGCTTGAATCATTCCATACCCAGGCTCAGTTAGGCGTCCTAATTCCTGACCCCTGCTAGACTGGCTGGCCTGCCCTAACTCTCCACCCGGAACAAGTGCATCCTAGGACTTCTGTAGTTTATTGATGACATGCATTTCCACGAATAGATCAAGCCGTGTTACCTAGCTGCTTGGTTGTTGGTGACGCCTGGTTAACAACTCTAAAGCAGAGGAAGAGATAAGAGGTGAGAGTCGGTATGCTAGGACATCTGCCTGGCAGAAAGTGGAGACATCGCTAATGACATTCTCACAGCTGCTTGCAGCTAGCAACTAAGCCCGGCTTGCCGGCATAGGACAGGAATATCTGTGCTTACAGCAAGCGCCTGGAATCGAGCCGATCACTTTGCCAGTGCTCATGCTCTCCATACCCACAGGCTTAGGCATCCTCATTACTGACCTTTCCTAGCCAAGCTCGTCCTAATTCCTCACCCTGGATTAGGGCGTCCCAGTTTGTGAACTCTCCCAGAAAATAACACAAAGCCTACTCAGCCATTCAATCGGGTCTACCAATAGGATGAATAGGCTGTGTAGCCCTATAAAAAAAACAGGCACCCGTAAAGCTATTTAACTTGGCAGCTGCAAGGCCGACAGGCCACAGAGGCCCAACGCTGCAGCAATGGAGCACCAGCAGCAGCAAGCCGAGCTATCTTTTGGGAAACTGGCTTATGAGTACCGAGGCACTGTGTTCGATGGACTGCTCACTCCTGAGCACAGGGTTTGAGCTATACAGGGCTTCGACGATGTTCGAGACGACGACGTGATTATCTGCACTTACCCGAAAGCAGGTGAGACACGCAGACCGCTGTTGCTCAGCTGATGGCTTGCCTACATAGAAATGGCCGGTGCACTCGCAGCATTGCTCCGAGCTGCAGAAGAAGTCCATTTTAGGCTCAACTCTCTCGAACCCAGGCATGTTAGCCCAGATAGTGTCAGGCATGAGGGCAATGCTGACAGTGCTGTCTGGAACCCTTTTCGAAAGGCTCCCATTATGCAATAAGTCGTCCATGGCAGCAGCTGAGGCATGATTCGAGGCTGCTGTGTGTGTTCGGCGACAGCCGAATCACCAGGCGTGGGCACGTGCAGGTAGCTGCCTCACCAAAGTCAGCTGACGTGCTTGGACCGTCTAGCTCTCTGATCTTGGCTCCCTTCCTACGTCAGAACGATGACGTCAGTCTTAAGAGCAAGCTTTACAAGTCGAACGGAAAAGACGAGCTGGCTAGACAGGCGCCTGCTTGGCAGGAGCACACAAAAACTGCTTGCCCACAGACTTATGCAAGTATTCGCTGCATTTGAGTGCAGCGATAACCAGTCAGCTCAGGAAGCAAGATTTTATTTAGGCCCACCCTAAAACCTCGGCATTGAGTGAGAGCTGAGGAAAGTCGTGAAAATTGTGCTGTGGTATTCATCATATTCCTTGCAGCTGTGCGTTCGTTACAAGCTCACAGTGGAATGGCTTTCTTCGAAACATGTCCAATTACTGGAGACATTTTAATGGTTAAATGTCTGACCCATTACGCGTGCAATTTTATTAATTTAGCTGTGCTGCGATGGGGAAATTACGACTATTATTGACTGGCAGTACCCGCATTATTACAAGCAAAGCGACATGAGGACTTTTAAGTTATCAGTGAGAAATTGTAGTTGTGCACGCTGAGGGATGATTGGTGGCCACATTTTAAAAATACTGCCAGGTCCCAGGCATCCAAGAGCAACGAAGCTGAACCCGGTAGCCAGTTGGAGAGTTACCCTGGTCTAACGCCTAGGACTATAATTCCCGAGACAATTCCCGAGACCACTGAAAATGTATTGCTACATCCGTCTTATCTGCCGATTAGTTCGCTTTCTGCTTTTTACATTGTGTGTGATCCCCGTTTGATGAGGGGTAACATTGCTGCATATTATAACTCCAATAAATATATGCAGATAAGAACATTCAAAACCTATCGCACTGGCTGGAACTTAAGCATGCTACGTCGCTCTTTTGCAATAGCTTAATCGGGACAAGCCAAAGCTGACCAATGCGATTGAGTGCTTGGAGTGAATGCAATTTCGGAACACCGTTTCATTGAGCTCAGGTTACGATCGGGAGCTATACGACCCTATGGCCATGAGCCAGCTGGCACAAGAAGCTCAGGAAAATGTCTCTGCCTATTTGACTGCATTCATTGCCGCCCTTCAAAGTCCACATATGCAATGCTCGTCGCCAGTAATTTGAGGAGAACAGTGGAGCTGTTTATTCAGGAGAGCAAGACGACCACTTTGAGAATGATAGGCTAGACTTATAAAAAACCGTAACCCATGACAATACCTCAACAAAATGATGGGGATTGGTTTTGGGGCTTCATTGCCTGAGAGAACAGCAGTATAGCAACGATAAAAGAGCTTGTGCTCAATGTACAACCTTTTCGGGTTGACCATTTTTTACCTCAGGCAAACGATACTTCATTCTTTCGGCGTTAATTTTAAGTGAATATGAACCATGCGACGAGAATCTGGGTTTTCTTTACTGAGAAAGTCGTGAACTTCCATGTTAATCGATACCCGATTATCAAAAGCTAAGTTTTTTTCTAAAATAGGCCAAGTACCGTATTTCTGAACCATAAGCAAATAAGAAAAACACTTAGTAACCATGAACTAAAAGAGAATTTACATACAATAATGAAATGTCTTTCATAATGAAACCGAGAGGCTGAACTGTACTATACCATGATAGCCCAGGAGGTAAGGTGCTTTCTCTTCACGACCGAAGTACGAATCCGGCAGTTGGACGATCTTTTATAGCCAACTGCAAGTGATGGAGACAGTCGATATGGCTCTTGTGCTGCTAAGCAGATCAGGCTATTAAATCAATGAAGATGGGTGGTGTCTTAGCATAGCAAATTTTTTAAATAGGCAGGCATTGGGACTTTTGGTCCACAATTTTAAAGCCAATTAAAAGAACAGGGATTATTTAGCTAGTCTCTTAATAGGAGTCTAATCTTTGCAAAATAAAACTTAGTGTTGGAAGTGATTTTTTATGAGCGGAGGCATTAATGCCAGCTATTAATTTAGTTGCAATGTCATAAGCAATATTTGTTTGCTACCATCCTGAGTACTAATAAGGTCAACTATAGTAAATTCAGCTGCTATAGGCAGCGTCTTACCAAGGATTTAATTTATTCTGACCTCATTTTTATTGAATTTGGTAGGTACTCACTGGACATACGATATTGCTGTAAAGGTTATCCACGACGGTGATCTGGAGAAAGCAGCTAGGTGTGACGTTGGGGAAGTCGCGTATGAATTTGAACCCCCGGAACAAATATCCGTGCAGGTAAATGCTAAGCTCTAAACGCATACTGTGCTTGCTTAGATTAGTTTCGTTAGCCGCTCATTTATGGAGGTACGATCCTAGGATACTTTGCATGTTTACTTTATCCAATTAGGGACTAGGTGGTCGCAAACTTGGAGCTCCAACTTTGGAGAAGCTCTCGCAGTTAGCATCGCCACGAGTGATTGGCACTCACTTGCTGTTCGATATGTTACCCCAGAAGGTGCAGGACGGTCGAGCCAAGGTAGGCGAGTCTAGGGGGTTGATCTCAATCTCTGCAAATTTTTTCGTTAAGCCTCCTCTAGGCTGTCAGACAGTGACGAAATATTGACCTTTCGTTTGACTCGTAGAAAATATTGTCCTATGGATTATTGCTTCCCTATCTCAAAGACTGCCATGATATGTGCTTATTTTTCTACCACAGAACATCTTTTCAGTGTTTTTCTTACATCATTTTTCGTCAGGTAATCTACGTATGCAGAGATCCCCGTGATATCGCTGTCAGTGCTTGGCATCAATTACGAGCAGCTCAGAAGATGTTGTCAAACTCTCTGGTGCCGTGGGAATTGTTCTTTGACTCATACTTGCAAGGACGGAGTGAGTATCTATCCATTTCCTAATAAGAGAGCGATTTCCAGCAGCCTGTTATATTGCTCTATCATAATTAGCTTTATTTCAGATCTGTTCGGCCTCTGGTCGCGGCACTTCAAGAGCTATCAGGAGGCTCGGCACCAGCGCGAGATTCTGTTCATCTTCTATGAACGGATGAAAGAGGTTTGCATGAAGAGAAAATTATGTGCTCACACTGTAAACCTGATTAGGCAGCCTGCTTAAACAACAACCAAAAGGTGCTCCCTAGGGAGATAGTTCAGGTGTGAAATAGGGAGGGCGTCTGTCCGGTAGTTGAAAAAGACCTTAGGTGATTTAGTAGCCTTATTTGTTAGTAGCAGAAGAGCTTTATTGGCTACCACTATGGCTTGCACTTAGCAATAAAGAACTGCCCAACTGCAGGATTTAAACCCAGTACCTCGCTCGTGATCAGTGGGAAACTTGGACATTAGCCTCTGTCTGGAGTTAGATCTTGGCCTTCAATGTAACACTCGAACGCGTTGCATGGTGACATCCCTTCTTTAAGACGGATATACTATGGTGCTGGTTAGCAGGCATGGCATATATAGATGAGCCGGCGAGTAAGGAACAGCATTTTATTTTACAAAAAGCTTTTTTAAGGTGGAGAATAATTAAATCATTGTAGTACCTCCGTGAGGTAGCATAAAAATTAACTACAAAACAAATGTAAGTTCTGCTAATTCAGCAGCATTTGGCATTGTTTCACAAGGGCTGCATTTGTTTAGCTTTTGCCAAGCTCTCTTTCAATAGCAATGCTGCTCACACGTCACCTGTTCGCGTCATTATTTGCACAAAAAAGTCCTGGAAAAGTGCTATCAAGCCCAATATAATTGAAAAGGTCATTAGCAGCTACCTCTAGCTAAGCAGAATCAGAGCTTTTGAGCTATTTATTTTTTCTCTTTTTGCTATGCAGTTTTGAATGCTGCTCCCAGATATTCAGCCGCCCTGTTCTTGAGGAATTTCATTTAAAACGCTGTCTATATGTTTAGAAATGAAATTTGCCGGACATTTATCATCAACATACCTACCATGCCATCTTTTTCGGTCCCACTGCTGATTATAGCAGTAGCTTTTTAAATAGATCTTGTGTGTAGGCAATGCGGTTATATCTGCATGCTTCGGGAACTGAGGAATTTAATGTCTCATACAATGTATTTGGCCAGTAAGATACTTTTAAGTGAAGGCCTGAAAGCTAAGCAAAATAGCAACTCACAGAGCTGATCACTGTGCGAGCATCTGAAGTTAGCTCTCCTAAAATGCTTTAGTAGCCGTTGTTAGAGCAAATCACCTTATCAGCAAAAGCAAAACTTTTTTTAGAAGACTTTTTTAGTTGACTTAGCTTGCGATGTTTTTTACCTAAGCGTACATGGTTCTTAGTTTTTGTACTCTATCCTTATGTAAACTTGTTTTTACTTCAAAGGATCTCAGAGGCTCTGTGTCAACAATTGCCAAATTCCTTGGCAAAGAATTAAGTGAAGAGAACATTGACGTCATAGCGGCTTCCTGTACGTTTGAAGCAGCCAAATCACCAAATCCAAGCTCATCCTTTATTAGAAAAGGTATGTTTCTAACCGGCCTTTATTAATTTCGTGAATAACTTTACCAAAATTGAGAGCATCAGCTTGGTAGTTCATTTGCTTCAATTGCGACTTGAAAGTCGTCGCAGCTGATAAATGACTGCTATGCTGCTTGAAAATGTGGGGCTTAATAAGCAAGCTGTATTGTCTGATGTGAAATGGAAAGCCTCAGCTCCTCGTAGCATTAAAGACTGTGAAAGGTCATGATTATTGTTTGCAACCATGGTCAGAAAGCTGTAAATCCGCTTTAAACTCTCTCTCTCTCTCTCTCTCTCTCTCTCTCTCTCTCTCTCTCTCTCTCTCTCTCTCTCTCTCTCTCTCTCTCTCTCTCTCTCTCTCTCTGAAAGTACTATCGCCATCTGAAATGCGATTAGCTTGAAGAAAATTATTCGTCTAGCTAAAAGTGCCATATACCGTCGATTTTGGACCAACCTAGGTATGGGCAATGAAGATGCATTCCTATTGAAGCCTCTTTTGAAAACGAAGCGAAAGGTAGCTGATTAAACTGATGAAACCATTTAAAATCCAAGGTGTAACTGCGTGCCTCCTCTTAATTAGGCCCATAGGCCTACTCTGTAAGCCCCGTAGACCCGCCCTTCCGTTGACTTGCCACGGTCTGCTCCTCGTCTTTACATAACAAGGTAAAGAAGCGTTTCCCTTTTAACCGTCGACTCCGGCTTACTTTTCTGGACGGACTTAAATCCGCATAGACCGTTGCCAACGGCACTGAATCAATCCAGTTAAACGATTTTGCACCTACTCAAGCTGTTTTGTCCTGGTCCAGTTCGATATATCTGGACCGGAGATGATTATTTTAATCGGCGCTATTACCGTGCTTTTGAAGAACTCAATGCATGATCATTGAAATGCTGCTATGTTTGTCACAGGGCCCTTGTTCTGGCTGCATGCGCTAGTTTTCATTTCCTTAATATACACTTGCGGACGTATCAAATCAAAGTTTCTTATTGCACTAACAGTTGCATTTTCTATAAATTCACTCTGCCTTGGGCCTTTGTAGACAGGTTGTAGGTGAAGACTATTAGCCGAACCATGTTTAACCTGTTACCTTTTCAGGTTATACAAATTGTACTCCTAATATTCACACTATCCATCAAATAATTACTATTAGTGATGCAGTTGTGCTGGATTTGACTCGGGACCATGGTTTAAAAAATTCAAAAAGACAATATTATTAGATATATGTGAAATTGACTCTCAAAAACAACAGGAACCCAGGTTCGAGAGTAAACGCACAATTTTATTGATTAATTCAGAAAGCTTAGTACTGATACACAAACTCTATGCAAAGTTTAGCTGATTTATCCAGCCGATAACTCATGTGGCCCAAGTGAAAAACAAAAGTAGCAGATGTCTGGCTAGGTGCCATTTCAAGTAGACCAAACCAAGTTCAGGTTTTGCACTGATGTGAATTTTCAATAGTTTTCGCCTCTTTTAGGATCGATTACACTGGACTAAAGTTATGTCAGTGGCGGTTCCGTGATGAGTCGTCAAAATGTGTGCTGGCTGGTTATTATGACTGATTTTTTGATGCTGTGAAATGTAATTGCTTCTTCCAAAAAGGTTGAATTCCGAAATGAGTTCCTAGAGCTAAGGTAAGATGACCGAAGGGTTAATTTTCTCGAACAAATCTAATCCCTAAATAGTAAATACCGAAGTTGCATTCAAGCTTAGACATAAACAAAGAAAAAGCTTTAGCTAACTTTGAACGCTGCAACAAATAGTCAAGAATGGCAATTGAATGTGTGTTCTGAGTTTGAAAGATCTGATACCTGAATATCTCCTAGCCGTTGAGGACAGATGAACCCATTCCGTTGAGTTTTTGAACAGGTTTTGGTCAATTTTCAATATACGTCTATTTACATGGCTTTTATCTTTTCCCCAGCTAATCACATAAAGAACCCATAGTGTTTTAGTAATTGTGATTCGGTTGATCCTTAATAATAATAATAATAATAATACACTTCAATAAGCACCCTCAGAGAACTCAATCTCTCTCTAGGCGCATTACATTTGCTGCAAAGAAAAATGCAATCGAACGGTGAGTAAAATCAAGCTTGATAAACAAACAAAATGAATAACATGTTTAGGGATGACATGCACAGGGTCAGCATGCAAATGAGGTTAGTGGCAGCATGGATTGTGTCAGCACGCATAAGCACATAAAGGAAGAATCACAGGGACCCACTAAATTTTGTCCTAAATATGTGTGTTTTTAAGTTCTTTTTAAACTTGGTCAAGTCAGGAGATTTTCTGATGCTAGTCGGTAGTAAGTTCCACGCTTTGGGAGCATGCGAACTAAATACACGGTCTCCAAAATATTTAAGGTTTGTACGAGGTATTGGTAGACTTTTGGATTCCAAAAAGCGGTTGGTACGATGCTTGGCCTGGTGGGGGAGTAGTTCTGAGAGATAGGCCAGAGCCAAAGAATGAAGTGACCTAAAAGTGAGCGAAAAAACCTTGAAGTCAATCCCTTGCTTCACTGGGAGCCAGTGCATGTCGGCGAGAAGTGGTGTGATGTGGCAGCTGCGACGCTCACGACAAACAAGCCTAGCTGCAGAGATTTGCACCAGCTGCAATCGCCTGATCGCACACACCGGTAGGCCACTAACCAGTGAGTTGCGGAAGTCGAGACAGGATGCCACCAAAGCATGGACCAACTTAGACGTGGTATCCTTGTCTAAACAAGCCCGAATTTTAGCAACGTTATGTAGCTGAAAGTAGGCAGATTTGACTATGGAGCTGACGTGGTCGTCAAACGAGAGGTCACTTTGGAACATGACACCTAGATTTCGAGCTGATTCAACTGGAGATATTCTGGCAGAGTCAATTTTTAGCGTCAGCCTTTCAAATTTGTAAACACATTTGGTTTGCATATAGCTAGTAAGTTAGTTTTATTGTCGTTTAGTTTTAGAAAATTTGCTGCCATCAATGTGGGAATGTCATCAATACGTGCAGCAAGTGAGTTGGGAGAATTTGAGGTGCTCGAAGGCTGGGAGGCATCAAAGTTAAGATACAACTGAGTGTTATCCACATAGAATTGAAAGCCTAGATTGTGCTTTGCAATTACACCAGCAAGAGGGCGAGTATAAACCGTGAAAAGAACCGGACCTAGCACGGAGCCCTGATCTTCGAATTTCCAATACAGTAGTGAAATAATAAAAGAGAGCAAACCTATCGTAATAGTAATAATAATATTGCACTTGATAAAGCACCCTCAGAGAACTCAATCTTTTTCTAGGCGCTTCACATTTGCTGCAAATGGAAAAGATTGAACGGTGAGTAATATCATGCTTGATAAAAAAAAAATTAAGATTTCGAATTGATTTGTTTTCTAATATCATTGTTGCGAATGTGAGTTAGGAATACCGAAAAAGACTGTGGTCTGAAAATCTTTAGGATAGCAATTACCCCTACTTTGCCCTTACGAAGCATCAGTTTTACAAAATAATAGGAGCACTTACTTAGCTCTTAGAAATAATATGGATCAATAGCTTTTGCTTTCGCAAATGCTGGTTTAGATTGCATCATTAAAGGTCTTGAAAAGTAGCAGCGTTGCAAAGGGAACGTTTTTGACAGAATGAACTTCAAGAATTAAACTGAGAACATTTTATCCTCAACATATCACAATATAGCGTTCAATAATCAGAGTTGCCAAAGCCCCCTAGACCTAGCAATGCATAAAGCCTTAACAGAGATGAAAACCGACTGAATGTCCTCCTTCAGTGATATGCTTCGACTTCACCTAGCTATACTGTGCATGAAGTGCACGTAACCTTGAACTTTCAGGTGTCGCCGGTGCATGGAAGTCGCAATTCACAGTAAGCCAAAGTGAACGCTTTGATGCTCACATGGACAGGGAAACAACCGAGCTTGAGTTGAATATTCCGTACTGGCCGCACTCCCAGGCAAGTGGCAAACAAAAGCAACGTTCCTATGCATCTGTCTGTTTACTATTAGAAAGCCTTGCAGGCGCAGCTACACGAAATAATGCAAGCTACTTATTAGTGGCTATGCTTTGCACTTACAAAAATAGGTAAATATATGACCGACCAAATACATTTTAATTTTAGTTTATCCTTCAAATAATGAGCCGCTGATCAAAATTGGAGCCTGCTAAATATCTACATACGACTTATGCCTAACACTGCTAGCAGACATGCAATGCGTTTTTTTAAATTATGTAAAACAGTGTACATGAAGTTTCTTTTCCGGCGAGTCTTGTGTGAATCTAATAGCTCTAAAACTAAATTATGAGAAATCTCTGAATTTCCGTGGATTGATAAAAAATTGAATGACTCCAGCTCTCACGACCATGATGAGTTCATTAACAAAGTTAAACTGATGCTGTGCTAAAAAGCTTGAGGTCCTCACTAGAAGCTGAGAAGAGTAAAGGTTTATTATTTTAGATTTAGATGCACCGGAAAATTAACGGCAACTCCAAGTAAAATCCGCTTTGCATCTGAATTATTATTGAAATTGGGCGAAAAGAACGGATCGTGAATCATTGCACTTATTTGAATTAATTGGAGAATGAGCCCGCATTCTTGTTTTTCGAGCAGTATACTAGGAAAGCCGAAATATTAAAATGTTTCTCTCTTCCTGCCCAATGAGCTCTTAGTTAAGGAAATTCTATCAACTCTCAATTAACGCTGAAGACTTCGGACATTTAAGAGTGGGGATGTGAGGGCGTCGTCAGCTGAAATGTTACATTTTTCGATAGCTACTTCTTCTTTGTTTATATTACTGGCAGTGTTACAGCCCTGAAAATCACTAATCACTTAGGAGTATCTTGCCAAATAGTCGAAATAAAATCTTGCAACTTCTAATTCCACTAGCTGCTTAGTTTTACCAGTCACTACTTTATCTAACCCCGTGGGATTGAGCGGCAGGATTTAGGTCACTTTTTTAAAAGGTGCTGTGCTAATGAGTAATTTTAATTCGTTTCAACTTTTTCTTCGTCAGATAGGATTCCATTAACGCGGCTTTAGGATATTTCCTGCATTTCCTAAGCCGGTACTGGACAATAAAATGAACGCTTCCCGTCTACTCATTTGGAGATTTCCCTCTAAAAAGCCTGAATAAAGTAATTGCATGACTGGATTTTGGTATTTAGAGCTATGCTTGGTTCAGCAGCAGTAACAGTGAATAGAATAAGTCGGGAGATAGCGCAGGAGTTTTGAAAATAGGCACATTCCAAAAGTAAAACTTAGAGGACAAATCGGTTAATCAAATGCAGAATCTTATTAATTCTAATGTAATATTTGTTAACCTGGATATCAAATTTTCTTTCATTAAAATGGTAACTAAATCAAGTGTAATACTGAAGACACGCTGCATTTTTTATAACAGCAAATGGCGGTGCATTGTTTCATTCGGTAAATATTGAACTGAAATTAGAAAAGCTTGTTGCATCATACCATGCTTCTTCTTGCCTCGGTTAATGAAGGTTTTTTAATCCAGCAAGTTATACTCGACTAAAACATTCTATCACAAATCAAGATCTTGAATCTAAAGATTTAAAGGATGGTGCATTCGTTGTGCACCTTCCTTTTACTCACAGGATCGCATGGTTCATTAACTATCGAGCTGTTAGAGGCCGCGTATTCATCCAGAAGAGTACTTTAAAAGATATTCTAAATCAGCTTTGAAGAAAATAATTCGACATAATTCAATTGATAAATATATTTATAGTGCGCAGTTGATACCTTTATTACCAAAGATATTTGAAACACAATTTTCTTCACTTTTTTTCTTACTGTTATCCTGATCGTTGGGAGCTGCAGAAAAGGCACCAGTGTAGACCCTTTTAAAAAGCACGGAGCCCAGTTCAAACTGTTATATCCAGTGGGTGCATCTTCTATATTTTCTCAATTTACCCTCACGCTCAATACTTAGCAAATCACTTGCTAAGCTTATCAAGTAAGTGTTGGCTAAACTGTTCCCCGTAGGTATCTTTAAACTTGAGTTGTCCACTAATGACCAATATAATGACATCATTTCTTGATGGTCCTGGCGAAATTAATTACGTGAAGACAGCAGTAAGTGAAATTAATTACGTAAAGACAGTAGTTGTAATTAAAAACGTTAATTCTTATACGGCATTACTCATCATATATAGCAATTTATACTGCAGTTTTCGGATGTGATTCAAGGTTTTTAGCTTTAATTATACGCTTACTTTTAAGTGACGGTTGCCGAAGAGCATGCAAAGGTATTGCTGATTGTTAGATTTCAGTCATTATTTAAAATATTGTGTTAATCACAAATTCCTTGTTGGCACCTGTTTCTGATTCCACAGCTAGGGAATCTCCGCATTATCTAGTCGCTTATGTTTCCACACGCCAAACAATGTTTATCTCTAAATGCGAAGTAACAATCAGGATGATTATTAGCAAGAAATTTTAAATAGGATATTGAGGTGGATTAAATTTTCTACCACATTTTACAAAAGATCAGAATTTCTTGAAACAGTTCAGTAGTTACATTTGAATTTATATTTATAGGTCTGTAGATTTGTAAGTTTGTACAATCCTGAACAGCGGGTTAGCTACAATTTTAATAGTCAAACACAAAAGTAGTTGGCCAAGGCATAATAAACATTTCGAACTTGACAAGTGTTTTTTTACCTTGGCAGTTAATACAAAGACAAGTTTGGAGCATTTTTTATCACTACATTTTTTTATTTGAACAACTGCAGTCTCTGACATCAATGTTGAGAGCTGAAGATCCTTTTTGCCTATTAAGCTTGTTCTGAGAAACATATGGACCGCATAATAATAAAATCGACTATTCTATCACTGCTATATTGACCGAATCCAGAAGATTTCATTTCCAGGAGCAGTTTGGTTGAGTTTAAGTTATGGTGAGATAGCATTGGCTGTCCACAATCCTTACTATCATTTGATTAGAATACGTGGGCTAAAGCTTTTGTCCTTTCGAATGAACGTTAATATTGTTTTTTTTAAATTCATATTATTTCAGTCATTAATGAGCCGCAGCTCTAACAGTTGTTGCACTTTCCCTTATCCAAGTACCTGAAAATCTGTAGAAGCTGAAAACCAAGGGCAAAGCTGAAACGGTTATTTTGGGAGAAGAGAGCCAATCATCCAACGGCTTGGTTATTTGGCTGGCTTGGGAACTCACTGGCAGTGGTTTCAACTTGGCCCTATTGTGTCTCATATGAAGGGAATGATATCAACGACATCAATGCTTTGTAGATTAGAGTGGAAAGTGACATTTTTCCCGGACAATCCTACAGGTACCAAGGCGTAACCTTTTTGGAGAACATATCACCTTTTTTGAGGGTAAAAGAGGTATACAACTACGAAGACATAAGGCCCGACGACGTGATTATATGGAGCGTCCCTAGATCGGGTAATTGTAGGAAAGAAAATTTTGCAATTACATCAAATGAAGATCAACTATCGCATGAGTTATTGCTTTAAATTTCTCAATTACTGCGCTAATTTAAATAATTTAAATCGTGGTATTAGAAATGATAGCCATGGCAATGTGGATTACTAACCTCTACTCCCGAAAGTAATAATTCAACTGCCAACTTTCAGAAAGTATGCGCTTTAGTTCTGCAATGCTAAGTCGTGTAATCGCTTGCTTGGTTCCATATGTGCTGCATTTGTATGAAGTGCAGGCTTGTTCCTAAGCTACACCTTTGCTTTAACAAACAGTCCATCTACCGAGCAACGTTTCCTTAAAGTGTGCTACTGAGAGCGCACTAGTTTAACTCGTTGTACACATTAGGCATTATCTTATTGATATCCAAACTATGGATTTCGCTTATTCTTCAGGAGCAACGTACTAAATTCTCCCTATCCTTTGACCATGGCTTACTATTTTAATTAACTGCATTCATCCTTCAATTGGATCACATAGTCACGTCATTTTATTCTAGCATCAGAATGGTTAGCTGATTTAACAACCTCACTTGCATAGTCACAGAAACGCTTTAACGGCTATGACCGTCGCTTACAGTAGGCAAATTTGATCGTTCACTTAAAAGCTCAAATGCACGGTCTGGTCGTTTAGAGCGAGAGCCTCGCCTTCTGGGCCAATAACCAGGATTGAATGCTGAAATATCTGCTCCAGCTAGTGTCTTTAGCTGAAAATCTTTTAATCATAATAGTCTAAGAAATTCCTTAACTATTACAGCAACAAATTCCAAGCGTCCTCTGCTTTTTAACGTGTGATAAAAAAAGTTATAATAACAGTAATATATTTGTAACAGCACCCTTGGGAAACTTATCTCTTTTAAATCAGTTTATATTTGCTGCAAAGGAAGCATCAGATCTACTTCCACCAGACTAAGCAATATATCACCCACTTTATAGAATCTAATCGCTACCAATATCTCGCACAAATCTCAAATCCTTTGGATACCGATCCGTCAGTTTGTATACTCCCAAAGCCTGGAACTCACTGCCGAGTGGAGTCACGAAATCTCCTTACTTTTGCATCTTAAAAAAACTAAAAATGGCTCAATTTAATAAAACATTTAGTGGGTCCCTGTAATTTTTAATTTTTGTGCCCGCGTGCACCGGCTTTGCATTCTGCTAATTAACCTTATTTGCATGCTGACCCTGGGGATGTCACCTCTAACCATGTTAGGCTTGTTGTCATTGAGCAAGCTACCACTAACCATTCGGTCATGCTTGTTTTGCAGCAAATTTAAAGTGCCGAGAAAGACATTGAGTTATCTGAGGG